>JAHFWF010000011.1:0-188874 GCA_022545495.1 Chrysanthemum lavandulifolium | reverse complement strand
TGACCGCCACCGATGGTAGTCCTTTTGAAGCCAATGCTATAGCGGTACTTCAAATCAAGGAGGTAATCAATACCGTCCTCAAAATGAACCAAACTACCGAGCTAATACTTATCAGCACCACCCGGTTTTAACCAACCGAATCAGAACCAACCTAGAATGAACCAAGGTTATCAAAACCAAGGTAATTTCTATCCCGGACCAAATCAAGGTTTCCAACATCAAGGAAATCTTAATCAAAACACTTTCAATCGAGGGAATCAATTTCGGAAATATGAATCCTAATCAAGGGAATTTGCCATAATCGTGAACATACGCCCTCAAATTATCCCTCCACCTCCTCTGTATCAACATCCGATGAGCTTTTAAAGCAATTCATGAAGTCTCAAGAGAGACAAACAGTTGTTGGTCACGATCATTGAAAGTTAAAGAAGTCTTTAAATGATCGACCACTCGGCTCGTGTACTTTACCTAGCAACACGATCGCTAATCCGAGGGGCGATGCAAAGGCGATCACAACCAAAAGTGGTACTTCATGATGGACCCGCTATTCTGCTACCTCTTCTTCTTCTCTCCCAAAGGTAGTGGAAAGTGAACCCGAGGCGACAAAGGACAAGGAACTTCCTACTAATAACTAAGTACCAACAATGTCCATCCTCGTTGTCCGAAACCCAAATCCAATCCAGAGTTGTTTTGAACCTCCTATAGCTCCCATTGAAAATACCAAATCCAAAACTTCTATTCCTTACCCATCACGTTTGAACGAGCGAAGCTCCGAAAAGCCAATCATCAAATGGACAAATTTTTCAAATTTTCCAAGAATTACATTTTGACATAAGCTTTGCGGATGCTATCATGTTGATGCCCAAGTTTGCATCAACTCTCAAACACATGTTAAGCAACAAGGAAAAGTCGTTTGAAATGGCTAAAACTCCTTCGAGCAGAACGCTGCGAGTTATCTTGAAGAAGCTTCCGAAGCTTGGAGATCCCGGAAATTTCCTCTTACCTTGTGTATTTCAGAATGGTTGAATGCTTTGCCTTAGCCGATCTTGGTGCAAGCATAAACTCGATGCCTCATTCAAGATGGAAGAAACTTTCTTCCTGACCTTACTCCTACATGCATGACTCTCGAGCTGTGATCGTACAATATCCCGTCCACTTGAATTGCCGAGGACGTATTTGTAAAAGTAGGAAAGTTCCATTTTCCACCGACTTTGTAGTTGTTGATTTCGATCTTGATCAACGGGTTCCTCTCATTGTTGGAAGAGGATTCACGAGAACGGGCCGTGCTCTCATTGATGTATTTGAGCAAGAAATCACATTACGTGTTGGTAATGAAGTCGCCACCTTTAACCTTGATCAAACTTGAGGTACTCCGCAAACTATGATTCGAGTCGGTTAACCGAATAGATATCATTGATGTTGCTTCCAAGAGTACTACTCAAGAAGTTCTTAGTTATTCTCATAATTACGTGAGTGGGATCCCACCACATCTTCTCAACCTATCATAGCCAATTTACTCCTTCTCTCACTCCGCTTGAGGAAGCGACTTCATCTTGGAAGAGATTGAAGCATACTTGGCTAGTGATTCTGCTCCATGGGAAATTGATCACGCCCAATTGACATCGAGGGGACATACTTCTCATTGAGAAATTGCTTAAAGATGATCACTCATCAACCCCTCACACTAGTGATGCAATTCTGAAGAGATTAATCACCATGAGATTAATCCGGAGGAGATATTCTTATTCTTGAGAAGTTGTTAAATCAGACACTTCTCCTCCACTCCCTCCCGCCGAGCTTCATAACAAGGAAGTCAAGTCGCTTGAGAAATCAAGAATTTCAAGTCGAACTTAAGGACTTACCACCTCATCTTGAGTATGCATTTCTTGAAGGTGATGATAAATTGCTCATCATTATTGCTCAAGATTTGAGTAAAGATGAAAAGTCGCTCTCATAAAGATCTTGAAGTCACACAAGCAAGCAATTGCTTGGAAACTCTCCGACATTAAGGGTATCAACCCGAATTTTGTACTCACAAAATCTTGATGGAGGATGACTTCAAACCAATAGCTCAACATCGGAGAAGAGTAAATCCAAAAATCCATGATGTTATCAAACAGAGGTTATCAAACTTCTTGATGCGAGATTGATTTACCCAATCTCGATAGTCCTTGGGTTAGCCCAATTCAATCGTGTTCCAAAAAGGGTGGCATAATCATGGTCACGAATGAAGAAAGCGAGTTAATTCCAACTCGACCGTTACGGATGGCGTGTGTGTATTGACTATCGTAAGTTGAATGACGCCACCAGAAAGACCATTTTCCTCACCCTTCATGGACCAAATGCTTGAGAGATTAGCAGGGAATGAGTACTATTGTTTCCTTGATGGTTTCTCGGGTTACTTTCAGATCCCCATTGATCCACGTGATCAAGAGAAACCACATTCACCGCCCATACGGAACTTTTGCCTACTGACGTGCCTTTTGGCTTATGTAACGCCTCCGGCACGCTTCCAACGATGTATGATGGCCATATTCCACGACATGATCGGGAAACAATGGAGGTGTTTATGGATGACTTCTCGGTCATCAGATTCATTTCAAACATGTCTCTCCATTTAGATAAAATGCTAAAGCGGTGTGAAGACACCAATCTTTGTCTAAACCGGGAGAAAAGCCACTTTATGGTCAAAGAAGGCATAGTCCTGGCCATAAGATTTCAAAAACGGGATTGAGGTAGATAGAGCAAAAGTTGATGTTATTGCTAAGCCGCCTCATCCTACAACCGCCAAAGGTATTAGAGTTTTCTAGGTTATGCCGGGGTTTTATCGTAGATTCATACAAGATTTCTCTAAAATCGCTCGCCTATGACCCATCTTCTTGAAAAGATGCTCCTTTTATCTTCTCACCGAGTGCATCGAAGCTTTGAAACATTAAAGAAAAAGCTTCAAGCACCCATTCTAGTTGCCCGACGGGATTTACCCTTTGAGCTCATATGCGTGCAAGTGATTTTGCTATCGGTGCGGTCTTGGGGCAACGAAAACCAAGCACTTTCAGCTCTATCCACTACGCCGAGTAAGACTATGATGAAGCTCAAACCCATTACACCACTACGTAAAAGAATTATTAGTCGTGGTGTATGCGCTTGAAAAGTTTCGCCATACCTCATCTTGACCAAATGCGTGGTGTATCTGGATCACTCGGCTCTCAAATATCTCTTTGCAAAACAAGATGCAAAGCCGAGATTGCTCATTGGGTTCTACTCTGCAAGAATTTGATATCATTATACGTGATAAAAAGGAGCCGAGAACACGTCACGATCATCTCGTCTCCGCCTAGAAAACCCTCACCAAGATGTTTTCGAGAAAAGGAAATAAATGAAACATTTCCTCTCGAAACACTCAATGCGGTTTCTTTTCGTGGAAACTCTTCTACCCCATGGTTTGCCGACTTTGCAAATTACCATGCGGGTAACTTCATAGTGAAAGGATGTCGACCAACGGAAGAACAAATTCTTCAAGGATGTTAAACATTACTTCGGACGACCCTACTTATTCAAAATCATGCGGATCAAGTCATCCGACGGTGTGTTTTTGGACAAGCTCTTGACATTCTCAAAGCTTGCCATGTTGGACCTCATCAGGGGCCATCATAGTCCAAACTACACCGCCAAAAGGTGTTTGATTCCGGTTTTATTGGCCCACAATTTACAAGGATGCCTACCGAATTTGTCAAAGCCCGTGATGCTTGTCAGCGTCACGGAATATCTCATTAAAGAAATGAAATGCCGAAAACGCCATTCAAGTGTGTGAGATTTTTGACATCCGGGCATTGACTTTATGGGCCATTTCCATCATCTCGAGGAAACAAATACATACTCGTGTCCGTTGACTATTTGTCAAAATGGGTTGAAGCTAAGGCTTTGCCTACCAACGATGCCCGAGTTGTTGTGAAATTCTTAAAATCTCTTTTGCTAGGTTTGGAACCCACGAGCTATAATCGCGATCGGTAGTACGCATTTTTGCAATGACCAATTTGATAGAGTCATGCAAAAGTATGTTGTAACTCACCGCCTCTCTCTGCTGTACCACCCCAAACAAGTGGGCAAGTGGAAGTTTCCAACCGAGGATTAAAAGATTACGGAGAGGACGGTTGGCGAAAACCGTGCCTCTTGGTCGGATAAGCTAGATGACGCACTGGCCTTCCGCTGACTTATAAAACACCCATCGGTGTACTCCATACAAGCTTGTATACGGAAGGCATGTCATCATGAGCTTGAGCACAAGGCATACGGGCCTTGAAGCATGCCAACTTCGATATTCAGACACCGGTGATCACCAAAAGTTCAAATGAATGAATTAAATGAACTCCAAGTGATCAAGCATACGAGAACTCTTTAATCTACAAAGAAAAGACAAAGAAGATTCATGACTCTAAATCAAGAACCGCTTTTCAACGTTGGTGATCGAGTCCTTCTTTTCAATTCAAGATTGAAGATTTTCTCGAAACCTTAAGTCCCGTTGGTCCGGTCCATTTACTATCACTAAGGTTTATCCTTATGGCACCATTGAGTTATCTCACCGATGGTCCAAATTTTAAAGTGAATGGTCATCGGTTAAAGCATTATTTTGGAGAGGACATTCCTCCCGTGGTTGTCCGGATCTACAAACTTTCCCATGAACCAATGAATGCGGGATCGAGTCAAGCTAGCGACTCGAATCAAAAACAGTAGCATGCTACATGGTTTTCACCCGTGTACCACTCCTAGTGTGGAGTTGCCCATTGTTGTATATAAGAGTTTCAAAAAAAAAAAAAAAAAAAAAAAAATCTTGCTAAATAATGGCCATAGTATTTCCCTTTTACGTTCTATGTTTCGGCATAACACAAGATTTTGAATATTGAGGGCAATATTCATTTCTAGTGTGGGGAATTTCACGAATTTTATCATATAATTATACCGCCTAATTCCCCATTTTGGCCAATTTTTTTTGGAGTAAGTGTTTTGCACTTACTCATCTTATGGTTATCATCCGCCTTTGTCTAATAAACAAAAGGATTGGCTAATCCAGAGCAAACGGCTCTGGTAAAGATATCTCAAATCCGTTGACGGCTTGCAATTTGCCCAAAATTGTATGGTATTCAATTTCACCATATCTTTAATTAGTGAAGAGTTGGCTAGCCCTCAAGTTTATGGCTTGTGGTAAAGGCGTTGGAAAAACCATAATTGGTAATCACTCACCAAAGATAATATTGATGATTTATCTAAGAGTTGGCTAGTCCAAGCAAACGGCTTCGGTAAAGACAAATCAAATCGTTGAAAGTCGGTGATTTGCTCAAAATCATTTCGTTATCGGTGTACCAAGGTTCTTACTTGAACTCGAAACATTTGGCTACTCCGAGTAATGGCTTTTGTAAAGAGATGAAATCCATTAATTTTTCTTAAAACATTGCTAGGACTAGCAATATCTTAGTGTGGGTGATTGATGAGTGTCTAAATACTCATCATTTTGTACCAATTAAACTGCAAAACATCTCGAAAACACTGTAAATGCATCAAAATGATAAAAATATCACAAATAAGTGTTTTATGTGTTTTAAATGCAAAATATCAAAACTGTGAAAACGATCAAGTTTGCATAATTGGCGCTTTAGTCCCCCAAGTTTCAAAAGTTGTCAAAACAAGTCCCGGTAAAACAAAATAAAGAAAATGTTATTCAAGGTCCCCTAAATATTCTAAGTTGTCAAAATGGTCCTTGAATAAATCTTTTGTCAAATGGCGTAAAAGGTCCTCAAGTTTTGAAATTGTCACAAATAGTCCTTGAAAATTGAAAATGTCAAACCGGTCCTTGTACTATTAAAGTTTGTCGCTTTAGTCCTTGTGTGAACTTTGAGAAATGGGCGATTGGTCCCTCAAGATTGGAATAGTTGCGCTTTGGTCCTTGTCATCTAAACAAACCAAGCCTTGTCAAAATCCTTTTGACCCCTTTGCCATTTTGGTCCCCTCGCCAAAGCCAAGTGAGCCCCTGTCAAAACCTTTGACCTCCTCTGCTTTGGACCCTTGGTCAACCCACATCAAACCTCCCTTTGCCGCCACCTCCTCCTTATCTCCTTCCCAAGTCGCTCGAACATCTCGTGCACCTCCCATCACCTTTTCACCTTTCCCTCCACCCCTCATCATCACAACCCACCACAATAAATGCCACCCCCCCTAGTTGCTAAATCATAGCCTACAGTCAAATATAGCTTTTCCCGCCATTTTTGATCCAATGGCCAAAATCCTCCAAACTCATCCAATGGCCCAAATGATAGATGGGATTTGATCAGAAGGACACGTGGAAGCTATCTAGTGTATAAAAGAGGAGGAAGAAGCAAGAGAGAAGCGAGTAGTTAATTTTTAAATTTCATGTATTTCGTTTTTAATCTCAATGTTTTAACTTAAGTTCAAAATTGTAATTTCCTGTTTCTAAGCACTAAACATAAGTTATTTTGTCAGTTTGATCTACTCTCAAGTTTCAATTCAAAGTACCATTATGGTTTCAAATTTTATGCTTACTGTTTAAGAATTCAATTTCCATCTCTTATGTTCAAGCTTCAATAAGCTTCATTTAAGCTCAAACAAGCTTATCTAAGCTCAATATAGCTTTTGGTAAGTTTTAGAAACAGTTTCAATCAAAGGTGCTAAAAGTCAACAAAAGTCAACTCAGGCAGAGAACTTGGGTCAAGCGAGCATGGAAATGGTATTTGGTAATTGCGAGTTGATATGGGTTGATTTGAGTAGCTTAAGTCTGGTTTGGTTTGTTTAAACTTCACAAATAAGTCGGAACTTGCAAGTTTGTATGTCCATTTTCAATTTTAATGCGCTTTAATATTGTGCTTATATTTGAATCTTTGGTCATTAAATATGTTTGTTCAAGAGTAATTAGGTTCACTAAACTTAGTTTAAGTAGTAAACTAGATAACTCGATAATTAGCTTAGTTTAAATTAGTAAAACAGTTCAAAAGTAGTGTTTGGATTAATTAGCAAATCTGTGTCTAAGGTTTGTTCAGAGGTTGCAATCGGTTGTTTTAGGCTTGTGTAGTTCTTTTGTAACCTTTCCAATATAAAATTGCATCCAAGAACCTCCAAAGTCAACATCACAATAAACTGCCTTATATTGCTTATCTCGTTGGATTTTAAATAACCAAAGTCTTGTTTTGTGTTTAGATTACATAGAAATAGTTTGCATCAGTTTTAATTCACCTTAAAACATCAATTTCAGCTCAATAGATTGAATCAAAACTCATAAAAGTCAAAGTTCTCACAATCACAAAAGTCAAAAAACTTGCAAAGTCGGGTTGAGACCAAATAGGATGATTTTCATTGACTCGCTTTTGGTCAATTCAAGAAACTTAGGACTTTAAAAGTTCAACTGGTCTAAATTCTTATTATCATTTTTGAAGATTTTGTGAATTTTTATAAGTCTCAAAAGGCTTGTGAAAATGGGTTTAAGTTAGCTGCACACACTCAAGATTAACCGAGTGTGCATGTTTTTGCAAGGCTTGCACAGAGCTCATCAAAGCTTTCAAGGGTGGTTTTTGGTTTATAAGCACCGCCGTGTCTTTTTAGATTCCTACTTTTGGTTTTAGTATTAGCTCATTGTGTAGCTTATTCTTGAGTTGCAAAGTAGTGAGTAAACTGATTTTTAGCTTAAACTCAAAACAACCAAATCAGGCATCTTGTATTTCAGAGGTTAAGAGTAGTTGAAATTTGTTGTTTTAGAGTACTTATAGCTTATTAGAGCTTCAGAATAGCTTTGGTACCGCTATACCTTGTGTTATTCCAAGTGCTTATTACATAAGCACTTACAATTGCGCTTGCATTTTCCTTCACACAAGCCCATGTTTTTCTATTTTTCTTAGATTCAAGATATTAAATTAGACTTTTCTTGAATTTTCACATTTTCTAGGTCATTTTACTATTTTTCCTTAATTAAAACAGCTTTTAAGTCATTTTAATTAGCTTTTATTGCAATTAATTCGAGAAAAGTTCAAAAAATAAGTTTTCAATTTTCCTAGGTTTAGATAAATATAAAAAGTAAAAAAATTATTTTTCCAGATTTTTCATAGTTTAATTTGTAATTTTTAGCAATTTAATTAGTTTTAAATAGTTTAAAATTCAAAAAAAAAAATAGAAAAATAATTAGAAAAATATAAAAATAGTTTTGAAAATTCTTTTTAGTTATTTTAGATTTTTCCAAGTCATAATTTTATTTTTCTAGCTTTATTTCATATTTTCTTGTATTTTAGGTTATTATTAAATAGTAAAAAAATAGTTTTTAATTAATAATAATTAGATAAATAGTTATAAAAATAATTTTCTTTTTCTTAAAATTTTCTTATATCATTAGGTTTGTAAAAATGTCATTGTCATATTTTTAGGATTAATATTGTTCCAGTTTCACATTTTCTTGTGTACGTCACGTAGTTTGTTTTTATTTAAATTTGTAAAAGAAAAATCAAAAACATCATTTTGCAAATAGTGATAGCGTTTATTTAATATAGTTTATCCTTTTTAATTTCCTTTAATTTTCATTTAAGCCCCTGTAATTTACAAAACTTTTCTTTAGGTATAAATAACTCAAAACCCTTACTAATCACTATCCTTAGTGATTATCCGACATCTGATTGTGTTAAACACCATTCATCCTCCGTGGGACTTAACGCACCAGTGAATCCACCGTATTCTCCTCGATCTTAATTGCATTTGCTTTCTCGAAATGCTTTAAGTTTGTTATGGTCGCCATTCACAGTGGGTCGACTGAGTGATTAAACTTGACTGCTCGGGGCCAATCGGTACCAGAAAACGCTTTATTTATATTTTACGATATTCTAATGTTTTGTCGATAATAAACGAAATCATTTTAAACGAAACAAATAAAATACGTAAATGGTTTGAGTCAATAGTTTTCTAACACACTTACGTTTTCACATAAAACGCTAAAACAAGTATAAGTGATTTTATGATTTAGTATTACATATGTACAACAACTAGTGTTTACATATTTGGGTAAAATATACACATAACTAGTATGTAGTATATTGAGTAATATAAATGGGTAGAAACTTAAGTATCATAACCCATTGACCAAATACATTGAATGTAGTTGGGTACAACCCAAAGTCCATGACCCATATCCATGGAGCTTGACCCATAACCCATTTCCAGACATCATGCTTTTGTCACATATGGATAATATCCATAACCCATGCTATTGACCCATACCCATTTGACTAGGTGCATTGCACTCATGAGATACATTGTATCTAATAAGAGACCCATGGATCAACCCATAACCCATGACCCATGACCCATAACCAAAATACCCATGGGCGAAGAGCGTCCCACCTGATCCCTAGCTTTATGCTAGACGGATCCCTTAAGGAGGGATCCGTGGGATCCGGGAACAAGAGGCATTTTCTCTATAAATAGTGAGCCATTTCCTCATTGTTTCTCACCCTTTCTCACATACTTTCTCCTTGAGTTAAAAACTCTAACCCGCATCCAAGTGATCTATGTTTGTAGTTTTATTTTGTGTGATCCTCTAGGTTCCTCTTAAAGGCGAGATCACCACCTTTGAAGTCAAGCAAGCTCAAGTCCATGAGTTGTCATGCTTCCTCATCATCAAGACCATCAAGTCCTCTTGTTGATGGTTCTTTCTTTCTTCTAAGAAGTGTAGTGTTGAAGACATTAGTGAAAGATGTCTCAAGTATCAAGACGAAGACATTAGTGAAAGGTGTCGATCGTCCGTATTGTAGGCATTAGTGAAGGGTGCCTAGAAGTCAAGTCACAAGACATTAGTGAAGGGTGTCTTGAAGATCTAGTCAAAGGCATTCGTGAAAGGTGCCTAAGATGTACATTCGATATGGTGTGTTTCGATGTACAAGATAGATTAGTATTGAATCCAAGGATATTGATATCCTTGATGATGTTGTAATAAGGAGTTGATCTCCTTTGGGGTTAGGTGATTGGTGTAGTGTTGGGTAGTAGTTCCTCCATTATAATGGAACTCGGCACTTAGCTTAGCACCGGATAAAGGGTAGACGTTGCGGTAGGTGTGGTTCACCTTGGTGTGAAAGAACCCGTGGTTAGCCTAGTACCGAAAAAGAGTAGGCGACGCCAGGAAGGTTTCTCCACCATAAGGAGTCGGTGTTGTGTAGTGATTACGAACTCTAGTAGGCGACTCGGGGAGTGGAGTAGGGCAAGGAAGGTGTCCTTGTAGCCGAACCACTATAAATACTGCGTTGTGGTTTTGTGCCCTTACTCTTTATCTTTTCATTACATATTTATAATTCTATATGTTTGTTTATCAACTGTTGGAATCACTCCTAAACAAGATTTCAAGTATTTATATTTCATATGTAATAGGTAGCTTTATTATGGCCTTTATGTTTGTTTAAGGTCAAGCTTATGTAGAAGGCCCATAAGCTTAGGCCCAAGCCCAATAAGAAAGGATGGGAACTAGGAGTGTTGCCCTAGCTTCCTCCTATAAACTTTGTAAACCCTCATTGAGGGTTGGTTGTTCAAGTTTTTTCTTTCACATATGCCTTACGATAACCGCTCTTCATATTGTGTGTGTGTGTGTTGATACTTGTTCAATCGCCTTATCTCTTTCTCTATAACTTGTGTTTGTAAAACTAGTGACCTAACAAAGGTATCAATCGCCAAATAGTTGGGTGAATCGTTTGTTTTTGAAGTTTTGTTTTGGTCTTACGCGTAAGGCTAACGAGTGATACTTTGGTTCTCTTTAAAACTTGTTTTTACACTTTTAATCCAAGATTCTTGTACTTTCAATGTTTTGAGGTGTTAAAATACCGTTTTTGGCAAAAGTTTCAAACTTTACGCGGATCTCACGCTTTTAAGCTTGTTTTGTTCGGGTGTCGTTTCACGCCAGAACCTGCTTAGCGCTTTGGTACATCAAATTTCACATTTTTGTGTTCTTTTGGTACTATTGAAGCTATTCCATAACAAAAACCGGTTTAGAAACACATTTGGGCAAAATCAAAGTTACGAGTAATCCTACGCGTATCAAAACCCTAAAATTACGCTGTAAGATTTTTCCTTGGTTTGATCTTCATTTTCCGGGTTTATTCCGTGTTTTCTTACTTGGATAAGTCCGAAAATACGTCGACTTTGGATATCTTTTGCACCGTGAAGTGTAAAGATCATTTGGGCAAAACCCTAAACTTACGATAAGATAAGCTTACGCAGAAATCCCACGATAAGATTCACTTTACGCGTAAACTTAGGTCTACGATAAGGTAATCCCACGCCCACGCTTCTCACGCCTAACTTTTGTCTACGATAACTTTAGTGTTTTTCCTACTTACGCAGAAGCTAAAACCTACGCCAGAACTCCTCATTGTTACGCCGTAACTTTTGGTGTTTTTACGCATAAGTGCTACTTGGTTCTTGTCTTTTCTACGCCTAAGGACACTTCATCAACAAAGGTTCATTCGACTACAAAGATCCATCATTACCACACAAGTTTATCATCATGTCTCAACCACCATACTCTAACTATTTCCCTCACACTTATAATCATCAACAACAACAACAATTAACTCCACAACATCAACAATGGAATCAACAACAAGCTATTTATCAACAACAATTTAATCAAGAACATACTCCACAACTTGGTGCAATTCCACAACCACAAATGGTACAACCACCACCAAGCCTTCAAGTTCAAACCTACACAACCGATTTCAATCAACATCCATCAAGGAACACTATGAAGGAACCCACTTGGTTTGCAAAGATGTGTGAAGCTTTAAGCAACCAACAATCAATTCATGAAGTCGATCACTTGATAGACCTCCAATGCTCACTCCAGAAACTACGATCAATGGGTGATAAGGTTCTTTAGGTTTTGTGATCTAAAGAAGCCACATGGAAAGTTCTTAAAGAAGGTTATCTTGAAGGTCCATTTGAGATGCCTCACCGTCATTGTACCCGGAGATCCAACTGCTCCACCAAGAGATGAACAAACCAACATTGCTATCAAGCAGCATTTAAATCCTACGTAACTTCTACACTATGAAGTCGATGAACTTGCAATGGAATACATCCTCTTAGGATTACCAAACCCAATTCTTCGTAGTGTTGATGCTCAAAAGACCGCACAAAAATGTGGGATCATATTCGCCTTCTTATGGAAGGATCTCGACTCAATCAAGAGGATTTAGAATCCAAAATTTACTTGGCTTATGAACACTTCATGATTGAACCCGAGAGACACTAGAGTCCTATCATCATCGATTTTCGATATCATCAATGATTTGGATAAACACAACATCATCATGCCAAGAATTGCGTGAATACTAAGTTCCCGAGTAGTCTTGGTCCGAATGGGAGAAGTATGTCATTTTTCTCCGCTGCCAAGAATATGCATCATTCTACTTATGGATTGTTGTACGATTACTTGAAGCCTCATGAAAAGGAAGTTGATCGAAAAGGATTCTCCGTGCTCAACTTGCTAAACAAATACAACCGGATAATCAACAACTTGCCTTGTATGCTCAATGTAATTATCCTCTCAACCAAAGAACTCAACCAACTCGCTTCAAACACACCTTCACAAAGAACAACCTCAACAAAATCAATTGGTTCCATACAAAGAACAATGCTCAAGCATATGTCGTTGAAGCGATCGAGGAAATCGATCCATTCAAGCATTGCAACAAGGATTTGTGATGATTGCTAATGCTTTTGGCCGTTACACCAACAAATCCAACAATCGATTCGCTCCTCATCTAACACACGGACTCAAGTCACTAGAACAATGGACGGTTGAAGTTCGTAATCGTGATTATGGTCGCCGATGGGCGGTGGTCAAGGGTTTAATGTCGTGGGTAGGAATAACAACAGAGCTCAAGTGGTGGAACAGGAAATGCTCGTAATCGGTTAAATGGTCTTAGATGCTACAACCGCAATGAGAAGGACACTGGCTAATGCATGCCCAAAGCCAAGGACTAGGGGCAAGGCTATTTCAAAGAGGCTTTACTTTTGGCTCTTAAGGATGAAGTCGGTGGATCTCTCATGCATAAAGAACAGAGCTTTATGGCGATGCGCACTTGATGATGATATGGAGGACTTGCAGCCAATGCAACAAGTATGTTGATGGCTAATATGCAAGAGTTACACATGAGTGAAACAGCCCAAGAGTGACATCGATGGCTTGTCTCGTGCACCGAACAAACCATCATCATATCTCGAACTAATATCTCCATCAATATCTCGAATCCCAAGACGGCCGTATGTTCAAAATGAGTCATCTACATCTCATTCTCGACGATTAAATAAACCCCGTAGTTACATTTGACGATCCGTAAGACCTTATGGTTTCCTTGATAATCAAATTGACTCCGTGGTTATACTTGAGGATCTAAATAATGATCATGTTGTGACTCACGTTGAACAAGATGAACCTTGCCCCATCCGATCTTGTTCTCATACTTAAAGACCAACAATCCCAAATTGTCGCATGTGTTGCATTAAATCACCCTTAAAAAGTAAAATGCATCGTTAACCAAGGATTTTGAATGCTTACAAATGCAACTCAACTTTTTCAAAACTCAAGAAAACCGTGAAAAAGGTTTTGAAGCCGCTTTGCAAAATCTCATCAAAACGAAAAATATTTAGAGAGACAGATGATGATCTAGCCGCCTCAAGAATGCTTTGTTGTCCGAATTAGAACAATCAAACACGAACATAAAAAGCAAATTAACGCCTCACCTTGGAAAATCAAAAAGCTAAGGTCGAGTTGTTAAATTGTCAAAACAGCTTCTCCGTGATACAAAAAGCATTCAACGAATCGGTAGATGACCTTCTTGAAGAAATTATCGCTTGCAAAACAAACTTAAAGAGTTTAAAATCATGTTTACAAACATGGTGAATCAAGAATGCTATTGAAAAGTTTACCTTAAAACCCAATCCAAAAGGATATGGAAAAATCTAGCCGACATAAACCAAAGCTTTCACTAAAACATTCAAACCAACTCCTCAAGTTTCCAAAGGCGTAATACAAAATTGATAATATCACATGAGTGTTGTTGAATATCATCACAAGAGGAATTAGATGCGTAAGACGAGAGTCGATCAAAATTAAAAATGTTGTTTACAACAAACCTTTAATTATAAAACGCGGTCACTTTCGCACACCAACGGATTCTTCAAACACACCAAGGGTTATCATCAAAACACCGAGTCTTCTAATGTTAATCCCAAAATGTACTTTGCACAAACTTATGGTCCTTTACCTTCCATTAGTGAAGTAAACTCACAACCCGAAAATCGAAAAATTCTTCGATATTTTGACATTTTCATGGTCGACCTCAAAATTTTACAACATGAGATAGAATATCGATCCGAAATCAAAGTTGAACATTTTCAATCGCCCGCGCGAGAACAAAGAGACATTTTTCGTAAAAATCTTTACCTAATGTTAAAACTTGAAAAGTTGTGCAATTGCTCGAAAAGGATTTTCATAAGGAACTTGGGGTAATGAAAACGCCGAGAAAATGTAAACATCTATTTCTAATACTAAACGAAAAGAAACTCTTGAGAAAAGATGTTGATCGACTCTTGGAAGATGTTATCTCGTGGCCGATATCCATAATGTTGTGTTATTCTATTCTTTGCCATATGCATCCGATCATATCTCTCACGATATTGTTGAAACTGTTGTTATCATGAGAACACCGATAATGTGCTTCAGATCGAGTCTTTAAAAGTCGAAAATAAACGACACTCACCGAAATTTACAATGCAAAACGTCGTCTTCATTGGTGTGAAAAGATATTCACAACCATCAACTTAGTTTTCAAAAGAAAATCGCCATTGAGTGCAAAATCTTCGATCCTAAAATTGAGCAACTGGATGATCAAAACGTGTCTTTGAAAAGTCAAATCTCAAAATATGAACAAGAACTTTAAAAGTTAAACAGAATATGGTGTCATATTTGATTTACTCAAAAGACTCGACTTGAAGCATCAAACGAACTTGATCACTATCTTGCTCACACTAGAGATGTCATGAATTTTGGCCGGAAATATTCGCTCGAAAATCAAGATCCGATTCACACTATCTCTAAGTTACGGAAATGTTAGGAAAGTATGAACAACTTCCGCCATCGTGATTAAGAGATTAGCACCAACACACTTAGTAATCGTGAACCTAGAATTCCCACCGCCAAATCACAAGTTGCTAATGTGTTTCCTCATCGAAACAGAATAGTTGCATCTTTTCCAAACGTCCGCACTTCACGCCTAGAGCACTCAATCAAGAATAGGAAGTTGCACCTAAGAAAAGATCAATAAGGAATGCTAAAGTAGAAGAACACCCTAGGACTCAATAAAACTCATGTTGCTTCCACTATAGATGTTACGTCCGCAAATGTAATACAAATAGTGATGTAACTAATGCTAAACCGTTAAGTACTTTTGATATTCATCGATGCACCTTGTGTTATTTGTCGAAAGAGTATGAATTCGATTGTCATGACAAATGTGTTGCTAAAGCTATAATCTCGACACGAAATCCTAAGAATCGAATACCTCTAGGCCCACTAATCATTCTAAGTCCGTGCTTGGTAGACCGCCTTCTTTAGATTCTAAGGCAACCATTGCTATCACAAGAGCTCCCGCTCACCTCCTAAGAATGTAGTACCACCTAGTGCTTTCACTAAGACTAAAGCAAAGAGTAGTTATAGATGGCGAAATGGATATATAACACACTAGGATTTAAATGGATGCCTAAAATTATCAATGTGTGTATGTCAACATATACGCTTTAACCTCTAACATTTCGGGTTCCACATCTACTTCTATTCCATCCGTGTCGTCTGTGTGTAATGCAGTGATATGATCATTCTCTGATTGTTGATAGCGGATGTTCCCGACACATGACAGCAACCTTAAACTGTTATCAAACTTTATTGCAAAGTTCATTGGCACCGCCGATTCGAACGATCACTTCGCAGCCTATCATGGGCTACGGAGATTATGTCAATGGGAACATCGAAATCAGCAGGGTTTACTATGTGGAAGGCCCTGTCACAACTGCTTTCGAGAGGTCAATTTTGTGATGGAGATTTGAGGTTGCTTTCAGGAGAAAACTTGTTTCATTCGTGATCTACAAGGAAATGACCTTATGTCCGCTCGCGTAATTCTAGTCTCTACACTATCTCTATGCAAGACATGGTTGCTTCCTCTCCCATTTGCTTACTTTCAAAGGCAACATCTACAAAATCCTCGCTATGGCAATCGCTGCCTCTCACATCTAAACTTTCAAACCATCACCAACCTTGCTCGACACAAACTAGTTGAAGGACTCCCACGATTCCTAGATTCAAAAGATCACCTTTGCTCACCGTGAACAAGGGAAAAGCACTCGTGCTCATTTTCCTTCAAAGGTGGAACACAGCCTCAAAGATGTACTACATCTTCTTCACATGGATTTGTGTGCCCGATGCGCGCTGCAAACGATCAATGGCAAACGCTACATCTTAGTAATTGTTGATGACTACTCACGATGGACTTGGGTCTACTTTCTTCGTAGCAAAGACCAAGCTCCACAAATGATCATCACCTTTCTCACAAAGATACAGTGTTCAGCCCGCAACACCGCCGTGATAATCGTAATGCACAAAGGAACCGAATTTGTTAACAAAACCCTTCGTGAATTTTATGAGAAAGTGGAATTCAAAGATCAAACATCTATTGCACGACACCGAACAAAACGGAGTTGTTGAAAGACGAAACCGAACGTTAGTGGAAGTCGCAAGAACAATGTTAATCAATGCTAAACTTCCAGATTACTTATGGGCGTGTCGATTCATCGCATGCTATACTCAAACCGCTCTATGATCACAAAACGCCACAACAAAACACCTTTCGAGCTTGTCCACAACTACAAACCGAACCTCAAACACTTTCATGTATTTGGATCCCTTTGCTATCCAAATAATGATCGTGATGATTTTGGAAAGCTCAAAGCCAAAGTCGATATTGGAGTCTTTATTGATATCGTGACAATTCTAAAGGTTTCCAACTGAATCGCCGAACAAAGGAGGTAATGGAAACGATTCATGCTCATTTCGATGAACTCACTAAATGGCTTCGAGTATAACAAATTAGAACCCGTCACAACCGCTTAAACTTCCTCAACCCCATCATCACCGAACAAAGCCCCCGCCTAACTCACAACAAATGGAAAGGTTATTTGCTCCTCCGCTCGCGACGATATTGATGAACGTGCTCCCCGTGTATCCGCTGCTTCACCGCACAACCCGATAATATTCCTATACCGATACACCGCTACAACAACCATCGTTGAAGATGCACCTACACCAGCTTGACTCCAACACAACAGCTTGAACACACCGCTTCCAACAATGATGAACCAATGATGATATTCTCAATGAAGTACCCCACCGCAGATTTTGATCCAAATGCTTCTTCAACCCGCTTGCTAATGAGATCACGCACCGATGTCGCGGAATCTTCAACAAACCATTTGAATCCTCGTAATCTGCACAATGTATACCAACATCAACCTCTACACATAGATGGACAAAAGACCATCCTCCGCTAACATTATTGGCAACCCGAATCAACCAACCGTTACGAGACAACGCCTTCACACGAGATGGTGAACATTGCATTTATGCACTCACCGTTCGCTAACTGAGCCTAAAACATTAAAGATGCAATGACAAAAGACAACCGGATTGAATCCATGCAGAAGAACTCAACCAATTCAAACGCCTTGAAGTATGGAATCGTTGAAAGACCAACAGGGTCTACGCTATTGGTCTAAAATGGATTTGGAAAACAAATTGATGTCAAGGAATGTCATCCAAACAAGTCACGCCTAGTTGCTAAGGGTTATCGCCGTGAAGAAGGAATAGACTTTGAAGAATCTTTTGCTCCGCTGTTCGCCTTGAGGTCGTTCGATATTTCTCGTCACGCTCATATGAATATGACGGTCATCGATGGATGTCAAAACGGCGCTTTCAATGGACAACTTAAAGAAACGGTCTATGTCACCAACCGATGGATTCGTTGATCCCGAGTTCCCGAACCATGTCTACAAACCGAACAAAGCTCTTTATGGTCTCAAACAAGCCCCTGCATGGTACGATAAGCTATCATCTTTCCTCATTGCCAATAATTTCACCAAAGGCTCGGTTGACCCAACTCTTTTATACAATATCACGGGCACATATCTTAATTGTTCAAATTTACGTGGATGACATCATTTTGGGTCTACACATAAAAGTTTTCAACCGCTTTTGCAAAACTAATGAAGAAAAATTTTGAAATGTCCATGATGGGTGAACTTACGCTCTTTCTAGGACCGCAAGTTCATCAATCACCCCGTGGTATTTTCTCGAGTCACCCAAATATGCCCTTGAACTGTTAAACAAATTTGGAATGACAACCTCGTGACACTTATGCCACACCAATGGCTCATACCAAGAAATTAGATGTCGATTTACATGGGAAATTGGTTGACCCTACCAAATACCAAGTATCATTGGGTCCCTCATGTATCTAACAACAGCGAACTGATATTGTCTTTGCCGCTTATCTATGCTCCCGCTATCGTCATGACTAATCGAAACCCACCTCTCGAGGCTAAAAGAATCCTCCGATACATCAAGGGAACCATTAACTGGGATCCGTATCCGGCGATTCTCGGTTTTGAACTAATCGCCAGACGCCGATCACGCAGATGCTTAGACTCAAGGAAAAGTACTTCAGAGCTCTACAATTTCTGATAAACCGTGTCTTGGCAATCAAAGAAGCAGGATTGTACATCGTCATCAACCGGGTAATATGTAGCCATGTCCGCGTGTTGTGCTCAAGTCATCCGGATGAGAACACAACTCAAAGACTATGGTTACGTATTTGATGTAATCCCGATGTATCATGACAATCGGAGTGCCATTGCCATCTCGCAACTCGCTCAAAGACTCAAATCAAAGCACATCGATCTACGCTATCATTTCATCAAGGACCACGTGAACAGGTACCGCTGAATTATACTTTGTGGTACCGAATACCAATTGCGATCTCGCCACCAAAGCCTTGCCTCCCGCTAGGTTTAATGAGTTGGTCCACCGATTGGTATGAGGTGTTTGACTCAAGAGGAATTGATGACCTCTTAAAACAATCTTAAAACCTCACAAACACCAAAACATCTTTTGTAAATAAATTTTCAAAACAAAATACAAAAATATAAAATCCGATAAAACAACAAAAATATTCTCCTAATCTATCTTTCTTTCAACATGGCAAGTATATTTTTCCACAACACTTTAATCTTTCAAAATTCAAGATTTTTCCGATCAAGTGTTGAGGGGAGAAAATAAACTTTAACTGCTTCAAAACATCCGTGTACTTGCATGTTATCATATCTCGGTTGATTCTGTTACAAATGGTGGTACATTTTCGGTTCAAAGACACCCTGACTTAAATTAATAACCTTTCATTATTTTCTCAAGTCGAGGGGAGTGTTGTCATGTTTCTTTCCTAAAATCTTTGTTTGGTAACCAAAATGGAAGTTAAAAGGCTTTGTTTGAAAAAGGAAAAGTGGAGGGACCAAACTGCCAAAAGGTTAAACTCACTTTAATAAAACACCCTCCCACCTACTTTCACTTCTCATTTATTACAAAACCTAAAACCATCCTACGCTTAAAATTCACTCAAGAAACCGTGTTTCGATCTTCATTTTGTAAGTGAATTAATGTTTCTAACATGTTTTTGAACATTGGTTTTGATTTTCAAATGAATCCAACGGTCAAATCTATCGATATGGATGATTTTGTGTTCTTCGCTACGCCGTAAGAACACATGATCAAAGTTATGTGTTTTTGAGTTAAAAGATAGTGTCAAAATGTTATTATTACATCTATGATACATTTTCATCGCTCAAACACAACCCGTAAACACGAATTGATGAATTTTGAAAATTAGGGTTTATGAGTCTAATTGGGTATTTTCAAATGTGAAGTGTTTTGGTCAAAAGATTGTTGTATTATGCTTGTGTTATTGAATTGATGATTTCCAAGGTCTCTAACCACCCGTAAACACTAATTGAATCATTAATTGAAAATTAGGGTTTAAGGTTCTACGAGTTGGGTATTTTTGATTCATGGCAAATTAAGTGTTAAAACTTGGTCAACATGCTCTCACAACATCTAAGATATACCGTAAAAACTTTGGTGCATAATCCATGGCTAAAATTCATACGCGAGATTTAG
Source organism: Chrysanthemum lavandulifolium (assembly GCA_022545495.1). NCBI lineage: Eukaryota > Viridiplantae > Streptophyta > Magnoliopsida > Asterales > Asteraceae > Chrysanthemum > Chrysanthemum lavandulifolium. The sequence goes on along the minus strand of JAHFWF010000011.1, from coordinate 168,566 downwards.
GGTTTAAACTACGCGTAAGAGTTTCTACGCCAGAATCGATAAACCGTCCAATTGTGTTTTGATCATCATAAAATGAATGTTATGTGTTAAACATTGATGATATGATGCTTTATTTCGTGCTTGCAACACTTAATATTCGTAATCAAGGTTGTTGTTAATTCACGATAAGGATCACCCACGCGTAGCTTGTTATGCGTGAAGATTTGTCTTACGCGTAGCTTCTACGCATAAGGTTCTACATATGGGACCACGCCAGATCCCGTGAAGGATATGCGTAAACAAAGGACCTCACGCATAAGGTCAACTCTCACGAGTAGCCTTACGCGTAAGGTTAATATATGCCCACGCATAAGCTCCACACGATAAGGTACCCTTTTCCCACGCTAACACTTCTTACGCTGTAGTTAGGATCCCACGCGTAAGTTTACGCCACGCATATATCATTCCCGCTCACGCATAACTTTACCAATCCTACGATAAGCCGAGATCATACCTTCGTTATGAATTGTTACGTACAAACTTGTAAATAAACTAATCATATCATCACGAATCCAAAAATGTCACTAATAAACTTAAATCGCTTGATATGTTGTGAACAATAAGTGATAAAATAAACTTTAAAACTTAAAGTTAACTAACTCACAAAACATTTCACGACGCCATTGAACTATTGAACATACAAGTGACTTAGGACTCAGAATAATCATTGACACCGTACATTCAATAACTAGACAATAAGACCTTCCGTTGACTAACATTATGTCTTTCGATATGTTGGTTCTTTTGGCTAATGTTATTTCGCATCACGATATGGTCGAACAAATGAATGCGGATGGTCGAACAAATGAATGTGGATGCATCCAAGTTCTCCATTGTCGATATCTATCCTCATGGCTATCCAATGAAGATAGGAAAGAATAATCTCCGTGTTGACTTTGACACCCTCACTTGCTCGAATCTTCGTGTCTAATTGCTATTGATATTCTCAAGACTCATCCGTGATCGTAATATACTCACTCACTCGCAACTGCTCTCGAGATCTACATCCAACAGCCTCGAACACTATGGAAAGGGTCAAAGGACGATCACGCGACGGTGACTCGAACCACAAACAAGTCACCATTACACCGCAGACTTAAGGGTCGCTCTCCTAATTCCTCAAGTCAATCCAACCAAACTATATGCCACACCGTCAAGAGCTAACTCTCCAATTTTAATCGATATCGGTTATGACGAGGCTACAGGAGTAATCACCAAGCATTCTCACGTAGAGCTTAAGAGTATTCCTCAACCCCGAGAACTCTCTACATGATCATCACCAAGTCTGCTTTCGGTCGTGATGTGGGCTATGAGCATCCTAAGCTCATGGAACCGCAAATATTCGGCATTGGTCAACATGAAACACATTGCTATCGAAGCTCGATTTGGGATGACATGATGTCATTTCTCAACAAACTTGGCTCAAAAATTCCCTACATCGATATACTAAACTGTTGATCCAGAGAGCACTTGACTTCATCCCGATATTCCCAAGAGGCTCAATGACCCCGACAATCACGATATGTTGACGGAACCTATTCTATCTCTGCCGTAATAAAGGAATCGCCTACAAAGAAACAAGGTGTCAGTGTTGCCGATTTCCTTCTAATCAAGATGTCGAAAGCTCAAACGCATAAAAGGTATCCGGAAGCGCTAGACAAGGCAAAGTTGGTCATCTCGACGAAAAATCTTCCGAACACCGTAAGGAGAACCGTAAGAGAAGTGCAGAAGCGCAACAAGTATCATGAGTCAAAGGAAGCTTCCCAAAAGGAATCCTCCTTCTAAAAGGATTGTTCCCGAAGGAAGCCGAACCTATTCCCACACTTGAACCACAAAGAAAACTTAGGACGAGAGCTCAAGATACCGACATGTATGAAGAGGTTCATTACTCGCAATCGCAACCAAACACCGCCTCAAGAGCAAAACCTCCAAGTCCTCCAAATGCCCAAGAAAAGGGAAGACTCAAAGAATTGTACCCATGATGAGAGCTCAAGAAGAAGAAGAGCAACCGGATAAATCATACAGAAGAAGTTCAAAATCGTCCGACATCGCAAAAGGTCAAGAATTTGCTAAAGATCAAATGGGTGGCCCCGAGGATCAAGTGGTGTCGCTTGACCTCTCCGCATCCCGATGCGTTAATCGACCCGATAAGGGATCCGTGCCACCACTCTTGTGCAACAACAAAAGCCTCAGAGGATACTATTGTGTATGATTTTGAGAAACTGAAACCGAGAAAGAAAAGTCTAGAGATGACGAGGATGATTATACAAAGTTTCTTCTAGATACCCAACACACTCAAAGGAGAAAACCTCGAAACTCCTAAGGACATGAAGTCTCCTCATGTCTCCTCATCATCGACTCTTCATCTCACTCATCACCACCACCATCAACGAAGTCAACCGATCATCATCCAAATCGGTGAAGAAACCACCTAAATCTTGGATTTCTCGACTCATGAAAAGATTGTGAAAGTCATTCAACAAGTCGAAAGAAGGACATACTTTACAAAAACCGAATTGGTTTGTCGACCAAATTCAAGACTTAAATGATGAGAAAGACAAGATGGAGAAAGAAAGGAATTTGTTCAAGTTCATGAAGAGTCATCGAAAGAGGAACCGAACGAAATGATCAAGGTTACACTAACAAGTACCTTCGTGATATCGCTCCTAAAGTCCAAAAGGAACCGGAGAAGACAAAGAAGAGATCATACCCACAAGTTTCTTCTCGACATCGCCCCTTGTGTGACTAGAGAAGTATTTTCCGATAACTCACCCCTAACATCGCCGCATTGGTTAAACATACAATGGCCAAAGAAGTCGATCTCTCGAACTGAAAGTTAATCGCTAAACTAGTGATGCAAATGTCAAAGCGATCCGAACGCTTTCTTCGATGAAGCTAAATTTTTCAAGATCTACTTGCTTTTCAACTCGATCATCATGCAAGGAATCACCGATCAACCCAAACGCCAAGAGATGACGATGATAAGGACAAGGACTCGCACCTAAACGCCGAAGCTAACCGTGAATCTACTTCGATGCCACCTCCTCCACCACGGACTTCTTCTCAACAAAGTCTCCTCCACCTCGGTCTTCATCGATAAACCTCGGACGATTCCGAGTTACCACCCCGACTCAAAAAAGTGATTACTTGAGTATACGGGTGGTGACGATGAAGAGGTCCTCGAGCCCCACAACAACCCACCTCTCCCAAACAAGGACAAAACCGTAATCATCATCTAAGCCTTCAAAAGAAGAAGAAGACGCTTCATACCGACGTCGTATCATGGCTAGATGACGATAAAATCAAGAATTCAATGGTTTGCTACACTTGTTAACAACACTCCCTATCCTCAAGAAGGTCAAGAATTGGTAGACGGTAGTACCTTGGAGCATGCAAAGATTTTGCAAGAAAGGTTCCGTGTGAAGAAGATGACGAACCGAGTTGAAGCGCATCAAGAATGATGCATTCCTACTTTTGAAAAACAAATGAAAGTGCAATCGAGGTTGAATATCACCTTGACAACATTGCTCGAGCCATGTCAAACAACATGGATTGGCTCAACCCAAGCAAACATCGACTTCACCAAACGGGACAATCCTCCATATTACACCGATCGGTCTCGACCTCTACCTACCATTGGCCAACCCGATCGCCCTAGGATTCCTTCGACATTTCTTCAACAAAGACCTAGATTTTCTTCAACACGGTGGCGATGGTTCTAGGAAATACGCTACATCTCCGACACTTCCATTCCCCGCCGCTATATACTCGATTGTATAGCCATCGAGGAACGTGCTACCCACATGTTCTCCGACAAAGTGGTAGCGTATGACCAAGATGCAATGTATGGATTCACCATTGGCCGGAACGTCAAGAATCTACTACGTGTCGCTTGGTTCGTAAGTCTCAACATGCAAAGTTCAAGATTAAAAGTATCGCGGCCATCCAACATGTTGGTCTATCGCCTAAATGGGACTACACTTTTCTCAAGAAGATTGTGGTCAAAAGACAAGACGAAAGGGACTATGCATTCTCTCAAGTCGACTTTGAGAATTTGAACATCAACGATATTGAAGACATGTACCTTGCCAAAGTTCAAGGTCGCATGAGACAATTTCCAACTCAAGTACAACGTGAATTCATCAAGTCACCGCCATCTTCATCGACGCATTGTCATCAAAGAACGTGTTGAAGATCTTCACTTGCCGCTGAATCTTATCGTAAACGTAAACTTCACTCCACCACGCTTGATCTTCCCGACATCAACCACCACACAACTTACGCCATCAAGAAACCTTTGGAGTCGCTTACCGCAGTTGAACTTCAACGAAATCGCTTAATGGCGTGCGACGATCTTCACAAATTGGGGATCACACTTTGAAGTCGGTAAGGGATGGATTGGCTTATCGGTTGAAGGATATACATGAAAAGATTGGGAACCCAAAGCGATGGAACTCTAAGGACGTATGGATGTGAGAAGGATCATCGAATGATTGATGAAAGGTTGTTTCGGCGGGACCAGCCTGACGCTTGAGAGCTTTGTTGGTGGTCCACCCAGATGAACATTACCGCTTTCAACGCCTGCTTGCACTCTCGGAAAATCACCGGACTTCCCGGTACTCCTTGATTTGGTTCTTTCATTAAAATTTTGGATGTATGATGATATATGTCAATGGCTTGTGCACACATAACAAAGTGTACAACCCGTAATTGTCAAGAAAGGACCCCGTGGTACGCCTCACCACAATCCTTATAAAAGGAGCGAAAGCTTCTTATTTTGAGTAAAACCTATCAAACCTTTCATTTTTCAAGGTTTTGCTCAAAAAACAAGTACTTCCCCATGATGATTTTAAAACCTCAACCGCTTATATCACTAGTCGAGGGGAGTATTTGAATTAAAACTTTGTTCACAAATTGTTCACAAGGGTCACTCTTCCCGCAACACTCAAAATGGTCATATTTATTTCAACCGCTCAAAATAACATTTTTATATGCCATTTTGAGGGGAGAAAATTGTGTGATAAGAAATATGTTGTGCAAAATGCAAATGAATCTGGTACCTCGTGACTTAACCAACGAATCGACGGTACTAAACTGCTAGTAACTCGAAAAGACTTGTCCCGACGGGTAATAATTTCAAGCTAGTTCGCTAGTAATGTAAACGTGTCTCGCAGGACTTGTCCAAGTAGAAAGTACCATTCGAGAAACTCTTGATAGACATGAACTCGACGGTATGACAACCTTCGAGGTTTGTCTACACCTTCAAGGTAGTTATTAGAGCTAGTTGTCACCTAAAAGTCGACAATGCAACTCTTTAACTATGCAACGAACCGTGTCTCATGGGGATTGTCTATCTTCGGGATCAATTCAAAAGTGCGCGCTTTTTCTCACCGTGCATTTAACCATTAAAACTATTAAGCACATGTGGGGGGAGTATTTATGCAAAACTTCATCTCTCACAATGGTTCAAACATGTTTTCATTTACAAACCCTTTGAGAGATATTTTCACATACAAGGGTTTTAATGGCAAACATAGGTTAGTCATGGAGTTATAAGGTGACTAAGGTTAGAATAACTGTCCTATGATCCGCCAGAGTCGAGGGATCTACCCAAGGACACTACCATTAGTTAGTGTTAGAAGTCCTTAGGAATGATTATAAAAGGAGAAATGAGAATCGAGAAAGAAGGAGTTGAAGAATCAAAAGAAATGTAAAGTAAAGGGTGAAAAGAAATAGCCTCCGTATTATTCAACTTAGGCGCATAATCGGTTCAATTCATATACTACGGGTTGTCACTTAGTGACACCGTATTGAAGATTAAAAGTCGTCATGGACCCAAAGGACGCATGCACTAAACCTTCTTAGCCACTCAAGTTTTTCTCAATGTAAGCTTGTTTCATTCTCACAGGAACCCTACGTAAACTATTGGCTTTCTTAGAGATCGCCGGTATTGAAGAAGGAGACCTCTCCTAGTCTCCGCCAGAAAACCAAAACGCACTATTGAGTCTAGAGCCACGAGATTCATCAAAAGATCTCTTAGGAACACTTGACATTTAATCACTTGATGATCAACAAATAAGATTATCGCTGGTTCATATCGAGTCCTTCATGATCTTAGCAACTGTCGAGAACATTTATGAGAGGTTCACATCCGTGATCCTCGCGATTGAATGGAAACTCCGCCGTGGTCAACATCAAACAACGACGACAAAGTCACTTTGTAACTCCCGTGGATTACGCGGAGTGTGTCTCAAACGGTCTACGTCAGAGGTGATGCTTCGTGTACCTCAACGACTATCTCGAATCAGATGTACTTCAGACATCGCGTTATCTCACTTGTGGGACTCCAGCTCAGAACGGCCTTTGTAAGAATTAGAGTTGTGTTTTCACACTATGTCATAACACTCAAGTTCAAACTTGTAAGTGCCGGAAACCGCTTATTACTAACCGCTTGAAATGTTTTCTTCTTATGGAAGCTCGAGCGGAATGATCGTGTCGATTCTTCTCATGCTCACGCCAACATCATCACTAATGGAAGTTCTATTCAAAAGCAACACAACCGTCGAATGATTCTTCATCAAACCAAAGAATCTACAAAGTTAAAGACTTATAGAACTTCATCAAGATTGTATTCCAACGCCAAAGAGCGTGTGAGCATGTTGAAGAATGACGGAGACACCGGAGCAAACAAGGCACTGAGGCGCATCGATGCGCATAACAACATACTATCACTTTCACCACAAAGAACAATGATCAAAGAACAAAGTTAAAGATGACGTCAAGCATAACGCTCAAAGATAACTATCTCTACACCGGGAGATTGTTCGAATCAAGGCAATTCCTCTCACAAGAAAGAAGAATGTCGAAGACGTCGAGCTACTATTACATCAACGCCTTCACCGCTTACATTCATATATACTGGTGGGGAGATTGTTGGAATCACTCCTAAACAAGATTTCAAGTATTTATATTTCATATGTAATAGGTAGCTTTATTATGGCCTTTATGTTTGTTTAAGGTCAAGCTTATGTAGAAGGCCCATAAGCTTAGGCCCAAGCCCACATAAGAAAGGATGGGAACTAGGAGTGTTGCCCTAGCTTCCTCCTATAAATACTTTGTAAACCCTCATTCGAGGGTTGGTTGTTCAAGTTCTTTTCTTTCATATGCCTTACGCACAACCGCCTTACATTATTGTGTGTGTGTGTGTTTGATACTTGTTCAATCGCTTTATCTCTTTCTCTATAACTTGTGTTTGTAAAACTAGTGACCTAACAACAACATTTTTCTATTATTTATTTTCATTTAATTGCACTAATCCTCTTTGTCATGTTGCTTAGTCAAAGTTCATACCTACCAAGCCATAGGAATCGCTTAACAAGAATACCTTCCCTAAGAAGGTATCTTAAACACAAAGGAGTTTAAATTGTCATCGACATTTGTTGTGTCATTTGTAAAGACATTCCTAAGTGCATTAGAGGTATGACTTTCTACTTATCTCTAAATGACATTAGCTTGATAATTAAGTATGCTTACATAGGTACTTATATGATTATCTTTCGTGCATATACATGTATTACAAGTAGCTTCATTAGATTTTCTCACATACGAGTTACTTTTTCGTCTAAATTGTGGTATATAAAACTTGTATTTTATATCACTTAATCCAAAAATCATATCTTTCTAATAATAAAACAAAACACAAATCTCAAAAATTCCTCCTTCCCCATAAATAAACCATCCGTCGTCCACTATATCAAATCCCCACTTTTTCAAATCTTCCTGATAACATCAAATAGTCCTGAATATTAAGTGTCAATTTCCACCGATAATGCTCGTTATTTATATCATTTATATGGATTTACGCTTGTTTTCCATTGTTTTCCACTTTCGGTAAAATACGAGCATTGAGCTAAAGAGACGCGGAAATGGAAATATTATTAAAGATTTATCACAATATGCCTATTTTGAAGAAGTTCCGCGAACTCTCTCTCACATTACGCCGTAACTATTGCGTGACCACGAATACCAACTTATCAAGAGGTTACGGCGTAACTCTTCCCAAAGGTTACGACGTAACTCCATTAGGTCAAAAGAGGTTCCACGCCACGTTATTTACGCCAGTAACTCATCGCATCACTTACGACGTAACCGAAGTTTATTGAAGACTACGTGTAACCACTTATATGGTTACCGTAACTAGCAAATCTAGTGCATTTACGAAGAAATAGAAGGTTACGTAACTCCTTTATTGGTTACGCCGTAACCCGCACCGCCTATAAATACCCCACCTAATTCCAAAGATTTCTAATCATCCCATTCCACACACAACACTCGAGAAGGTGGGAAAAAGCTCAAGGAGGTCTAGGGGAGCATACTGAGTCGTTTCCAAGGGAGAAGTCACCCATTACGATAAGCTTTAGCATTTTATATTTCTTTACTTTCAATTCATGTGTTTCGTACCTTTGAATATTGAATTGATTTGCATGATTAATATGAGCGCTAAGCACCCTTTGGTGCTAGCCTAGTTATGATTCCTTAATTTTTTGTTTGCGCTTACCTTTACTTCCGCACAATTATTTCTAAGCGTATGCATGCATAGTTCTTTGGTAGTCACCCTTGATTCGGTAGTTTTGAATGGCGGTAGAGGCCAATTGCCTAGAGATATGACCAACTGACCCTAGGTGAGCGGATCGAGACGGGAAGGGTAAGATATGACCAACCGACGACCCTTTCTACTTGTGCGATTTAACCAACTCGATCACCTATCGCTTGGATGAACTTAAGAATTGGGGGTGTAGTGTCTAAGTTCCTAACGACCGGCACTCACTATTTTGAATCTAACATGTAGCGGTACTTAATGACTTGGCTTAGGGGACCGGAACAACAGGACTTATGACGGTGCGCTGATTTCTCGTGGTGGCATCTTTGTCGATAGGTTAGGCGAATTGACCAAATGCCGTCCTCTCGAATTTGACCCCACCTAAAGTAATTGGAAGTAGGTGACGTAGACATAACTAGCTAGGAGGATTGACTAGGTTAGCACCACTATTCCTATATTGATTTCCACTTATCCATTTATTTGCTTTTATTACGCATTAGTAGTTTAATTAATTAAACCCTATCAAAACCATTATTATTCCGTGACAATTAGACTTAGTAATAATCCAACACACATAGCTCTTGGGACGACCTCGCTTTACCATTTACTACACTACACGCGACCGGGTACACTAGGGTAGACCATAGGTATAGCGAGACACTATAAATATTAAGACCAGTCAAGAAACTCGTGATCAAGTTTTTGGCGCTACTAGGGAGTTATATTAGGATTGATATTAAGTCTTTCATTTCGCTTTTAAACTTTTCTCACAATCGTATTTCAAGTTTTCGGTACCATGGAAGTTGTTAACATCGATGACCTCACTCTTGAGGAATACTTGGCGCTGACAAGAGCGAACAAGGAAAGACCCTAATCGGAGCGGATGTTCATTTCAAATTAAAGACCAATTTATGAGGGAGCTTCGCTAACCCTTTTTCGTGAAACAGGGGCTAAGACGCATATGAGCACGTTGAAAATATCCTATACATCGCTAGCCTTTTCAACATTCCCAGCGTGTCTCATAATGTCATATGCTTAGGGTATTCCAATGACTCTTCTTGGGCGGCGGAAGATGGGTCGAAAGATTGCCCGCCGGAGAAGTTAATACTTGGGCGCTACTAAAGAAACACTTTATTCAAAGATATTGCCCGCCATCGAAGATTTCTAACCAGCTTTTGGAGATCCATAATTTCAAACAAGAAGACGATGAAACGTTATACCAAGCTTGGGAAAGATACAACGAATTGTTATACAAGTGCCCTACTCATGATCTCAACAGCCAACAAAAAGTGAGCGTCTTCTACAAGGGACTGAACATCTCTTCAAGACAAATGATTGATTCTCAAGGGCCGATTCCTAGTATGACACCTACTATGGCTTTGAAAACTATTAAAAAAATGGCAGACCACTCTCACAAATGGCACAATAGAGGAAGCAACCGAAGTAAGAATGATGATATTGAGGGCCTTGCAGCGATAAACAACAAATTAGAAAGCCTTGGAATAGAAATGAAGAAGCTCAAGGAAAATGTGCATTCCATTCAAGTTAAGCGAGATGGGACTCGTCCTTCTAAAGAATGTTCCTCCAATTAAGAAGTTAAAAGGATCGGAGAAGTGAACTATGGAAAAGAATTCCCTTTCAACAGCTACAATAATTACGGACCTAGGTATCGTGAAAAATACCCTGGGTTCTACACTAGAATCAACAATAATCCTCCTAAACCTAGCCTTGAAGAAATAATGCACCGGCACATCGAAGAATCTGCAAAAAAGGGAGATAGACTCAAGGAATGGATGGTCAAAGTAAAGGAGAACACCAATATGAACCTACGTAACCAAGATGCTGCAATTAAGAACCTCGAAACACAAATTGGGCAATTAGCTAAGAACCTTGAAACAAGTAATGCTAAAGCCACTTCCTGCAAGGCCATATTTGCACAAGATAAAGCAAAAAAGGAGCAATGCACATCCTCTATCACTAAGGATCTCTCTAGGATTAACTACCTAAGAGAGGATGATAAAGCAGAAGACGACGAGTTCCTGCCAAGCCAACTTCCTGAAAAGCAGCAATACCAGGAAAATTTTCTTCTTCCTTGCACTATTGGTAACCTTAGGATTCCCGCATTAGCTGATTTAGGGGCCGGGGTTAACCTTATCTCTACCACTTTATTTGAAAAAATAAAACTTACCCATTTAAAAGAAACAACTATTATGATTGAAATGGTTGATTCCTCTAAGGCTGTACCGAGGGGAATTGTGAACAATGTGCTTTTAAAAATTGGAAAACTTTCTTCCCCACCGATTTTGTAGTTATTGACATGGGAAAGCGGGAGGCTTACAACTTGATTGTTTGAAGACCTTTTCGGCCCACTAGGGCTCTGGATTAAGGTTTTGAAAACAAATTTCCTTGGGACCTGAAATGAACGAATAACTTTTAGTATGAAGAGCATTTAAAACCAAAACTGAAATTTCGATAATGTTGTTAATGTTCAATTGTTGAATCCCACTCTACACTCTAAACCTATTACTGGTAATCGTAAAGAGAGTATTGATAATTGTAAGCAGAAACAGGATGAAATTGTCCAAAGCATTGAGGAAACTCTGAATCCAAACAAACATTTTTGCAACTCGATGTCAACCAAAGAAAGCGAATCAGTATGGCCACCATCTACTCATCCTCAAAAATGTGAAAGAAAAGCGGATGAATGGATTTACCCTAAGGGAGAGAAACATGATGTTGAGTTAGCATTGGAAGATTGGTACAAATTAAAACTTGAAGCTCAAAATTCATTAAGGAACTGTTAAGCAAGATGGGTGCAATCATCCCACCGACACCATAGGCGGTACAAGATCCAAAGATCGTGATTACGATAGTATTATTACTAAAGATGATGACCGAGGAAAATCATGTGATAAATGGCTTTCACATAAGTCGAAACAATTGACTCAATAATTCTACAGAAAAAAAAGGCTTGATAATTGGATGTATGAATACCAACGAATGATGGAAGTAGGCAAGTTCAAAGGCCCCATAGAGCCCATGCGTCCGAGTCTAACTTAAAGACTCGTTAATAAAGAAAAGTGCTCTTTCGGGAGACAACCCAATTATCCCTTTCTTTTGTTTTTATTTCCTTTATGTTGGGTTTTGTGTTTTCTAACCATTTTTGCGGTGAAACGAGGAACTAATTGTCACGCAGCTGATTCGATTCAACAGCGAGTTACAACGAACTCATCTTGGTGATTACGCGTAACCAACATTTTAGCAAGTAATTTTGACGATTACAAATTACGGCGTAATACAATCTACGTGGTTAAGCAGAACTCACCGCTGACAAATTTCATACCGAGTTTTGCCATTCACTGCGTAATCCTCTCATAGTAGTTACGACGTAACCTTCCTCTCGCTTTTAATTCTTTTCATTTTAAAACACGGTGACCTTGTATTAGTTTTTAAATGAACTTTTGGTGTGTTCCCTATAAACCCTCACGAGACTTCACTCGTCCACTTGGGACACCAAGTGGTTTAAAGGCTTGTTGCATTCGCTCAATGCAACCGTGATTCCTACTTAACGTGAGTTAGGTTTTTTTTCATTTTTTTAGAATTATGCTTGTCGGTATTGTGATTTCGTGGATTGAAGTTTGTTCATGACGCTAAACGAAGGCACGGTTCTTTTCAGTGGGCCTTCTTCTTTTGGAGCAATTTCGTGGAAGTTCTCACCTAATTCTACCTTTCTCTTCACCTTTATTTTAATGCCTAGTACAAAAGGGACTTTGTACAATTCAAGTGGGGGACGGAGTAGAATTATCTCTTGAACTTTATTTCACCCTTATTTTCTAGTTTATTTTGAAAAATTATGCTATTTTTAAAATTTTGACATGTTTTTCCGAACCTAACTAGATTAGACCTTAGCTACACATACAACCCTTGACATTACATGGTGAGATTAGCCTTATCCGCTTCCTATATTTTACCCCAAATCCATCAAATTATGAGTGTGCTTGGGTAGCTTGTAAACTTTAGAACTTGGCCTTTGCATCATTTCGAGACCATAGACGAGGTATGTTGAGTTAGCTCGATGTATTTGGACTTTTCGCTTTAGAAGGCAATATTATAGGATTATCACCCAAACAGCCTACCATTGTGAGTCTATCGATTAGTCACGTTGACTTTTGACCCCATGTGAAACCCTTTTGTTGCACTCCCTTTAGTGTGATACCCCTAGATACACCCTTCCGAGCCATTCCTTTATTTTGTCAACCCAATATATTGTTTCGTTAATTTATACACCTTAGCTCACCTCGTAGTCTTTATTTGTGATCGAAGTCATCATTTGCCTAAGTTCAAGGTTCGAGTGGAAAGGTTTGGAAATCACGCCATCGACGACATTTATGAAGATCATTGAAGACCCCAATTCCCATTGTTCATCTCAAGTGGGGATGTTATGTTATTATGTTATGTTGAAAAAAAATAGTTGATTGAGTTATGATATTGTAAAGTGTAATGTTATAAGCAATCGTAGTATGAGCTTTATTGATTAGTATCGAGGAGGCCACCTCGGCCACATTTGAAGATAGAGTTGGTAGTTTTGCCGACGAAGAAGAAAAGGTGTGCCCATCACGACGTCCTCTAATGACACATCTACCTTGCATTTCATGATCCGTCTCTAGACTTCTAAGCTTGAACTTTGGGCGTATGGTAAATGGTGATGACTTGGTTATAGATTTAGACTACCGCTTTTTTTCATTTTACACCAATTATATATCCCATGTCTTATCCTACCCTTTAGTCATGAAGCGTGTCTAAGTGATGCAATGAGCAATCTTTGGTGTCTTGGCCATGGATTTGGTCATGTATCATTGATTTTGTCCACTCACGTGACATGTTAGTAATGACGAGTCACCCTTAACCTTTGTCGTGTCTACCCATATTGCCTTCGAGAATTGTGTAGCCCTTAACTCTAGTGGTGGAGATTTGTGTAACCCATGCTTATGATAGAATACATGCTATGACAATGCGATTGAGTGATCACCCGAAATTGACACTTAGAATAGTTGAGAGATTTGAGTGTTTGTTCCCTTCGTGAGGTGTTCGCTTTGTTTTATTCTAGCATAATGGATTTTAAACTCATATTTTCCGTGTTTGGGAGATATCTTTTAGGAATCTATCTAACATGGTCTACTGAGGGCAAGTAGAGTTTATGTGGGGATATTTGATAACATCAAATAGTCCCGAATATTAAGTGTCAATTTCCCCGATAATTTACGCTTGTTTTCCATTGTTTTCCACTTCGTGTAAAATACGAGCATTGGAGCTAAAGAGACGCGAAATGGAAACATTATTAAAGATTTATCACAAGATGCCTATTTTGAAGAAGTTCCGCGTAACTCCTCTCTCACATTACGCCGTAACTATTGCGCCGACCACCGAATACCAACTTATCAAGAGGTTACTACGAACTCTTCCCAAAGGTTACGACGTAACTCCATTAGGTAAAAGAGGTTCCATCACCGTTATTTACACCGTAACTATCGCATCATTTACGATGTAACCGAGTTTATTGAAGACTCACGACGTAACCACTTATATGGTTACGCCGTAACCAGCGCATCTAGTGCATTTACGAAGAAATAGAAGGTTCTGCTAACTCCTTTATTGATTACGCAACCCGCACCGCCTATAAATACCTCACGAATTCCAAGATTTCTAATCATCCTGCTTCACACACAACACTCGAGAACGTGGGAAAAAGCTCAAGGCAGTGTCTAGGGGAGCATACAGAGTGTTTCAAGGAGAAGTCACCCATTACGATAAGCTTTAGCATTTTATATTTCTTTTACTTTCAATTCATGTGTTTCGTTACCTTTGAATATTGAATTGATTTGCATGATTAATATGAGCGACTAAGCACCCTTTGGTGCTAGCCTAGTTATGATTCCTTAATTGTTTTGTTTGCGTTTACCTTTACTCCGCATAATTATTTCTAAGTGTATGCATGCATAGTTCTTTGGTAGTCATCCTTGATTCGGTAGTTTTGAATGACGGTAGAGGCCAATTACGTAGGAGATATGACCAACCCACCCTAGGTGAGCGGACCGAGACTCGAAGGGTAAGATATGACCAACCGACGACCCCTTCTACTTGTGTGATTTGAACAATGATCACCTATCGCTTGGATGAACTTAAGAATTGAGGGTGTAGTGTCTAAGTTCCTAACGGCGGGCACTCACTATTTTGAATCTAGCATGTAGCGGTGCTTAATGACTTGGCTTAGGGACCAGAACAACAGGACTTATGACGGTGCGCTGATTTCTCCTGTGGTGGCATCTTTGCCGATAGGTTAGGCGAATTGACCAAATGATGTCCTCTCGAATTTGACCCCACAAGTAATTGGAAGTAGGTAGACGAGACATAACTAGCTAGGAGGATTGACTAGGTTAGCACCACTATTCCTATATTGATTTCCATTTATCCATTTATCCGCTTTTATTCTGCATTAGTAGTTTAATTTATTAAACCCTATCAAAACCATTATTATTCGTGACAATTAGACTTAGTAATAATCCAACACACATAGTTTTGGGATCGACCTCGGCTTTAACATTTACTACACTACACGCGACCGGGTACACTAGGGTAGACCATAGGTATAGCGAGACACTATAAATATTAAGACCGGTCAAGAAAACTCGTGATCAAGTTTTTACGCCACTTGGAGTTATATTAGGATTGATATTAAGTCTTTCATTTCGCTTTTAAACTTTTCTCACGATCATATTTCAAGTTTTTAGGTACCATGGAAGTTGTTAACATCGATGACCTCACTCTTGAGGAATACTTGGCGCTGACAAGAGCGAACAAGGACCGGTCTCGTAAGACCGCAATAGGAGCGGATGTTCATTTCAAATTAAAGACCAATTTATGAGGAGCTTCACTAACCCTTTTCGTGAAAGCAGACGAAGACGCATATGAGCACATTGAAAATGTCCTATACATCGCTAGCCTTTTCAACATTCCGTGCGTGTCTCATGATGTCATATGCTTAGGGTATTCCAATGACTCTTCTTGGAGCAATGGAAGATGGGTCGAAGATTGCCCACGGAGAAGTTAATACTTGGGCGCTACTAAAGAAACACTTTATTCAAAGATATTGCTCATCAAGATTTCTAACCAGCTTTTGGAGATCCATAATTTCAAACAAGAAGACGATGAAACGTTATACCAAGCTTGGGAAAGATACAACGAATTGTTATACAAGTGCCCTACTCATGATCTCAACAGCCAACAAAAAGTGAGCGTCTTCTACAAGGGACTGAACATCTCTTCAAGACAAATGATTGATTCTCAAGGGCCGATTCCTAGTATGACACCTACTATGGCTTTGAAAACTATTAAAAATGGCGGCACCACTCACAAATGGCACAATGGAGGAAGCAATCAAGTAAGAATGATGATATTGAGGGCCTGCAATGATAAACAACAAATTAGAAAGCCTTGGAAGAGAAATGAAGAAGCTCAAGGAAAATGTGCATTCCATTCAAGTTAAGCGAGATGGGACTCGTCCTTCTAAAGAATGTTCCTCCAATTAAAGTTAAAAGGATCGGAGAAGGAACTATGGAAAAGAATTCCCTTCAATGCCTACAATAATTACGGACCTAGGTATCGTGAAAAATCCCATGGGTTCTACACTAGAATCAACAATAATCCTCCTAAACCTAGCCTTGAAGAAATAATGCACCGGCACATCGAAGAATCTGCAAAAAAGGGAGATAGACTCAAGGAATGGATGGTCAAAGTAAAGGAGGACACCAATATGAACCTACGTAACAAAGATGCTGCAATTAAGAACCTCGAAACACAAATTGGGCAATTAGCTAAGAACCTTGAAACAAGTAATGCTAAAGCCACTTCCTGCAAGGCCATATTTGCACAAGATAAAGCAAAAAAGGAGCAATGCACATCCTCTATCACTAAGGATCTCTCCGGATTAACTACCTAAGAGAGGATGATAAAGGTAAGATGACGAGTTCTGCCAAGCCAACTTCCCGAAAAGCAACAATACCGTGAAAGTTTTCTCTCCCTTGCACTATTGGTAACCTTAAGATTCCGCATTAGCTAATTTAGGGGCCGGGTTAACCTTATCTCTACCACTTTATATGAAAAATCAAACTTACCCATTTAAAAGAAACAATTATTATGATTGAAATGGTTGATTCCTCTAAGGTCGCATCTGGGAATTGTGAACAATGTGCTTTTAAAATTGGAAATTTTTCTTCCCCACCGATTTTGTAGTTATTGAAACGGGAAAGCGGGAGGCTTACAACTTGATTGTTGAAGACCTTTTCTCGCCACTTCTAGGGCTCGAGATTAAGGTTTTGAAAACAAATTTCCTTGGGGACTGAAAATGAAAGAATAACTTTTAGTATGAAAGAGCATTTAAAACCAAAAACTGAAATTTCTGATAATGTTGTTAATGTTCAATCGCTGAATCCCACTCTACACTCTAAACCTATTACTGGTAATTGTAAAGAGAGTATTGATAATTGTAAGCAGAAACGGGATGAAATTGTCCAAAGCATTGAGGAAACTCGGAATCCAAACAAACATTTTTGCAACTCGATGTCAACCAAAGAAAGCGAATCAGTATGGCCACCGTTTACTCGTCCTCAAAAATGTGAAAGAAAAGCGGATGAATGGATTTACCCTCATAAGGGAGAGAAACATGATGTTGAGTTAGCATTGGAAGATTGGTACAAATTAAAACTTGGAAGCTCAAAATTCATTAAGGAACTGGTTAAGCAGTATGGGTGCAATCATCCCACTGACACCATAGGCGGTACAAGATCAAACATCAGCATTACTGATAGTATTATTACTAAAGATGATGACCGAGGAAAATCATGTGATAAATGGCTTTCACATAAGCTGGGAACAATTGGACTCAATAATTCTACAGGAAAAAAAAGGCTTGATAATTGGATGTATGAATACCAACGAATGATGGAAGTAGGCAAGTTCAAAGGCCCCATAGGAGCTCTCATGGCTCGAGTCTAACTTAAAGACTCGTTAATAAAGAAAGTGCTCTTTGGAGACAACCCGAATTATCCCTTTCTTTTGTTTTTATTTCCTTTATGTTGGGTTTTGTGTTTTCTAACCATTTTTGCAGAAACGA
The DNA here is from genome assembly GCA_022545495.1 of Chrysanthemum lavandulifolium. Lineage (NCBI taxonomy): Eukaryota > Viridiplantae > Streptophyta > Magnoliopsida > Asterales > Asteraceae > Chrysanthemum > Chrysanthemum lavandulifolium. The sequence goes on along the minus strand of JAHFWF010000011.1, from coordinate 150,759 downwards.
GGAACTAATTGTCACGCAGCTTGTCGATCTCAACAGAAGTTACAACAGAACTCATCTTGGTGATTACGGCGAACCAACATTTTAGCAAATTCTTGACGATTACAAATTACGCGTAATACCATCTCGTGGTTACGCCAGTAACTACTCGCTTGATGACTCATACCGTGTTTTGCCACTTGATAACTCTCTCATAGTAGTTATTATCATAATGTGTTTGTCATTTCTTTTATCTATATCTTTGTATCATTCGTAGCATTGAAATGAAATATTATTAATAGTCTAGTTTATCTAGGTTATTATTATCATAATGTGTTTGTCATTTCTTTTGATCTATATCTTCGTATTCTTCGTGATACATTAGAAACCATGAATGCATGCTAAAAGAAAATGTAGGCAAAACACATATCTTGGTATAAAACTATTAAACCTATGTTTTTATCAAAATCGCATTACATTATTAGATCCACGGATCCCGGCAAGTATACTAGCGGATCCCTTTAGAAAGGAACCGTGGGACCGTTCTTCCGGATAATAGATTTTCATGCAAATAAAACCACTTTCTTCCTAAAAAGAAATGTTCTACTATAATGTCAAACATTAAGTGAGTTAAATGTCATTGTTAATAAACATCTTGTAAAAACGTTAGGTAATCACTGTTTTACCCCGTAATACGTCACATCCTATTAACTTTTCTTTTCTATAGGTTTCACTATGTCGCATGAATATGAGTTTGATTTTTCACTCACTAGCGTCTACACTCCCCTCGACATCTCCTTGAGCCCAACACACCGGCAAACATGTCCGTGGGTTCAATAATCTCTAACCTGTCACTTCCACGAAGGACGATGTCGACACTCCTTTACAATACGAAGAAGGTATCAATACCTCCTTCGAACCATAGGTTTGGAATGTCTTCGAAATTAACGAAAATACGCCCAAGGTTTGTATTGGAATTCTTCCGTCAAGTCGAACTCGCTCGTAATGAGGATCGTTTCATCTCTTTGGTTTTGGATCAAAACCAAAAGTTTGTTTTAACCCTTGGGCAATTTGCTCAAATTCTTCAATTCCAAATCATGGACAATGTGCCTTCACCTAAGATTGGTCTCTTGATTCTCTCTTCAACTTTCGTGAAGAAAATAGTCCATATTGTTCACACATACTTTCCCGCAAGACTTGACTCCCACAATATGCAAACCTCGACTTATTACTCGACCCAAACATTTTCTCAGACAAAGGATATCCGAGAAGAGTACAAGGCTCGCACTCATCCTCACGGAAAATGTTTGAGTCTAGGAAATCGAGAAATCCTTCCCGCTTGTTGTGCTCACATAATGTATCGTTTGCTAACACAAAACCATACAATCTCGCCTACTTCTTCGCAAGGCGAATTGTAAATCTTCAAGGCTCCAAGAATAAACTCATCCCTTATGGAATGTTCTTGACGCGCCTTTATCATAACATCATGTACTTCCACCCTCAATTTCAAAGTCCGTCAGACGCGTACTTGTGAACAAGATGATGGAACCTCTAAACACATCTCTCATGTTAGGAATTAGAAAATTCGATCGTTAAAGTCGGTCACCTCAAGTATATGTATTCGTTAAAAGCTCGTAGTCGTAGTCAAGTTATGTTATTAAGTAGTTTGTTAAGTAACACCGTGGAGGACGGACGGGTCTTTACCCAATGTATGCACGATCCACAGCCCGTAGGTGGCGTTTATTTGTAAGACACTATAAATACCCTCTACCTCCCAAGGTAGAGGTTGGAGCTTCAATACCATTTTCTTTGTTTCACATAGTTCCCAACTCTCTTCCCTTTCTCTCTCTAGAACTTTCTCTCTAAACATCTTGTACGCCTCATGTGATTATGGTTTAGTGTGTTTGTGAAATCCCATATCTTACAATTGGTATCAAGAGCCATGGTTTGATCACTCATCTTTCATGCTCTTTGTTTTGGTGGATTTCATAAGGTTTTGGGGTTATAAGTGTTTAGGAGAGTTTGAATCATTGGACAAATTCTAGTGTTAAAGTTTGAATTTTGTGTGTACTTTTGTGTTTAGGATCATCATATGTGTTTAGGTTTTGAATTGGAAGGCTTAAATCATTGTGGTTTGGTTGTTTTTGATTGATAAAGTGGTTGTTTGTGAAAGTTGTACGAAGCGAGTTGAGTCTCGGAGTTGTGTTTCTTGGAAGCGAGTTGCTTTGTTATTGGAAGCGAGTTGGTATATGCGACTTGGATATTTAGCGAGTTGACTCTTTATGCGACTTGGGTTCTAAGCGAGTTGTTTCTTTAAGCGACTTGAGTTATAAAGCGACTTGGCTATTAAGCGAGTTGTCTGACTAGCGAGTTAGTTTAAGCGACTTGGTGGTTAAGCGAGTTGTCTCTGTATGCGACTTGGCTATTAAGCGAGTTGGTTCTTTAAGTTGGTTCTTTAAGCGACTTGTTTCTTTAAGCGAGTTGTACATTTAGCGAGTTGATACCAAAGCGAGTTGTTGTTTAGCTACTTGTCTATTGAGACTTGTCACTTCTTCGTGCTACATTTTACGGTTGTTCTTTTGGTTTAGTAAAATCCGTGAAAGAATCAATTTCCGGTTTAATCAAAGAATAGTAAAATCCGTAGAACTTGTAATCATGTCAAACATCGTACCTACTATCGTTTCTTACATGGCGAGGGCGTTCAAGCGGTGGATCGGATACTCGTCCACCTATGCTTGCGAGCGATTATGACTCATGGGCTCAACGAATCCGATTGTCTTGTTTGGGAAAAGAAAATGGGGTCAACATTCTCAAATCAATTGATGAAGGACCTTATCGATTGAGACTACAAGAGACATAATTGATCTTTGCTGCGAGACGGAACAATGATCTTTGGATTGGACGGACCAAAAACGTATGATGAGCTCGGTGATAAGGAGAAAAGAGATTCGATCTTGATATCGGGGCTTCTAACATTATACTTGAGGTCTTCCAAAAGATATCTACAAGCTTATCAATCACAACACTGAAGCCAAGGCGGTTTGGGATAATGTCAAGATGCTTCTCTCGGGTTACGAATTAACTAAGGAAGACAGAGAATCACAAGCTGTATGATGAATTTGAGCACTTCAAGATGAAACACGATGAGTGTCTATGAATATTACGTGAGATTCCACAAGCTTGTGAATGATATGAGGAATATCAAAATGACCATGCCAAACATTCAGCTGAACTCAAAGTTTGTGAACAACATGAATCCCGAGTGGCACAAATTTGTCACCTCTGTGAAGCTAACCAAAGGACTGAAGAATACAAACTATGAGCAATTGTATGCCTTCCTTCTTCAGAATGAGAGACATGCTATGTTTGAAAAAAGGATTCTTGAACAGTTCAAAACCAACCAGGGAGAAACAAGCTCACCAAATGATTCAACAGCTTTCTATACCAATGTGGGTATTACGACCAAAGCTTCTCAAGTCATACCCACGGGTAATGGTAATCACAAACTCATTCCCGATCCGAGTTTCAAGCAAGCGATCTTGATGCGGTCATGGGACACTTCATCAATCAAGCGGCTCTTATGGTTAAACAAAACTTGACCCTTAATCCACATACCAGCAGTCTTCACACTAACAATGAGATCGAGCGCATCCAATCTACACAATCATGTTGTTGTCGAGATGGAAAAGTTATGGTGCAACCGTTCAAGGAAGACAATATGAGCAGGGAAGAGGTGGAGTAGGTGGAGGTTATATTGCAAATCGAATCGGGAAGGAATGGAAATCAAGGACAAGCTAAGCCAATTAAGTGCTACAAGCGTGGTGGTGATGGACATATAGCAAGGCGCACATCTCCAAAACGTCCTCAAAATGCAGTACTTGAGAGACAAGATGTTACTTGTGCAAGCTCGGGATAATGGTGTTGTTTTGGATGAAGAGGAGTTGTTGTTTCTTCTTGAGGGCAATGCCAAGACATATGATGCGAGATGTGGATGAGCGACCAATTCGGAGATAGGTCACAATCATCGAATGCCTTTCAAGTCGTTGATGTGATGCATACGACTCGGCGTCGATGATGAACCTCTTGCACAAACAATTTTCATGGCTAGCATTTCTCCAATGGTCTCTCCAAAGGTCTCATCATCACGACAAAGTTGGTCCATCTAAAGAATCAATCATCTCAGAGGTATTAAAACTATATGATGATATTGATCAGCAAAAGATGCATGATAAAGTGCAATCACAGGAAACTTGTGACTCAGATATTGCTAATTTGGGTAATAATAATATTGTCCCATATGATCAATATGTGATCCAAAGTGAGAGTGTGATTGAACCAAGTGATGCATCTTCTGCAGTCAATGATGACTATGTTTTTTATGAATACACTGCATGTGCCCCTGATGATTCTGTTACCTCTGAACTGAATGCCTATAAAGAACAAGTTGCTATTTATGAACAACGTGCTAAGTTTGAGTTAACCACCCGTGAGCAGGAAATGGATGACCAAATGCGTACAATTATTAGAAAAAGTAATTTTAGAGAAGAAGTATTAAAACAAGAGTTAAACTCCTTACAAGAAAAGCTTTCTAAAACTGCTAAGCAAAAACAAGAACTTCAAGAAAATGTTAAAATGCTTAAGCAAGAATTCAATGCTAAGGAATCAAAACTTTTGAATGATTTTTCCAATCTAAAAACTTTGAAAAACAAGCTTGAAAATAAGTTATGCGTACAAGGAATACCATTCAGACTGCTCACTTGATCACTAAGCATAGAGTCTTAAGCGATAAGCATAGTATTCCCCTTGTTGAGGAACCAAATCTGAGGTAGTTAAAAAGGCTAGAACTGCTCATAAGGTACTGTATGATGGTAATGAGATTCTTAAACCTAGGCAAACACCATCATGTATTGGAAGCTCTGAAGAGGATAGAAAATTAGATGATGCATCTAGGGAGAAAATGGATAAGAAACTTAACAATCATGCATGTAAAGAGAAAAACATAACGATCAAACCCCATGATTACACTAAGGAAAATTGGATCTCCCTTAACATGTTTAAGCCTCAAACTCAATTAACCCCAGAACAGATTTTTTGGAAGAAAGATATGGATAAACAAAAAGCTAATGTACTTGTTGAAACTAACACTCCCCTTAGGAAAATGCCTGCAGCTACTGTGTATCCTCCAAATACACCAATGCATTTAGTTCCTAGATCTATTGCCACTAATAGCAAAACCTTAATCAGCCTGTATGTTGTTTATCAGCTGTTTGTTGATTTTGAGAAAACATGTGTAAAGAGAATCACACCTACGGGGATAGCGAGGGAAAGGGTTTGAGCAAACTAAAGAATGTTATTTAGCGAGGTCATGCCTTTCTTTAAACAATTAAAAGGTCAATTTGAGAGTCTTCAAAGGGAATAAATTCGGATATTAAAGAAATGGAAAAGGAATTTGATGCTATGATAGTTGAGGTCAATGATTATGAGCAGGAACTCAAATATAATGAAGTTGAAAGGAAGAACTTGCATATCTTAAATGAGAATTTGATTTCAAGTTGTGTTGCTCAAGATGTGTTTTATCTTGTTACTAAGCACTCTATTCTCGCTTCTCGATTTCATGAATTATCTATTGCATTGAAAGTTTCCCATGATCGTGTCATTGAGCTTGAAAACAAAACTCGATAACTAAATGAGAAAATTGATCGGGATGATCACGATAATTTGGTAAAACATCTTTCTAAACTAGAAGTTGAACATTTTGATTTGCAACTAAAATATCAACATCTTAAAGAAAATGTCAAAACCTCAAATATCAAGACATCCTCGGATGTTCGAGTTTGATGCGATTTTCGGATAAACAAAGCGTGTGAACAGATTCAAGCTCATTGTAACACGATCGAGAAAGTTGAAAGCCCAAATTTCTCAATTAAAGGGTGAAAAGAACAATGTGGTGGCTCCCAAATGCCTCCTCCTTTAGATTCTCGGTATTCTCAAACTTTTCATCTTCAAAACTTGGTTAATGTTTTACAAAAGAAAAATGAGAGTTTTCTAGAAGAAAATGAAAAGTTAAGCGACACTTTAAAGAGTTATATGATTCAATGAAAGTCACTCGTGACAAAAACAACGAAAAATAACGTCTTTACAAAAGGAAATTGAGAATCGAGAGTCGGGAAAAGGAAGCGCCACTTGTCTTTAATGAGAATGTTGCATCAAAGTCATCCTCGGTTGCAAATATCTTGTGTTGTTAAATACATTCCTCCTCATCTTAGGAATAATGAACTTTTATTTCATAACTATTGTGCTCATCTTAAGGATAGTCTTGAATATCTCCGTGAGATCGTTGAAAAGGATTTCATAAATAAGCCACTTGATAGTGAAATTAGGTGTGCTTGCATTCAGGCCAAACGATCTCAGGAACTGCTAGAATGTTTAATAGCAACATGTCCTAAAACCTTAGGTGCGAAAGGTAAAGATGTGATGCCTTGTTCTATGCCTAGTGCCAAGTATACAAACCATTCTATGCCCATATTATGAAAGTGAACTCTAAGGTGCCTTCTAGTAGTTCGGATCCTTGCACGTCTAGTTCGGGAATGCAAAAGTAGCTCAACCAACTAATGTTCCCATAATTCCCTCTACAGAGTGTCGGTGACATAAAAGCAAGCGGGTCAAAGCCTCCGGGCAATACCAAGAATGATAGGACCTTGCAAGCTAGGAATGTTCATTGGAAGAGTAGAAGATCACCTTAGGAAGATTAAGTTTGAATAAATAAAGCGAATCGTGTTGATTCTAGTGTTAGCTCTAAGCGTCTTGTAATTAATTGAATTACGCTACTATCTAGCAAAACATGTAATGATGATTGCGTTGTTTTGTTACTAATCATGAATGTGGTGTGAATGATTTGTCTAATCTTTATTAAATACCATTAAGATTGTTAATGCAAAAATCAAGCTAAGAAGGCTAGAAAGCAATGGCGGAAGAAGGTTAGGAAACATTGGAAACCCAGGGAGGAAATTTAGTAACATAGGTTATCGGTGGATACCTCTTGGGCGAAAATTCAATCTTAATGAGATGTGCCTAAATTATCTAGATCAATGCCCATTAGGAAGTGGATGCCTCTTGGTAGAACTATTCCTTAAGAAGTGAACATACTTTGAATAGGTCTTATCTGGACACTAGCACTGCATCTATCCCTAATGATTCCATTGTTTCTATTTACGATGTGGGTGTTCCAATCATTTCCATTACTAACCAAATGGAACCCATTCTTGCATGGGGATCCCAATTATCCGATTATCCATTCTTATGCATGTTCAATTGCGGATCGTTCAAATCGTTACGTGGTACACGGACTCAGTTGTTCCAAGCATATATTTGGAGACGGTCGCGGCTCATGAACTTCGTGAGTAAATTCATCGGGAATGTTAGATTCGGGAACGATGATCATTTCGGTGCAATTATGGGTTATGGAGATTATGTTGTCGGTGATAGTGTTATCTCCGGGGTATATTACGTAGAAGGTCTTGGTCATAACTTATTCTCTGTCGGTCGATTACGTGATTACGATCTAGAAGTGGCCTTGAGAAAATACTTGTTTCGTTAGAGAACTTGATGGTAAAGAACTTTTAAGAGGAACACGTGGTTCAAATCTATACACCATCTCTATCGAAGATATGATGAAGTCTTCTCCAATTTGCTTGTTGTCAAAGGCTTGAAAACAAAGTCATGGTTATGGCATCGTCGTCTCAATCACTTGAACTTGGCACCATAAATGATCTCTCGAAAGGACTTAGTTGTAGGTTTACCTAGACTAAAGTATGAAAAGGATCATCTTTGTTCGACATGCCAATTGGGAAAAAGCAAGAAGTATGCCCACAAACCCAAACCTACAAACTCGATTCTGAAGTTCTTCATACAATTCACATGGATTTATGTGGACCCATGAGAGTGCAGAATATCTTTGGGAAGAAATATGTGTTAGTTGTGGTTGATGATTACTCTCGATTCACTTGGGTTAAGTTCTTAAGGACAAAGGATGAAACTCGGATATCATCATCAAACTTATCAAGCAGTTGCGAGTTCGACTTAACAAAGCGCCGAAATCATCCGAGCAGACAATGGGCGAGTTTGTTAATAAACAACTTAGTGAGTTTTATGAAAGTGTTGGAATCGGTCATCAAAGAAGTGTTCCACGAACTCCTCAACGAGCGGTGTAGTTGAAAGGCGAAATCGAACTCTTGTGGAAGCCGCAAGAACAATGCTTGATTTACTCAAAGGTTCCAATGTTTCTCGAAATTGAAGCCATTGCCACTGCATGCTACACTCAAAATCGATCCCTAATTCACCTTGCTCATGGAAAAACTCCATATGAACTTGTCCACAATAGAAAACCTAATCTCTCATTCCTTCGTGTGTTTGGTGCATTGTGTTATCCAACTAATGAGGGCCAAGACTTAGGCAAACTTAAAGCTAAAGCGGACATTGGAGTATTTGTAGGATATGCACCAAGCAGAAAAGGATACGAATCTACAACAAAAGAACCCGAAATATCATGGAAACAATTCACGTTACGTTCGATGGTGACGGTCCAATGGCTCCGGGACAACCCGATTCGGACCCGCATCATCAAGTAGTCCCATCGGTTCTACTCTTGTATACGATTCTTCGCCATGACTCCTTATGTACCTCCTTGAAGATGACTTGAAAAGCTGTTTGATCCAATGTTTGATGAACAATATGAGCCAATGCTAATGATTTGTCAATTCCATCATCAGAGGCTGCTCTATCCACATCAATGAAGATAACCCTTGGTTTCTATGTCATTAAGTCAAGAAGCGCTGCTGCTTGATCACTCTGTCTCATCAACAAATCATCAATCATCGAGTGTACATCATGGAATTGTTTACGGCACCCTTGATGGAGAGAATCCCTTTGCTACTCTGAAGATGCACCATTTGAAAACATATTTGCTCTGAATCATCATCGAACCATCTTCATCGGGAGAAATCGACTCTGCTACTTGGTTCCTCAACAACAACCACACGAACACCTTAGAAAATGGACACATGATCATCCATTGGACAACATCATTGGAAATCCCTCTCGTCCTGTATCCACTCGAAACAACTTGCAGCGATGCCTTATGGTGCTTCTTCAACTCCATACTATCCAAGGTCGAACCAAAAGATGTTAAAGCGCAATGAATGAAGGCAATTGGTTCAATGCCATGCAAGAAGAAATTCATGAGTTTGATCGACTAGATGTATGGGAATTAGTACTGCTCCGTTGTGCCATGATCATTGCTCTAAAGTGGATCTTCAAAGTAAAACTTGATGAGCATGGTGATGTATTAAAGAACAAGGCTAGATTGGTTGCAAAAGGATACCGTCGAGAGGAGGGTATTGACTTTGAAGAATCATTTGCTCGATTTCTCGCATCGAGGCAATCGAAATCTTCTTGGCTAATGATGCAAGTAAGAATATGATTGTCTATCGGATGGATGTAAAGGCGGCTTTTCTTAACGGAGATCTTAAAGAAGTCGTATCGTCGACCAACCGAAGGTTTTGTGAATCGAGCATCCTACTCATGTCTATCGCTTGAAGAAGGCTCTTTACGGTTTGAAGCAAGCTCCAGGGCATGGTATGATACGCTATCAAACTTTCTTCTATCTCTTGGATTGACAAAGGAGCGATTGATCCGACATTGTTCACCGAAAGTCGAGGCAAACATTTAATTCACGTTCAAATCTATGTTGATGATATTATCTTTGCCTCGGTGACCCCAATGAATGTGACCGTTTTCTAAGGAGATGGGCTCCAAATTTCAAATGTCAATGATGGGACAAATGTCATTTTCTTGGGATTACAAATTTCACAAAGTCCGGAGGCATTTTCATTAATCAATCTAAATATGCAAATGAAATTTTAAAGAAATTTGGATTTGACACTTGTGACACCGTTGACACTCCCATGGTGGAGCGTACCAAACGGATGAGGACCACTCGGGGATCATGGTAGATCAAACGAAATATCAGTATGATTGGATCACGATGTACCTCACGACCGATGAACGATATTACATTCATTGTATGCATGTGTGCTAGATACCGAGCTAAGCCTACCAAAAAGCACCTTGAAGCGGTTAAGCGGGTCTTCGGTATCTCCAGGAACCATCAACATGGGACTTTGGTACCGAAGGACACCGGTATGTCACTAACGACATATGCGGATGCGAGATCATGCGGTGTCAAGATACTCGTCGAAAATGCGTCGGAGGTGCTCGGTTTTGGGTGATAAGCTTGTGGTGGTCTTCAAAGAAACAAATGAGTACTTCTATTTCCTCTCTGAGGTGAATACATAGCCATGTCATCTTGTTGTGCTCAAATCCTATGGATGAGATCCCAATTATCTGACTATGGCTTTGAATTCAACAAAATCCCTCTGTATTGTGATAATAAAAGTGCCATTGCTCTCTCTTGCAACAACGTTCAACATTCAAGAGCCAAGCACATCGACATTCGACATCATTTCATTCGGGAACAAGTGGAAAAAGGTGTGGTGGAACTCTATTTTGTGAGGACTGAATACCAATTAGCAGACATCTTCACCAAAGCTCTTCCTAGAGAACGTTTTGAGTTTATCCTTCCACGTCTTGGTCTAAAGAGTCTACAACGGAAACACTCAGCGTCTTCAAGAGGAAGGCGAGGAGTAAAGGTCTTTATCCATCTATCTCTTGTATATATTTATTCAAAAGCAAAATACAAAATTTCAAAACCATAAAAGAAAATATAAAAATATAAAATTTTCAAAATCCATAAAATTAGAAAATCTTGAAAATTCAAAAAAAATATTGTTATTTTGTCATGTTTTTCCTTATTCGATATCATCTACGGACTTTGTGTTGACATTCAAAGAATGTCACGGGTCTTTAGATGTTCTTGAATGTACATAATTTTGCTTAAAAAAAATGAGGCGGAGAAAAATGGTGGTTTATTGTCATTTCGGTAACCCGTTTTAAAGAAAGAACGAGCCATGCTTTATTATTTTTCAAATCTCATGCTCGATTCTTAAAACAAATGTTTGTCACCAAAAGACAAATGTTTTGAAATATTTTTCGTCTAATTTCTTTAAAAAATATTTGCCATCTAATGAAAACTAAATTGCTTTGAAAATACATCGTACTCTATTATTATCATCGATGTCATCATCATCAAAATCTCTCAATCAACAACTTGTGTCATTGATTGAGGGAGAATGATTTCAATCGAATTAAATTATTTTTCAAACAATTGGCACGTAAATGAGCAAGGTTTATTGTTGGAAAATCAAAAAGAACAATGTTTTATACAATTGATTCAAAACCTTTGCTAATGTTTTCAAAAGATACTCTTGCATGTTTAAACAATGGAGTTTAAAGTCTCAAAATCGATCCTTATCGGTTAAAATGTTTTTTCAAAAGCAAGTCACTATTCTCCTCAAAAGCTTTCAAAATTTAATTTAAATCAATAGAGATCACAACTCTCAAATGATTTGAAAAATGTGATCGGGGAGAATTTGTGATTTAAATTGGACTTAAGCGATAACTTGATAATTGGTTTTATAAGTGTTTAGCAAACTTTCCTCCATTCATGTGCCAAACGATTTCAAATTTTCCATGCACATGTTGAGGGGAGCATCTATTTCAAACCACAAAGAATTGAAACGTGATTGATTTGTATCCTAGTGCGATTCCTTCTAATATGTGCAAAACTCTTTCAAACCTCGAGGCACATATTGAGGGGAGCAAACTTATGAAAACCTCATCCTTTCCCAATATGCTTTATCTACTTGATTTGATCGGGGAAGTGATGTTGATATCTTTTAGAAATTGTTGATCAAAGAATCGAAAGTCTTTTAATTCTTCAAGTCCTCTTGCCTCCATGTGCCAAAACGATTTAAAATTATGATGCACATGTTGAGGGGAGCTCTTTTCTAAAATATCAAAAACAATTCGGTACAAAATGCTTTGATAATATATCACAAGTATCGGATTGATTTTCAAATGGTTTTCAATTGGTTCCAATGGCGGATGAACAATACCAAATAGACCGACCAAATTTACTTTATGTATGGTGATATAAGGATGATAAGGTTAGGTATTTGTTCCCATGATCCGCTTGAACCGGAGGGATCTACCGGGACAATCCACTAGATAGTGTAGAGTCCTTAGGTATGATGAAAAAAGGAGAAAAGTGAGATATGGGAAGAGTGCGGATGAGATAGAGCTAGAACTGGAATAAACCCAACAAGGTTCTAGTAATGAAGTCTCGGTAAGCTTGAAGGGTTGAAGAATGAAAAAGAATTGAATGAGAAAAGGGTGAAAATAAATAGCCCTCCATTTATTCAACCTTAGGGCGAAACGGGTTCAATTCATATGCTCTTGGTGGTTACTAAGGTAACATCGGTATTGAAGACAAGGCGTCATGGACCCGGTGACGCCTTGCACTAAACTTCCCAAACTACTCAAGTTCCTCTTAAAGGACTTGTTTCATTCTCACGGGAACCTACATAATCTATCGACTTTCTCTTAGAGATTGTTGATATTGAAGAAGGAGACCCTCTCCTAGTCTCGGCATAGGAACCAAATGTGCACAATTGAGTCTAGAGCCACGAGATCATCAACAAAATCTCATTAGGACACTTTGTCTATGAAGACTCTCTGTTTCACACAATGTGGAAGAGAGATTATATCTTATGAGTCCTCGCATTATCCTTGTGGTATTGCGGAACATCGAGTGATATGCAAACATATTCACAATGAAGATGGAAAGCCTTCTAGAGCCAACATCAAACAAGCTCACGGTGGGTGGCATGTGAGATCTATCAATAGATCAACCATGTGACAAGCGAGCGAAACAATGGGGCGATTCATAATTATGAATCAATCTGGTTCGAGTTATGGATTGGCGGATACCTTTGAAAAACCGGTCGTTGTGCTTAAAACTCTTTTCCTTAGCACATCGATGTGTACTAATATTTCAAAATAAAAGGTGTTTATGATTGATAATTGATTTTCATTAAAACCTTCGTTGTATTGCAAAAACAATTTCTATTGAGCGGTACGATTGTTTTCAAATCTCTTTTCATCAATCGGTGAATCTCAATTCATTGGTTCACTCACTCCGTGTTGTCTTCTTTGAGGCGTTCGGTTTGAGAACAACTAGAAGCATTGCGAAACCTGTCAAGAAATTCTTGAATTATACACGATCACGAGGCGATACTTGTCTTGATCAGCGGGAACCGTGGGCGTGTACCTCAATTCAACGAAAGTGATCAAAGACACTTTCGTGCACTTTATTGCTAAGCGTTGTATGCGGTATGCCCGGCGTTTGCGGTGATCGAATGAAGCGGTCAATCCATAGCCGCATGCTCACTCTACACATTCATCTCTAAAGAAATCATGATAAGTGCTTCAATGACTCGATACTTTCACTCCATGCTTACGCTATCTGCTTTGCAAATATCATGAATCAACTAAAGCTTCCGCTACTCGATGAGAATATATCATGATCCGAATGTGAGCATGTCGGTCCAAATGTCACAACATCACATAATACCAACACCACAATGGAAGAGTCGAGATTTATGTTGGTGATGATCTCAATGCGGCTCAAAACTCATCATCACGTGGATCGGTTAAAGACCTCCACTTGAAATTATCCAAACATGCGGAACATGAAGAATCAAATACTACGAGCTCTTGAGCAAAGAACTTAATCAAGAATCCTAGAACAATCTAATGTAATATCTGTTTGTATTCATTGTAAATTGAGGTGACCTCCATTAGGGAGATTGTTAGGAATTAGAAAATTCAGGTCATTAAAGAGTCGGTCACCTCAAGTATATGTATTCGTTAAAAGCTCGTAGTCGTAGTCAAGTTATGTTATTAAGTAGTTTGTTAAGTAACACCGTGGAGGACGGACGGGTCTTTACCCAATGTATGCACGATCCACGACCCGTAGGTGGCGTTTATTTGTAAGACACTATAAATACCCTCTACCTCCCAAGGTAGAGGTTGGGCTCAATACCATTTTCTTTGTTTCACATAGTTCCCAACTCTCTTCCCTTTCTCTCTAGAACTTTCTCTCTCTAAACATCTTGTACGCCTCATGTGATTATGGTTTAGTGTGTTTGTGAAATCCTATATCTTACATACCTCAAAATTGATCAAATTCTAGTTTTTCCATCTTAAAGCCTTTAGGATATTCTCCAAAACATTATCCTAAGTCACTATCTGATCTCTAGGATCATTTAGCTCCACTTGACACTCTTATAATCTTTAGTGTCATCTTTGTTCATTCATTGGTACTCATGAAAGTTCCAATTTCTTCCATAAAAGGCAATCATTAGCTACATCACTCATTACCCTTAAGTATTTGAGCACATCTTCATTTAAGACACATAGATGAACTGAAACACTCAAGAAGAAATAGGCATTAGACCTTACAAAACATCATTGCTATCTTTTCTTAGGCTGAGAGAGGCGGATCCCTAGGATTAGCCTAGGCGGATCCTCGTTGGAGGGCAAGTGGGATCCGTATGATAGATTTATGTCAACTCTAGCTAAAACAATCATTTCGGGCTCATCTTGCTAACTTAAACACTCCATCTCATCTTAAATGAGTTCCTAGATTAGTACAACTCAAAAGTTGACTCTTGTGCATGTTAATCATCACATTCCAATGAATTTTAGTGGCTTAAGTCTTGAATGCACTTGCCAAATCCCTTGCTTTATAAACCACATTGTTAGGACTCCTAAAGTCATCATCTTCACTCTCATTTTCAGCACTTAGAAACATTCACAAACCTCTTTGAATCATCTCATCATGAGGAAAGCTCCAAGTAGCAAATTATCCACCAAAGAACAACCCAAGAAAATTGCTCGTGTTGTACACGAAATCTCTTCAACCGACTCATCTCTGATCAAGTCCACAAATGCAAGGATTTCTCCTCCACCAACTCAACCAATCAAACCAATCCCTAAAAGGATAGTCCCTACAAAACTATCTATGCCAAGCACCACAATTCCACCTAAACCAAATAATCCCATCTCCACTAAACCATCACCATTGGTGCCTAGAGCTATCTCATTCACGACTCCACTCTCATCACCACACCTCTACAATCTAGAGGATTTGCCTCCTAGGCCGTCTCATCCTCCTCCACCGGCAACATTCCCCTCAATAATTATACAAAATCAAGGTGTTGAGTCAACACTAGCTCTGGCTTCCTTTTCGCCGTCACCATCATTTATCCCATTTGGATTATGAGAAACTATCAAAGTCAACCACCCGACCATATGGAAGTTGACATTTCTCTACCACCACCATTATTCTTGGTCGAGCCATCTTCAAATGCGCCTCCACCAATCCCTCCATCATTTGAGGCTCCTCAACCCGCTTCACTTGATCCTTCGAATCAAGAAATTTCTTTTCTTCCACCACCACTACCTAGCCATGACAAGGATTGTTATCATTATCAACATGTTGAAAGTTTGATACATGAAGTACGGGAAGATCAACGTTTCATGTTCTATCACCTCCTCGAACGTTTCGACGAGATTAAACCTAAACAAACTTGAGCTAGAGGATTTTAGTGGTGTCCTAGTATCAAGCGTTACTTAGATAAGTCTAGTAATTCCAAGTCATGTATCGATCATTTTCTTAGTTTTTAGAGTCATGCATATCATACCTCTAGTTTTATTAAATGAAATTACATGCTACTTGCTATATTTTTGAGTATATGATTATGTTGAAATTAGTCATCAGCTAGACGGATCCCTTAAATTTGCCTAGACGGATCCCTACAAGGAGGGAACCGTGGGATCCGTGAAACAGGAAACTACTTTTCTACTAACTTGAGTCATATTTGCGGAAATTATGCATTATACTTGTTTTCTAACCTTTGTTTTGTAGTTATTCAATTTACACATGAAGACTTTGACACTCTAAAGCTAGGGGGAGCTTTGTGTCAAAGCAATACATTGCAAAATCACTTGCAATATTAGGATTACATTTCATGACGTCCCTTTGCAAAGTTGCAATCATCAAGGGGGAGCATATTCGTCACATAGACGAAATCTTTTGCAAACTTAGTTGCAAATGAACTAACTTAGTATTATTTTTTGGCGCTCTCACATAGGGATGGATTCGTCAAGGGGAGTTAAGGCGAGATCCTTTCCGTTACTTGCTCTCTACTTTTCTTTCTTTTCTATTTTCACATGTTTTCTTAAGACAATGTATTAGTTTCCTTCGAAGCTCTTTTGTTTCGACAAAAGGGGAGAAGAAAGTAAAACTACAAATTCAAACTTTTACAATTTTAGCTTTTCCTTGAAATAATTTTATGTTTTCCATCAACAAAAGGGAGATTGTTAATACAAATAAGCCGTAAAAGCGTTTATTTATATTTTACGATCTTCTAATGTTTTGTCGATAACAAACGTAAAATCATTTTAAACGAAACAAGTAAAATACGTAAATGGTTTGAGTCAATAGTTTTCTAACACACTTACGTTTTCACATAAAACGCTAAAACAAGTATAAGTGATTTTACGATTTAGTATTACATATGTACAACAACTAGTGTTTACATATTTGGGTAAAATATACACATAACTAGTATGTAGTATATTGGGTAATATAAATGGGTAGAAACTTAAGTATCATAACCCATTGACCAAATACATTGAATGTAGTTGGGTACAACCCAAAGTCCATGACCCATATCCATGGAGCTTGACCCATAACCCATTGCATGACATCATGCTTTTGTCACATATGGATAATATCCATAACCCATTGCACTAATAAGGAGTTGATCTCCTTTAGGGTTAGGTGATTGGTGTAGTGTTGGGTAGTAGTTCCTCCATTATAATGGAACTCGGTACTTAGCCTAGTACCAGATAAAGGGTAGGCGACGTTGTTGTAGGTGTGGTTCACCTTGGTGTGAAAGAACCCGGTGGTTAGCCTAGTATCGGAAAAAGAGTAGGCGACGTTGTGAAGGTTTCTCCACCATAAGGAGTCGGTGTTGTGTAGTGATTACGAACTCTCGAGTAGGTGACTCGGGGAGTGGAGTAGGGCAAGGAAGGTGTCCTTGTAGCCGAACCACTATAAATACTCGCGTTGTGGTTTTGTGCTCCTTACTCTTTATCTTTTCATTACATATTTATAATTCTATATGTTTGTTTATCAACATCCAACACACATCCAAATAGATTGACATAAGTCGATCTAAATAGTTTAAAACAAGTTTTAATTGGTAAAACTATTCAACCCCCCTTCTAGTTTTCCACAAATGATATAAACTTAAACTTGAATTAATAACATGAATTCATAGTATGATCTCTAGAAAAACATAAAAGAATTCAAACTCAAATACAAAGGAAATCTTAGATCAGAACTTCGTTCTTCATACTCCTAAGCCATGATTATTCTTCTGTGGTTACTCTCCCCAAACCCTAGAAAGGTTTGGGAAAGGGGATATATCTTCTAAATGCAGAATTCGTCTTGTATTTATAGGCGTGAAACCCTAATTTGAGCTGCGGCTTAACTCTATAAAATAGTTACGCCGTAGTTCTTCATAAGCCGATATACTGATGTCAATCTAGGATTACGACGTAATTATAGCTAATGGTTACGCCGTAGTCTTTATGAAATGCATTTTACGCCATAACTTCACTAATAGTTACGACGTAGTCTTCATTAGCTACTTTTGGTGTGGTATCTACGTCGTATCTTGATCTGTTGTTACAATGTAGTCTCATTACGGTGTAACTCTATTCGTATGTTACTCCATAGTCTTTGTAAATAAAATCACGACGTAACTTCATTACTTAGTTACGCCGTAGTCTTTGTGAATGTAAGAATATTCCAACTTGAGCCAAAAATCGTCCAAATACCGCTTCTTCATAGCAAATTGTTCCTGAAACGAAATAAGAAGAAATAAAGACGATTCCAATAACATTTTGAGCATAATATGACAATAAAGGGGGAAATTAACACTAAGAATATCAGGATTATTTGATGTTATCAATTCCCTTTTCTATGATCCTTTTGATATGATTCCTGATATGATCATTTGATATGATTCTATTCGTTATGACATTCGTTTTGCTATGATATGATTCCATTCACTTGATATGCTTCGTTTGGATATGTTATGATATGATATGATATGATTA
Organism: Chrysanthemum lavandulifolium; assembly: GCA_022545495.1. Classification (NCBI taxonomy): domain Eukaryota; kingdom Viridiplantae; phylum Streptophyta; class Magnoliopsida; order Asterales; family Asteraceae; genus Chrysanthemum; species Chrysanthemum lavandulifolium. The sequence goes on along the minus strand of JAHFWF010000011.1, from coordinate 132,573 downwards.
TGCTTTGTATGCTTTGTTTCCTTTTGTTGCCCGAACTAACTAGTCATGGAGGTACCATGACCATGGCATTGATGACACCAATGGCATGACACAATCTGTGGCGGTGTGATTAGTCCACAGCGTCCCCATTTGTTATGTATGATATGTGATCACTTGGCCATTATAATATGTGTATACTTGCCTTGAGCAGGGTACATATATGATTTGTTATGTGGGGGGCGTATAGATGCATCCTAGGTATTATGGTTCGTATGATTTAGTGATTGGTTGTGCGTCCCTTGCACCCCTCTCACTTCTAGTACGCTGGAGCTAGCTACTCCTTGTACACCTATGAATTGACGGATATGTATGTTTGTAGTGTCCTTCATGTGTCATGTTGGACGTTAGATTATGAGCTCGTGGTAATATTCCTATATGATTCATTTTGATTCCTTATGATTATCTTATTCGTATTATCGTTTGATCTCTTATTTCATTTGAATCATTTGATTTATGATGGGTTGAGAGTAGGAGCATTTGAGTGGACCGACCCTAGTTTACCTTATTATTTTGGACTCATTTTGAAGAGCATTTTTTTTGATATTTTATTTTCTTCTGGACCTGTTGGACTATGTATTTCCTTTTTGAAGTCATTCTTTTATATGACTTGTTATTTTATTTAAGACTTTCGCTTGCGTTTATATGCTTTGTATGACACCATAATGTGACATTTTGACCCATTTCGGGTTGGGGTGTTACAATTCTTAACTAATCCAATTAAGTCTTGAGTAGTTATTTGTTGCATCTCGACTTCAATAACTTGTTAGGATTCTGCATATGTATCTGTTGGTTCCACCTGGTTTTGCTCTGATTTTGCTGGTTACACATTTGTTTGTTTGACTATGCTCTACACTGTGTGATTGTGCTCTACACCTGCCTATCTGTTTTAATCTTTTACCCTAGCTTGATTATGTGCTTTGCACATGTCTGCCTGTTCTACTCTTTTCTCTCAGGCTCGATTATGTGCTTTGAACTGCCGGTGCAATCGCTCTTACCGCTCATCATTATATTCTCGTCCACCTTTGTTTGTGTTGCTATGCTTTGATTACGTGTTGCATCAATTTTGGTCCGTCTGTTTGCACTGGATGATTTTGTATTATTCATCGTATACAGTTTGGATTGCATAAGATTAAGACTCTGTCTAGCACCAAGTTTGTATTCTTGGACGCTCTGAAGCTGGTGTTTATTTTCCCAGTTTTAGTTTGACAAACTATCAATGTTACTACTGCAACATTATGAGTTTGAGAGGGGGTGTTCGATAAGAAAATCCCTCAAGCCCGTCGGGTTTGGCACGTTTTGTTACTAGGGTTAGGTAGTTTGTTTTCTATTTAATATCTTGTAATCCTCATTGTTTAGTGAATCTAATTAATACAATTATCATTTTTCCTATGATTTCTACATCTTTTACATGGATGTGCTGAAGGTACACATGCAATGCTGAAAAGGATTCGTATTGCATTGCACGCATACTAGTTATATATAGGAAAGTAGTATCAGTTTATCATAACATATATGAACTTTCACATATATTTACAAACACAATAACCTTTACCTTCAAGAGTCAAGACCATACAATATATGTGTAAACACTCTATTATATACTCCCCCGTCTTAAAATTATTTTCCCCTTTTGACTTTTTCGGTCTTTATTTTTCAACTTTGACCTTAAGTATGTTTGTTTATATTACATAATACTTGATGCAAATTATATGAATGGATTGAGTTTTAAATGTATTTTCATTTGTATAATTGTCATCAAGTATTGTATAGCACAAACAAAAATATTTATAGTCAAAGTTGAGAAATAAAGACCGAAAAAATCAAACGGGAACTATAATTTTAGAACGGAGAGAGTACATTGACACACTCCCTCTTTTCTATAGATTTAAGAAAACATTTCCTAAAGTAGGAGGCATGGACATTATCAAGTCAGAATTATGCCTTACACATAGTGTCCTTTTGGGGTTGGGGGTTGTTTAAATGTTACATTAAAGCATTGTAGGAATAAATATATTAAAGGGTGTGAAGCAATGGGCCTTTGGTCAAGTGGTATCTATGAGATAGTTATATCGCTAACCAAATGGTTGTGGGTTCGCCTCGTGGAAGCGAGCCATGAGTCGAGAAAATTTTAACAGAGGGACACACTTTAATAATTTTTAGAAAATACACTACAAATTGATTTTTAAAAGAAAAAGCCAGATATTTTAAAAATTTACACTACAATTTTTTTCTTTAAAAGTCACTTGCCCCTTGTGACCCATCCTTGTCTCCGCCCTTGCGTAAGAGACCAAAGCGAAATTATTATGATCATGTGAGAATGTATATATTGTAGCTGTGTGATTGATATTACCTTTCCAAGAAAAGAAATAATACTAAAGGGTGTAGAGATGAAAACATTAGATACTAAAAGGTTCCATTTAGACAAACACTATATCTCAGATTTCAAAGTGATAAAAATGTAACCCAAAGAGATGTTTTTTCAAACCAAACCAAGGCAATGGCTGTTCTTCACAGTTATGTTCTTGCAAGTACACCTCTCCTTACCAAAATACCCCTTGCAGTTCTAAACAATGAAGAACACAAAATGAAGGTGCCATACAAGCTGAAACAAGGGCAATCTCGTATTTTTCACCAACTACCTTCTGGTCTTAACATGGAAGTTATATACCAGAAGAAAAGGGTCTGCAAAATAAAGGGACAGATGATAATATGTGGGCCCCACTGCCACCATTAGTGTTTGTTCATGGGAGCTTTCATGCAGCTTGGTGTTGGGCTGAGCATTGGTTGCCTTTTTTCTCTGAAAATGGGTTTGATTCTTATGCACTCAGCCTATTGGGTCAGGTTTATGCTCTTTATTTATTTTGGTTTTCTGAAATGTATTAAGCATTTAAACATTTGATGTCACCGGGTGCCAAATTTATTGCCCGTATTTCCTTTTTGGGTTGTCCCAAATTAATTGTCCATTTCGGAGTTTATATCGAGTTTACCCTATTACCCTCGGTATTACAAACATTAAAGAAGTTGCATATTAATTAGCTAAGGGTAAAACTCTCATTAGTTTTACAAAACGTAAAAAAAGAGAAAGCTTTAATGATGACGCTTTTCTTAAACCTTTTTGCCAGTGGACAATTATTTTTGAACGGACAGACTAATTAGTTAAATTTAGATGTAAAAATGTCCCCTAAATAACCAGTTTTGTTGCACTACTGCTAAGCTATATTTATGATTGCTTATTAAAAGTTTAGAACTGCTTATTTTCTTATTGTGTATCCGTCTTGAGACGATAAATAAGCAGTTTTGAGTGTTTAGAATTGCTTATCCAAACAGCTTATCTGGTTAGAATTTTTTAATAACTACCTTGGAGGTTCTTATAACAAACTGCTTAAGCAGATAAGCAGTCCTAATAAGCAATCCCATATTATCCATGACTGATACTTTGACTCCTAGGCTAAATCATATTCACTACATTATAAATGCTGGAACAGATTATCTGGTCTTTAAACGCAATCATTGGATAGTCACTGTCAAAAACAAAATGCCATTCACCCCTTAGGAAAAATGATCCCCAAATCAAGGCATGTAACAAGATCTATAAGTACAAACAATTTGGTGCTAAAAAAAAATGGTGATTTTGAGTTCTGGAAGTACTCCTTCCATACTTCCTCTCAAGAAAACTGAGACGCTGTGTGCTATTTATCTAAGCATGTCACTTGTCTCCCCCATTCTCATTCAAGTCACATTTTCAAACATGGTCAGGGTGAAAGTGATGGTCCAGATGGTTCGGTGGCAGGTACTCTGCAGGTACTGTTTATTGATATCCATTATTGTCTAATCTGATCTTTAAAATAACTTTTCATCTGTCGATAAATCCACTTGATTTGTGCAATAGTCGCATGCGCAGATATTGCTGACTTCATCCAGAAACAAACCACAATATCCCCAGTGTTGATTGGACACTCTTTTGGAGGGCTTATCGTACAGTACTTCATTGCAAATCTTGGAAAAGATTTTAGGGAAGTAAGTTACTTTTGGTATTTATATTTGGTTTTGGATTACAAATTTGACATCTAAAAGTGTTAGCTTTGCATTATTTGCAAGGCTATCACTAATACTTTAGTAATTTAGAGTGCCCATATGGAATTTGAAGCTAAAGTTGGTGGTTTCTTTGATCTGATTAAAATTTCAAAGTAACATAGAAAAGGAGGGTTTATATATAACCTTGTGATAAACATGAGTAATACTGATAATATGCACGCAGATCTTGCTGGAGCTGTGCTTGTTTGCTCTGTGCCGCCTGCTGGAATAGGTGCATTACTCATCTTATCCTTTTTCCTGATGATATGATGACACAGCTAACTCTTTTATTTTTATGGTCAGTGGCTTAGTATGGTGGTATCTCTTTCAAAACCTGTTGCCGCTTTTAAGGTACACTAATGCCCTTTGCATAAGTCAGTAAACATATATGTTATTTGCAAAATTTACGGGGGACTGAATTTGAATGCATCTGAAGCCAGGAAAGGGTTTAGATATTAGTTAACAATTGATATTTAACTTCTATCGTCTTTGGGAGCATGCTGATAGCAACAGAACAAGAGTCTTCATTTTAAGGGATGTTTGGAAGTGTGTTTTTAATTATGATCATTGTGACTGAATAATAAGAACCAGAATATAAGAAAATTGGATGCTCAAAGATATGACCAAGATAATTTTACATTTACCTCAAAGTAATTTATCTTAAAATGGCTTTAAAAGTATCTCTTATTATTGACCCTAAAGAATCACAATAAATCCAATTGCCCAAACACTAAAACCGATTATTGTCACTTCAAATCACAAAGTCATAAGCACACATCCAAACACCCTCTAAAATGGGTCATGTTGATTTGGTGTAAGAAGAAATCCAGACTTTATCATGGGTTCGATTTACTTCTTGTGGAATTTTTTAACCATGTAAGCCAACTCCTTAGACATCTACTTGAACTTCTTACAGAGCGTTTGGTAGCACACTTTTGTCTTTAGTACAAATTTACATGAATATTTTATGGATCTTATTTATAGTTTTGAAAGAAAAATATGGATTTGACCTTGTGAGCAGAAATATAGATGAAACCATATAAAGGAAAACAGTATACACTAATTGGATTTAAGCCTCCGGTTATATTTGCTTTTAAGGTCACATTTCATCCATTATCACGACCGAAACATTACAATGCACTGCTTGTTTCTCAGGTCACAATGAGTTTAGCAGTGAAAGCTTTTCAGACATCCTTGCCCCTTTGCAAGGAAACCTTTTTCTCCCAGGGAATGAATGATCATCTTGTTCAACGGTTTGTTGCTTAATCACCTGCATAATCCTTTGCAATCTATATATTAGAATACACATTATTTTATAATGTATCTTGTTACTTTCAGTTATCAAGAATTAATGACAGCAAGTTCCAGAATGCAGCTGTTTGATCTAAGAAAGCTTAATGCTTCACTTCCAGTCGCATCAGTGCCAAACACCTCTACTCAAGTTCTCGTAATGGGTGCAGCCGATGACTTCATTGTGGTAAATATTACACTTTACCCCATTATATTTTGTGGGTCAAATCTTTATTTTAACCCATATCCCATCTTTCTTTCTTCTGAATACGTAAAATAATGGATGCAAAGTATAAATTCGTACATCTTGACATCCTGTAAGTTACAATATAGTTTGCAAGTCTGTAACCAATTAATTCACCGACTGCATGTATATATATGAAACTGTACAGGATGCAAAAGGACTTGAGGAGACTGAGAGTTTCTATGGAGTGCGACCAGTGTGTGTTGAAGGTGTTGCGCATGACATGATGTTAGATTCTTCATGGGAAAAAGGTGCAGAAGTGGTTTTGTCATGGATAAAAAGCTTAGACAGAAAAGATTTAGTATAATGCCCGATCAGATCATGTAACTCAGTTGTCCCAATTTTGTATAAATGAAGCACTTTTTGACATGAGGTAATGGGTAGATTAGAACGTTACACTGTAGAATGAAATTTGGTTGGGAGCAAAAGTGTAGGATGTAGTGATTTAGGTGTTGCTTCCCCATTGTTCAAAACTGTAAAGCCTTTAATTGTCTGATACAAGTAGAGGAACTTTTCCTTCTCTATGTTGGTTAAGCATTATATGAGAATTGGTCCACAAATCCGTCTATTGCTGTTAAAATTTCTTCATGTTTAGTACTCCGTAACATGCAAAAAAACAACCAAAAGGTGGGACTGAGAGTTCTGGCCTTCGGGTCTGCATCTAGTGATCGCTAGGGGTTAACAACTTTCAAGAGCAGTAGTAAACTAGTCATTGCTGTTACATTAATTTAACATGTATTCTATACGTATGCATATAGAAAGCTGTAGTAAGTTAATGGACTGCTCAAATTATTATCTAGACTGAATTGCAAATTGTTCTCTGGTTACTTGTAAGATTTAATCCCATCAGTTCTATATTTTACATAAAAACATACTGGCCGCTGACAATAAAGCTTCGAAGTAAACACTGGAGAGGTGAGCGCCTTCAGTTTTAGGACACAAAGAACATCCTTTGTGCACAAAGCTCCCTTCGATGAAATTAGAACCCTTAGTTATAAATTCAGAGAAACTATGTTATACTGAGTTCTACTTTGTGCATAACACACTGACATGCCCTGCTATCGATGCCAAAACCATAATCAATTAGATTAAAAGATCATATAACTTCAATTTCAGTCTACAATTTAACACTAGGCTAAAATATAAAGCCCAAATATCAATGAGTCTTAGTTTTTGACTTTCTAGATGTGTTGATCAATGCCTTAGTGATGGTATGAACAAGTATTCCAACTGGACAGAACAAGAGGCAAAGTGAAACTGAATGACGAGTCTCGATCTAGTTCTCCAATCCGTCCATATAAACCTGTCTGTTTCAAGTAATTTAAAACATTACAAATTAGTATTAGGTTGAATCACCATGGTCAACTACGTTCACATAAGGAGATAAAACACTACTTTGTAGTAATTTACCTTGCAGCATAGAGGTCAATGACTAATAAGTGTATCCAAGCTGAAGCTAATGTCATCTCGTTAGAGAACATCTTAGCTACCCCAGGAAGCTGCGAATTAGACAATGGGTAAAGTTTTATGATTACATAAATATTATTATTACAAGCCTACAATAACCAATGTTTGAATTAATAAAGTTAGGAGGTTGTATGCATTATAGATGGACTTGAGCGACTTTCAGCTTGTTTGACCCGTTCCCCTTATTTTAAAAAAATTTATTTGACCTATTTGAGATAAAACACAGCCCAATCCCATTGCTAAGTAAATCGGTCAGACAGTCGGAATTGCTATCTTCAATAACAAAAAATATATATAGGCATAAATCCATACCTCTGGCAACCAGTACTTGCTAGCAAACATAAACCTTATTGTATCAGGTGTCCACGAGAGGTAAAGAAGGTACGAGTATAAGACCCCAAGAACCACATATGGTATGCTACTTCTCATACACTTTTGGTCTGCATCAACATAAACAATTTCTCTATCAATGATTATCCATGTTAGCAGAGAGTTTTGCAACACAAAATTATTTAAGTCACAAAATTTACTGCATGAAATAGTTGTTCCATACTAATTTGGTGCTTCATAACATAGAACATCATAGAAACTTACCAGTTCAGCTTTTGGAGCAGCTACCATGAGGGTGTAAAATGGAAGTACAGCAGCTGTTCCTAACGTAAAAGCATCACTAGCTAATTGTGGATTTGTGAACCCTACACAAAAAGCAACTTAGTCATCTTAGGTAGAACACAAATTCAATTAAACTTAGGGGTTCCAGACTAAGAATGATACTGATTGGTAAGTTATTTCATCATAAACAAAGGATTATAAACAATTACATGATGCTTGTACTCGTGAGTTTTTCGACACAGATAAAAGCTTCCATGGTTTCGTTTGACAATGGCTCGTGATCCTCCCACAAAACTCCATTCACTTCTTAGTTTGCATCCAATATGCGTGCCATATAATTCGGTGTTCACGGCTTTAAGAGCATATACTGATTTTGGGTATTGAACAGTACTCGTGAACAGATTAATCTACAACAAAGAAAACATTATTTAGCTGCATTTTTGTTGATCGTGCATTGTTTATGCATTTCAACAAGCTCTTAGCTTACAAACAGAGTGCCAGGTAAATATATCGTAGTTACTAAGTAGTAATCCTGAACAAGCTTGTCACCAAAGATCTTAACTTCATATAATCTTTTTACTTTTGGACTTTCTTATTATTTCTTTGCAAAAAAATTCTAGTTCTAAACTGAACAAGTGATTTCGAATAAAGGAATTTGTAGAAGCTTCAAAATTTACTTACAAATATGAACCTCTAACACCATAACAACATTAAGAAGCTTTCAGAACCTAAACGTACCGTTTCTCCAAAACTTGAGATTGTTGCACATGTACCCCTTTTGATGGTTCTAATGGAAACATAGAACATCTATGAACTCTATATTGGGATAATTATTTTAAACAACTAAAAAAATAAGCAGGTAAGCAAAATAAACAAATAAGCAATTCCATCAATGCACTGAAATCAGATTATATGAAAACCATAACATCTAGCAAAATACAAAAAAATTGGATGATTATAGAAAAGGTCCCATATTGTAAAATGAACAGTAAATGTATAGGTAAATTATTAAGTAGAACATGTGTACTCAACAAGTACACACAATTTAGATGAAATCAAAAGAAAGATGGCAACAAAGTTAAACAATTCTAATAAAAGGACAGCAAAATGAGTCATACCCAGATGATAAAATGGCAGGTAACCAAGATAAAGTCACAAAGATAAAATGTAAATACCTTAAGTGACAATGGATGATGGCAAAGGCAAGAAGATGAGAAAGCCATAAAAAGTTAGGTGTAACAGAATGATAACACAATTTGAGAGAGGAAATTTGGAGTGGTATTCTTCTTCATGAGGCAAGGAGACAAGGTATAGTGATATCACTTTATATATTTTATTATTACTATGCGATATGGTGATGATTTTGGAAAGAAAGAAAACAAAAACAGAAGTGGGAGTAGTGTGTAAGTTAGAAAGTGAAGCTGGTACAATCATGGATTTAACAAGAGAGTTGATTATTATTATTATTATTATTATTATTAGCAAGAGAGTTGAATATTCATCTCACTTGTTTTGTCCAATAATCAAGATTTACCAAAGTCTCGGCTAAGAGGTCCCAAGATGCAGGTGTCTTAATTGGCTATGCTTCGTAAGGCGAACCATCGGTACGAGACACCATACCGTGGGTGGGGTAGTAGCTTTCGTCAGTGGCCCAAATTTCATCAAGCGATATTCCTTTCCTTTTGTTTTGTCTTTTGTGTCTAATGACAACACTTTACTCTATAGCTATTTTTTCTTAGGGAGGGGTTTTGATCTGTATAGTAAAAGTGATGTCGTGGGAAAAATTCTGATGTGGCGTAATTTTTTAATGGCCACACACCTACACCAAACGATACCTAACACTCTAAAAACAAGACATGCTTCTTATAGTTGATTTCTTTTGTCTAGAGCCATATCTTTTCGTTTTAAACTAATTAATTATTTTACTTTAAAATTTATAATAATAATTTTAATTAAGAGTAATCGATGAACTCGATCAAACATCTTAGCTTTTCTTAATAAGGGTGTTCAAAAACTCGAAATCGACCAACCAAGCCGACCTCTTAATCCAAAATCAAGAAAGTTTGAAACCGAAATCAAAAAAACACGCTTATCATGGTTCGTGTTTGATTTTTAACAAACCTTAAGGGCTACAAGTATAACTTGCACACTAGAAACATGCAATAAACAGAATTGGTCTTTTATGGAATATGACATAGAAAGAGTTGGACTAGACCTAAAACATCAACCATGAATGGATAATGTTATCTTGTTAAACAAAAAATACATTTTGTATCAATGGGACTTAATTGGACAATAATTGGATTTAAAAAACATAACCACAAAACAGTTAAATGTTGGTATTAAGTGTGATAATCACAAGGATTCTAGCTCGCCCACTTAGAGCAGACGGAGATTCTTGGACGAATCCCTGATATTAGAATTCAATCTCGAAAAAGTCATGAAACTTGAATTCTAATTGAATAGGATTGCGTGAATAATTATTATATCGTCTAAAAGTTCATTTTTCCTGATACAATATACTTACCTTATTTATTGTCTTATGTTACACGAAATTTTTATATGAATAAGACAAGAATGAATACTCCAGTATCTAGACGAAAACTGAAGAATTATTGTAAGTGTTGTTGTGATTGTTCATATAAAATGAAAGACCAAAATGATATATATATATATATATATATATATATATATATAAAGTGTAGTTATTGTAAAAGTAATTAGTGGTAAAAGTATAAGAAGAAATTTTGACCATAGGATATATCAATACAAAATAAATTGATGGATGAGATCAAATTGGGTTGTTAATGAAAATTTATTGATTTTAGTGGGTCATTAATGTGTTGATGTGAAACTCAAAAGAGTATCATAGTCTTTAATATATAGCATCAAACGTTTTTTTTTTCTTAAAAGTTTGATGACATGAAACATCTAGTTAATGACATACAAAAAATTTGTGGTTTTGGAACATTTTCTAACGTTTTTTCAAATTCATTTATGATGATTCATTAATTTATCTTTATTATAGCATTAATTTTCTTTATTAATTTATCTTTTAAACACACTTGAAATTTAGTATATTTTTAGTGACAAATTATAAAATTATAGTATATTTGTAATGACACACTATTGTTAGCGTACAACTTTTCTTGACACATATTTAACGACACACTAAAATTTCTTGATACATTTGTAATACATTTCTAGTGACACACTAATTTTTTTTGACACACTTAGTCTTTTGACGCATTTGTAGTGACACACTAAGTTTTCTGACACATTTCTAGTGACACACTAACTTTTTTTTGACACACTTAATCTTTTGATGCATTTATAATGGCACACTGTGTTTAACACAATTTTGTTGACACATATGTAGTGACACATTAATTTATTTTGGAAACATTTGTAGTAACACACTTCAAATTGATAAAAACTTAATTTCTTATTAAAAATTAGTGTGTTACTACAAATGTTTCCAAAAAAATTAACGTGTCACTACATATGTGTCAACGAAATTGTGTTAAACATAGTGTGCCATTATAAATGCATCAAAAGATTAAGTGTGTCAAAAAAAAAGTTAGTGTGTCACTAGAAATGTGTCAGAAAACTTAGTGTGTCACTACAAATGCATCAAAAGACTAAGTGTGTCAAAAAAATTAGTGTGTCACTAGAAATGTATTACAAATGTATCAAGAAATTTTAGTGTGTCGTTAAATATGTGTCAAGAAAAGTTGTACGCTAACAATAGTGTGTCATTACAAATATACTATAGTTTTATAATTTGTCACTAAAAGTATACTAAATTTCAAGTGTGTTTAAAAGATAAATTAATAAAGAAAATTAATGCTATAACAATAAAGATAAATTAATGAATCATCATAAATGAATTTGAAAACGTTAGAAATGTTCCAAAACCACAAATTTTTGTATGTCATTTAACTAGATGTTTCATGTCATCAAACTTTAAGAAAAAAACGTTGATGCTATATATTAAAGACTATGATACTTTTTGAGTTTCACATCAACACATTAATGACCCACTAAAATCAATAAATTTTCATTAACAACCCAATTGATCTCATCCATCAATTTATTTTGTATTGATATATCCTATGGTCAAAATTTCATCTTATACTTTTACCACTAATTACTTTTTTACAATAACCACACTCTCTCTCTCTATATATATATATATATATATATATATATATATATATATATATATATATATATATATATATATATATATATATATATATACCTCAAAAATACCAATTTGAATGATATTATTAGGAAAAATACCAAGGAAAAATACCAATACAAAGAAAGCATCATACATACCTCGGTAGCCATGGTTGGTTGATGGACTTTTATTAGGGTTTCAAACTAACCTGCAAAAAAGAAAAGGCATGGAGGAAAAAAAAAACTAAAACAAAGAAGATATCATACATACCTTAGTCTTTTAAAGATATCATACACGGACTCTGTATATCAAGTTCTCAAGTTTGTCATGAGCCATTGGTCATCAATTAATCATGTATGAGCAAAGATGAGCAAAGACCTATAGATAAAACTGAGTACCTTAACTGGTTGTCTACTAATCAAAGGTTTTGTTAACCAATGAATTTGTGTGGGTTACAATTTGAATGATATTAGGGTTTTGAGATATAATGAATGAATCCGACTAATTTCTCAAATTAATGGGATATGTTTGTTTGAAAAGGTTTATAGGTTTTTGTTTGCAAAATATAAACCAAAAAACATTGTTGATCTAGTGGTTAGCATGATTGTAAATGTTATGCAATGTTCCAAGTTCGAATCCGCAACATGATTTTTGGGCAAAAAATCTTAATTTTATGCACTAAAATGGATTTTAATTAAAAGGTCATGAGGCATTAAATTGATGACATGGAAATATGACGTGACATTATGGGATGCCACGTGGCATTTTATGTAGCATGCCTCCTTTTATATATAATGTATATATATATATATATATATATATATATATATATATATATATATAGTAGAGGATCCAAATGGTAAGTAAATTAAAATAAGAAGTCTTTGAGAAGTGACCAAACCACTCATTTGAGATGCAACGACTTGCATTAGATGCATTTCTATTCATATAGATGCAACATCTTGAGTTTGAAAGTTAATTTGATGTATAGATGGTGCAAATTGATTTTATGATTTTGGCACGGAGGAACAAAACAAGAGAAATCGTGAAATGCGATCTAATATACGATATGCATCCGATTAAAAGCTTAGAAATCACACTATGATGCGTTATAATGCATCTAAGATTATAGGGATGCATCTAATTTAGGTCGGTCATCTCCGGTTTGCGATTATAGTTCTTCTTATTCTTTCTTATTTTAAGTAATATTCTTATTCGATCCTATATATATATATATATATATATATATATATATATATATATATATATATAAACCATAAACCCTAAACCCTTCATTTTAGTGCTCATTTAAGCCACTTTAACCTCTTATTTTGAATCTCCTTCTATCACTTGATTTTCTTTTACTAAAGATTAACGAAATCAATAACTAAAACTCATGGCATCAATGGTACTCTTCTTCTTGAGCAAAATTGAATACCATTCATGTACGTATTTATAAATTCAACATAATTTTTGTCTCACTACATGCTTTTTGAGGTACTAAATAAAAGTGCCAATTAACTTTTGTGGTAAAATTGTATCTGAAATTCTTGTGTCATTAAATTTATAGTATGAAATTAAGTGATAATTTAAATTCAAATGAAACGATTATAAAAATCATTTTGTTATTGAGGACTAAATGTGCAAAATATCGATAACCGAAAGTACTATTTTCGTAGTATTTACGAAAATAGTATAATTGTTCTACTAAAAATCCCAAAGTTATCGAGATTTTGCAAAGTTTGTCCTTAGGGACTAACTCGCAATAGATCAATAACCTCATGGTCTAAAATAAAAGTGTCAAAATTTAATTTTACTATTAAAAGCACTATTGTGCTACACTGCTTTAAATAGTAGCAAAATTACCTTTTTAATATATAGTATAATGTAAACAGTTATAGGGATTCTAATAGCATATATCAAATTGGAGGGGTTAATCTGTAATTTTGGTGAGACCAATGAACATGTGACCCACGTTAAACGGTCCTAAAAATTGCTGGGTGGCGCACATGCGGAGTTGTCAACAACTTTGGTACTTGTTCTTCTTCGCTTTAAACATATAGAAAATGACGTAAAACGGATCGGTCGAGTTATCGGGTCATTGAGTTATCAGTTTATACGGTTTGATTGTCGGGTCAAACCAGTTTTCTAAAAAATATATTTTTTTCAACCGATTAAAAGAACCGGCCAACCTTGCTTGGTACCTGACCACGGTTTACACAGTTTTCCATAAAAAGGGAAAACGAACCGATCGGGTTTGAACTCCATTGATTCTCACCACTTAAAATCCAGCGAATTTAAACGGTTAACCCATTTTTAAAAACCCGATTCTTTTTACCCGTATTTTTAGCCGGACCCGGTTCAACCCGTTCGTCCGGGTTTCAAAATAATACGTTTTACTAAAAAGGAGTTAAATGACTTAAATAATAACTTTTGATCGGGGTATATATTATTTTATAGGTTAGGTAGTAGAATGCCAATGTATTTTTTCAAATGTACTTATTTGGTACTAAACTTAAAAAAAGTTGTAGAAATGTAACGAATTTTCATAAGTGTTCTACGTGATGATGAAGTGTCACGTTATAAATGGTGCCACATGTCAGACTTTCAAGTATGACACGTAATCATCACGTACCAAATTGGAACACTTATAAAAGTTCGTTACATTTCTACAACATTTTTAAAGTTCAAGTACCAAATTGATAAATTTGAAAAAGTACATTGCTATTTTTCGACTTAATCTCATATTTTATTTTGAAGGTCAGTACACTTATAAATATATAGCAATATAAGGAAACTAGAAGAGTACTCGTGCATAGTAACAAGGATTTTCTAGCGGCAACAACTACAGTTGCGATATTGTGGTTAAGAGTTTCGTGTAACGTGAGCTTTGAGAAGAAACATAAATATCAATATGCTCCACTTTTAATCTTCATCACTTTCACTTTTATCAATTAGATTGTAAATCATTTTTTCGACCAAATACCAAAACTTGATTCTCAACAATTGGCGTTGGCATGTCTTCATCATCTGAGATGACAATAACATCATTTTGGTTCCATTTTAACAAACTGGGATTGACAAACGGACTGAGATTGAGAGCGGGATGAACTTGTATATAAAAAAACAAAAGCAGTGCACACGCATGTGTTAAAACGACCATGAACTAAAGGAGTGAAACAACACTGATAAATAAAATATCACAATGTACTGTTCTCAACATCAACATCAGTATCAACATTTTTTTGATTATTCATTTCCTCAACTTAGCTATGAATTACCATAAAAGTAAGCTAAAAGATTATGATGTTTATATAGTAGAGATTATGATGATTATTTTAAAACTATTTATTATAATATTTTTTAATAATGAAAAAATGTAACCGTGTATGCATATTTGTAAATTAGAAAAAAGCATTTAACGCATATTTGTAAAACCGTGTATTTATATGTTTCCATTTCTTAGTTTTCATCTTTAATTCTATGTCATTGTTAATCCGTGTTTTTATAAGTTTTCATTTCTTAGTTGACATTATTTTTATTAGTAGACAATTTTAAAGTTGGCATTTATGATAAAAGTTTAAGAAGTCTTAAGGGGTAGATTAGGCAAATCTGTTGGTCTAAATAATTGAGTAAATCTTGATAAAAATAAAGAACAAATTCATTAATAATGACGAACAATAATTACAAGATAACTCAATACCACTAGACTACATGATAACACAATATCTGCCATTTTAGAGGTCAAATATATCAAATAGTATAAAGAAAATATCAAATACACGATACGCGCGAATCGCCGAGTCAACCCTCTAGGAAAAAGGTCAACACGCAAAACTCGCAAATATGATATATGATACCGGGAAAGTGATACCCGGGTCATTTCCCAACAAGGTGTGAATCGAGGATTTCGTTTGAGGTTTGTTATTAAAATGCTTGAAATTAGGGTTTTCACGTTTTTGATTTGTTTTCTAAATTCAAATTAAAGCTCGGGAAAGTAATTAAGGCAAGGGAAATCCTAAATAAACGATCAATAAGCTTATAAACTAAGAAAACGAAGCTTAATTAAGTCCTAACACACTTAAAACTAAAAATGGGCTTAACCGAACATGAAGCGAGCCCGAAAACCAAATTCTTGAATTTTAACCCTACAAATGCAATTTTATTTAAGTCCTAATGACTAAAATATTTTTACAAAAAATTGGATATTTTGTTGACTTTTATATATTTTATTATGAATTAAAACCGATTTAAACTAATTAAATTATAAAAATACTATGGTTTTGGAAAAATATGAAAAAAATCGGGAAAAGTACTAAATGATATTCGATTCTAGGAAAAATAAAAGCGTAAAATCGACTTATCAAATTAAGCTACAAATAAGGTGAAAAGATGGATTAAGCTAAAGACTTAAATGTACTTAAATAATAAACCTTGCATGAATACAAACGTAAGACCACAAAGCCGTATGGTTAAGTGGTGTGTGTGTGAGGTGTTGATGTTAGGGTTCAACCCTACTCACCCCGATTTCCCATTTTTATTTTATTTTTTAAATTTCTTTTTGTAACTTTTTTATAAGGTAAAAACAAAGACTTTTTGTGAAAATTATTTTTTTGAAACCTTAAAATAAGCAGAGAAATAACCATAAAAGTGGCAATAGTTTACAAAGTAAGCTAAGACCAAACACACTCTAACTGTCTTGAACCAAAAGCTTCTAAAAGCTTTAAACTAAATCTAACAAGCTGCCAATAACTAAAAATAACTTAAATAAGCTAATTTAACTAAATAAGCAAACATAATAAGCTAGAGAATCAAATCAAATGAGCTGGGAAGAAGCAGAACCAAACAGTGCTAAATTTTGAAGCTGCTAGGGGCTTTTTTAAGCTACAATAAGCACTAATAAGCTGACTAAGGACTAAGGTCTAATCTACTTTACCTAGAAACCACTAAGGAATCCTAAATAAGCTAAGGGAATAAGCAAAAAAAGCTAAAAACCTATTCCTAACCTGTTGGGGGATAATAGACTAAAACAACCCTAAGGGGGCAACTATAAGCTGATAAATAAGCTGCTTAGGCATTAAGCTAATACATGAAAACTACAAAACATCATAGCTTGTATAGTAAAGAGCTTATAAAACTGAAATCAAACATTTTTAAGCTTATTTTAAGCTTATAAATGAGCTGATAAGAAAGGGGTTGAGACAACTTTTGGTTTTCAAGTTGGTTAGCTATCACTGAACTGCCTACTTCTAAGGCCAAATTAAGCTAGCTTAAGCTAATGGTAATGACTAAAAATTAAAAACAAGTAAATATTAACAACTAGAGATATTATAAACTACTTTTTGATAATTTTGAACAAAAAATAAGCTTAAAACCACCGAGGAGTTGGACGGATCGATAATGACTTTGGCTTTTGATTTCTTGCAAACACATATTAGATCGAAAAGAAACTTTGACGCTAAACCATTACTTTAAAACATGACATGTTGGACTATTTATAGCCAAAGATGATAAGACTTAAGACCTTTTGACAAGTTTCCAAAATAAGCGCTTTAAAATAGATTTGAACTTAAAACTTTCAAAACTAGTCTAAAAGCTATTTAGAAAAGCTTTAAACAACTTAAAACTACTTAAATGACTGATATTTAAACTTAAAACAAATGGCCTTAATAACCAAAACTAAGCACAAGCAGTTTTTACTGCTTGTGCCAAACACCCTTTAAAACAAAAAATGATTTTAAGTTGTCTTAAGCCATAAGGCTTGAGAATTTTAGTAAAAACTATTTTGAGAATTTCGCATTGATGGGTGGTGAGGTCCCATATTGACTATCATGAGGTCTTTTCTATGACTTAATAAATATTTGAAAACAGAGATGAACTATACTTAAGCATTATAACATGAATAATAGAAGAGCTTAATGAACATAGAACTTGAAAATTTTCATTAACTTAAAAAAAATACTAGACTGAAACTTTAACTTCCAACTGAAATTAAATTGTAAATTAAACCATTACAGGAAAACTTAAAAGCCAATAAAGAACTGAACTAGACTTAAATTCTAGACACCCTTTTTAGGGTTTACAATTGTCTATTTATACTTAAAAAAAAAACTAAGTCTTGGGGTCTCTTTACAACTTGTCTATGCTTCTTTTGTGAGAGAGTATGAGAGATGTGGTCCTCTTGTGTGCTTTCTCAGGTTCATCTTGAGCCATTGATAATTTCTTGGTCACCAATCAATTCAATCTCAGCCTTTGATCAACCAGTGGGAATGGAGGATTGCCAAGATGGGATAAGGGCATGTGACTAAGATTTGTCCTGTAGCAGAGTGGAAAGGGACAAGGGAAGAAGACAGTTTCTTGGCGCCATTTTTACACTTGGGTTTGACTTAGATTTGACCAAGGTAGAAACGGGTATAAAGGGTTTAGGGAAAAAGGGTTTAAGTTAAATTGGTTGGATTGGGTAAAATTGAAAGGATGGGGCTTTGGGGATTAAAAAGGTAATGGGTTAATGGGTTTAGTGGTATCTGGGTAGTGTTTAGGATTAGTTTTAATTTAGGTTTAGGGTAATATTAAGTTTAGGGTAACTTAGGGTTAGGTTAAAATTTAGGGTTTAGGTTTAGGATTAGGTTTCGGGTTTGGTTTTCCATGCTCATTCCAAAAATATGTTCTGGGGTTGACTTTTACTTCATTTGACTTGATCCAATGCAAAACGTTGTCGAGTCCATCCAAAAATGTCCATTTTCGCTACGTTTTTAATCCTTTTGTACCTATAAGACATAGAACACAATCGAAGGATATTTGCAATGTAATTTGATATATTTGATTGTTTTTAGCCATTTTTACGGGATTTATGGGTATTAAATGATGAGTGAATAGGCACTCATCATAACATCTTCAGCTTCTTCACGGGGATAATTGCGGTAAACTATCCCCATTGAATGACAATAAACTCTCATTGATCCAAGCCATGCTTGAGATTCTGATAAGGATTTAAAAGGTACACTTTTGAGGGGTCATTTAAGCCCTTATTTGATCACTTTTGTATCCGTTACTACTTAATTTCGTTCCTTTTCACTTTTTAGGTCTCTTGAAGGCAAATTGCTGGAATGACACTTATTCGGACGAAAAGGCGAATATCTGAAGAAAATGGCCAAAGTCAAGAATCGAGACACTCAAGTGCTTAAATTGAAGGGGACGGCGTCACGGCTTAATGCGGCGCGTCGCGACACTCCTTGAGACGACTCGAGAGCAAATTGTTATTTTACAAGTGGCGGCATCGGTTTAAAAGAGTAGGCGTCACAACTCGGACGGCCTAGATTTGGATCCCGGCGGCGTCGAGAGGTTGAAGCCGACACACAAGCATAAGGTGGCGCCGTCACACAGAGTTGGCGTGGCCAAGACGAAACCCTAATGGCGGCGACCCAACGGCGTCACAATTAAAGAGTGGCGCCGTCACATATTGTAACTCTATATATAAATTGAATTTTCGGTATTTTGGGAGGTAGTTTTGTGGAGTAAGACCAAACCGAACATAGGTTTGTCTTAGGCGATATCTTAGGGTTCCATACCCTATTTTACAACAAGATAAGTGATTTACTTCATTAATTCAATTATGTCTTCAATTGTTTGTGTGTATGCTTGCATGTTTTCCATGTCCGGCTAATTTACTTGTGTGTTTGCTTAGATCTATGAAACCTAGGTATTGTATATTGATTGGTTGTCTCTTATCTTAATTGTGATTGACCTAGTATTGCGATAGGTCATCTGTTGTGTTTTTAATGCTTAAGTAATTTTTGTGAACATTAGTTTATAATCACCTAGAGTTATTGTAGTCTAAACATCCAAAGATAACCTTAGAGTTAGTTTATGAATCCTAGAGATTTCGTAGGCAATAACCTTAAGGTAGACTTAAAGAGTAAGGGATAAATGCATACCATACGACCTTAGAAGACACAACGCGTTAAGAATAAGGACGTGACAATTCAACCATCAATAGGAGATAACTAGGGAGTAATAGCATCTAAGTAAACACATTTTTAATCATCATAAGAGCACACAACAATAGACATAGACTACACTCACCTTAGTTTAGATAATTAGATAAGTAGAGTAATCGGTAGAAATACCAACCCCCCAAATCTAATACCCCGAGATTCGTATATTTCCATTTTCTAAAAAAACATATAAAAGATAAAAAAATAATCTTCCTCAACCCCAACCTTAGCGTAGTAATTTCTCACTAGCATTCCTATTCCCCTAGAGAACGATATCAATTCCCGAGGCTTACCCTAATACTACACTACAACGATTAGGTTCACTGCATAGGGTGTTGAAAAACTTGCTCGACGAAAAGGAAGTTTCTTTGAACCCGAACGCGCATTGTACGCGTATCAGATTCAATGAGAGGATGATCCTATCAATTAATACATTTTGTATTATTTTGTTTGTTTAGAATCCATACTATCTCTATTTTAAAAAATATTTATATAGCAGAAAATAAATCAAGAACATGTGGGGTTTGGTGTGAGTTGTCATCCACTACAAGTGGTCCCTCTTCATCTTCCTCTTTTGGAAAAGTGATAATCATCCTTTTGGAATTTTTATAACTAATATTCTCAATTCTATGGTAAATTTTTGTACTTGTTTGACTTCCTTTTTTTTGGAAGTTTCTACCCATATTTTTCAGTCTGTTATAGAGATAGTTTCAGGGAGTTAGTTAGTTATTGTCATCACTCACTGACTCCATTAATTTCTTCTTTGGTTCAGGGATCATTCACTGAGTACCGCCTCACTGAATGACGAGTCTTTCTGCTTAGACTCGGTCTGAACATCCTGAAAGTAACTCACTAAGTGACTGTTCACTTAGTGACTTGTTTGATGTTTAAGGTTATATGACACTCACATATTTCTTTATCAGTCAATAACTCACTATTTATTTAGTGAGTAACTCACTATTTATTTAGTGAGTTAGGCTATTTTATTTTCAAATTCTTGTCAAGAGTAGTTGGGTCAAATTTTGATCCTACAATCTCCTTATTTGAATATAAAATAGCCTAAGGTGATTAGTAGTAATTAAAGGGTGAGGTTCGATTCATCGAGGTTCGTGGAATAAGGTTTGGTCCAGTGAGAGAGTTCGGGGTTCCGTGACGGTTCGGTGTGAAAGGTTCGATGTGTAAGGTTCAGTGAGTTAGGTGACTGAGGTTCAGTGAATAAGGTTCAGTGGGTTCAGTGAGTATGTTCAGGGGGTTCAGTAGCTAGGGTTCAATACCCAGGTTCAGTGAGTGGGGTTCGGGGACAGTGGGTTTAATGACTGGGTTCAGTGATCATGTTCATTATTAGGGTTCAGTTTCAGTGTCACAAGGGTTCAGAGCAGGGGTTCTGAAATGGATAGCTACCAGGTTTAAGTTTTGGTTATCCATTGAGATTTACAACTCCACTGATACTTATAAGTATCTCAAAACCTCAAAACATCTCGAACATACTTTATTTCCTGATTCTCAAAGGAGTGATATCCTCTTCCAGCGATTGATATCTCTCCCGACATACACAAGCTCACCCCGATTAACACTCCTTGGTTTACATTGAGCAATATTTCAACTCTTCTTGATTTTGCACCCTCCGATTTTATTACCCACTTCGAGTTCATTAACACCATTAAACCACCTAACCTATTTCACCTCTTCCATAGAGTACTTGGTTTCGGTGAGTGAGAGAGTCACCGATTTTTCGACCCTCACTATGTAGGATCGTAAATATTGTGTTGTTTGATGATTCGGTGGTCTTGGATGATGGAAATACATGTTAGCCATTTAGAGATAGAAAGAGATGAGAGGGTGTTCTTGTTAGAGACTTGTAATACAAAAATGAAAGATTAGATTATGAGAAGCACCACCCCTTCCAAGGATGGAAGGGGTATTTATAGTTACAAATACTACGTCCTCTTATCAGACTGTGGATCAGGCATACAGTGGGTAAAGACCCGTCCTTCCTCCATGGTGTTACACTAAACTAATCTACGCTACTAACTAACTATTTAACTACTGAATAACGTAAATAACGACACGTCTACGAGCTAACATATGTTAGACCATAATTGGGGTGACCGACACTTTAACATGGAATTTCCAATTCCTAACAATCTCCCCCTAAGGGAGGTCACCCCATGAAATACATTTTGCATCCTAGCATTCTATCTTTGTCTTTAGTTCAGAGCTCGTAGACTTCTATTCTTCAAGTTCTGCAATATTTGTGCTTAAGTAGCGATTCTTCAAAGTCCGCATAGGTGTACTTTAATTGGAGGTCTTTGAACTGATCCACATCTTTGATGATCTTCGAGCTTTCATTGAGATCATAGCCACAGTAAATCTCTGGATCACCCTTTATTGTGTTGCCATAATGTGAAGTTGTGACTTTTGGACCGACATGCTCACACTTTTGAATCATGACATCTTTCCATCGAGTAGCGGAAGCTTTCTTGGTTCATGATATTTGCGGCAGTAGCGAAGCATAGTATAAAATATCGAGCTAGGTTATGTAGATATGCACAAGTCATGATTTCTTCAATTAAGTATAGATGTCTTGTGAGCATGCGGCTTTGGATTGACTTCTCAATTACGATCACCGCAACCGTCAAATGTACCGCAAACAACAGCTAGCAATAAAGCATACGAAAGTGTCTTTGATCACTTTCGTTGAATTAGGTACACTACCACGGTTCCCGTTGATCAAGACAAGTCTTGCGTGATCGGTATAATTACGAAGAATTTCCTTGACGTGGTTTCGCAGGTTGTTCTAGTCGTTCTCAAACCGGAGCGTCTCAAAAAGACAACACGGAGTGAGTGAACCGTAATTGAGATTCACCGATTGATGAAAATAGATTTGAAAAACAATCACGTATTGCTTAGAAGAAAGAGTTTTGCAATACGACGAAGGTTTTATGAGAAAGATCAATTTTTAACCATTAATACTTTTTGTATTTGAAAAGAGTACACATTCGATGTGCTAGATAAAAGAAGAGATTCGCACATCGAACGGTTTTTCCAAAAGTATTCGTCAATTCATTTCCTGGACCAAGGTTGATTCAAGAATGAATCGCCCCATTGTTTCTATCCAGTTGTCACAGGCTTGATCTTTAGAAAAGATCTCACATGTCACCCACCAAGAGCTTGTTTGATGTTGGCTCTGAAGGATTTCCATCTTCATCGTGAATACTTTTACATATCACTCGGATGTTCGGCAATACCACAAGGATAATGCGTGGGACTCTTAATATATTCTTACTTTCCACATTGTGTGAAATAGCAAGTCTTCATTAATTTTGTGTCCCATCGAGATATTGTGGATGATCTCTTGGCTCTAGACTCAATTGTGCACATTTGGTTTCCTATGCCGAGACTAGGGAGAGGGTTTCCTTTTCAATATCAACAATCTCTAAGAGAAAGTCGATAGATTATGTAGGTTCCCGTGAGAATGAAACAAGCCCTTTAAGAGGAACTTGATTAGCTTGGGAAGTTAAGTGCGATCGTCATTTGGGTCCATGACATCTTGTCTTCAATACCAGTGTTACCTTAGTAACCACCAAGAGCATATGTATTGAACCCAGTTCTTGCCCTAAGGTTGAATTATTGGAGGCTATTTATTTTCACCCTTTTTCACATTCATTTCTTTTTCATTCTTCAACCCTTCAAGCTTACGAGACTTCATAACTAGAACCTTGTTATTCCGGTTCTAGCTCTATCTCGATCCGCACTCTTCCCATATCTCACTTTTCTCCTTTTTCATCATACCTAAGGACTCTACACTATCTAGTGGATTGTCCTCGGTAGATCCCTCCGGCTCAAGGGATCGTGGGAACAAATACCTAACCTAACCATCCTTATAACACCATGCATAAAGTAAATTGGTCGGTCTTTTGGTATTGTTCTTTTCTTCTTGAAACCAATTGAAAAATCATTTGGAAAATCAATCAAGGTACTTGTGATATAAAATCAAAGCATTTTGTACCTTAATTGTTTTGATCATTTTAGAAATGCTCCCCCTCAACATGTGCATATGATTTTGAAATTGTTTAGCACATGGAGGCAAGAGTTATTTGAAATAATTTCTTGATCACAATTTCCGTGGAAAAAGCCATTTGATTTTCTTTGGTAAATTCTCCCCCTCAATATGTGCATAGGATATTTGAAATTATTTTATCACATAGAGGAAAGAGTTCATTTGAAGTACATCCACGATCACAAAATCCATTAAGAAACCATTTAGAAAATCAATCAAGGTACTTTATGTTGAAACATAGAATCTTTTGTACCTTGAAAATTTGTTTTCTTTTGAAATGCTCCCCCTCAATATGTGCTTCGAGATTCGAAAGTGTTTAGCACATATGGGAGAGCAGTATGCACAATTGAATCAAAATGATCATCTTTAATCAAGTTTCATTATTAAATCACAAATTCTCCCCTGATTAAAAATATCAAACCCTTTGAGATTTTGGATCCCAAGTGATTTAATAAGGTTTAGAAAACATGGGAGAAAATGTAGCCTTGTTTAAATACTCTTCTGGTTTATGGTTAAATGCTCCTCCACAATCATGTGCATTATGTATTTCAAAATCGTTTGGCACATGAAGGAAGGAGTGCTTTTGAAACAATCACCCTTTAAAACCGATTTGAGATTTAAATCACGATCTCTCCCCCGATAAAAAATATCAAACTATTTGAGATTTGTGATCCCAATTGATTTAAATCTTTTAGAAAAATTTGGGGAAAGACGTGACTTAATTTAATTTTGAAAATGATGGATAAGGAACAGTTTTTCGACATTAAAGATTGTTAGTGTCGGTATGATAGTTTTAAGAGATCTCTAAGTAAAATAAAACAATTTCACAATCAAACAAGAACGAGAAAAATTTCATTTTGAAAGATCTTTGGATTTTAAAGAAAATCATACCATGACATAACATTAAATCTTTAGATCACCACTTATTTTGTGCAAACGGACTTGATTGATGAAATATTGATTGAAAATAATTTATTTTAAATCACTCTCCTCCTCAATCGATGACCGTAGTCGATGATTGAGTGACTTAAGTTTTGATAGAATGAAGTTCGGTGATTTCCAAGATTAAGTCCAATTTATTTTCAAAACCAATATTTTTCCATTTTTCAAAACAATATTTTCAAAATTGTTTATATATGGTATCATTCGCTACTATCCTGCACAAAGATACGTTAGGTGGTTCGAAGCTTCGTTGTTGCCGTAGGTCGGAAGAAACCGTCGTAGATGCAAGGTGAGACCTCACGACGTTGCATTTGTCATGCCAACTCTTCATATAGGTCCAATTAAGCTCCGTTTCTTCATTTGATGATGAAGAAAACCATTTGCTGATGCAGTGAGACCTCTTACGTTGCATTTTTTCATGCCAACTCTCCATAGAAGTCAAATTAAGCTCCGTTTCTTCAATTGTCAACCCAAGATATAGTTACCCTTTCCTTTCGGCATCCAATCATCTTCTATTGTGGGATCCGGATCGGGAACATTCTTATAACCATCTTATCTTCATACGTTAGTCAACACAAACAGATATATGGTGGTCGACAACACCCAAACAACAATCGACTAATAAAAGTCAATTCAACATATCAATCAGATCATGTAAACGCATGGGATAATGTGTTCATCAAACTCTAATCATCTAATCCAAACAATCATATCCTAGGCACCTAGTCCTTCAACGTAGGTTAACATCATTTTCAGTTAAGCATATAGGATAATTAGATAAGCCCGATAGATGATATAAATTTTAAAAACATTCTCCCCCTCAATCAATGACTCATTTTCTGAAAAGTTTTAAAAGCGCTGAAGTCATTGATTGAGTTTGCAAATTTATGAACATTATGATACTGATCGTTTTTCAAGCAACTCATTTTCCACCAATTTTGTTAAAACAAATATTTTTCTGAAGAATTTTTAGAAGGAAAATATTTGAGTAGAACAATGATCCTTTTGACAACATGCTTTCCTTGTTTTTGTTTTTAAGATAAGTGCACGAAATTTGTGAAAATCGTTTAAGCGTAGCACTTTCCTTCCTTGAAGAGCGGGTTGCTATCGGAAATAATAGCAAGCCATGGTTTAAACACGGGTTCTGATCAAGTAATCGCAAGCCATATTTTTAGACATGTTTTGGAAAAGAATATTTACACCTCCCGTCGAACTTCATCTATAGTCCCGTGCCATTATTGAATGACATTTCTAAGACCGTAGATGTTATCGATACCGAAGACATGTTGATAAGGTTTTAAAAGGTACCATTTTGAGGGTCGTTTAAGTCCTTATTTGATCACTTTGTATCCGTTATTGCTTAATATCGCTCCTTTTCACTTTTTAGGTCTCGTGAAGGCAAAATGCTGGAATGGCACTTATTTGGACGAAAAGGCGAATATATGAAGAAAATGGCCAAAGTCGAAATCGACACTCACAATCACGAATGTAGAAGGCGACGGCGTCGGTTCTATTTGCGACGCCGTCGGAGAATTATTGTGACGGTCGAACGCAAAACTCGTGTTTTCAAGAGACGGCGTCTAGTTGTGAAAGAGTAGGCCGTCGCTACTCGCACGGCCTAGATGCGATCCGACGACGCCGAAGTCAAGAGGACGGCGTCACGGACATAAGGTGACGCCGTCGCAAGGTTAACGTGGCCAAGACGAAACCCAATGAGCGGCGACACGACGGCGCCACTAAACATAAGGTGACGCCGTCAATTGTAATCTTATATATAGAATCCGAATTTTTCGCCTTTGTGTGGAGAGTCTTTGGAGTAAAACCTAAAACCGAACCTAAGGTGTCTTGTACAAGATTTTAGGGTTTTTAACCCTATCTTACACCAAGATAAGTCTTTGCTTCATTAATTCAATTATGTCTTTGATTATTTGTGTGTATGCTTGCATGTTCTCCATGTCCGGCTAATTTATTTGTGTGTTTGCTTAGGAAGTATGAAACTTAATTATTGAATATTGATTGGTTGTTTCTTATCTTAGTTGATTAATGATCTAGTAATGCGATAGGTCATTCGTTGTGTACTTAATGCTTGATTCATCTTTGTGAACCTTAGAGTATGATTACCGAGTGATTGTAGGCTAAAACATCCGAAGAGTGCCTTAGAGTAGGAGTCTATAATCTCTACGTGGATTTGTAGACAAGACCCTTTGGTAAGTTCAAAGAGTTAGGGAGAAACGATACCCTACAACTTTAGAAACACAACGCAACTAGGAATAAGACGTGACACTCAACCATCAATAGGAGATAATTAAGGAGTAATACAAACTAAGTAAACACATCTTTAAACTATCATACGAGCACACATTAATTAGACATAGACTCCCACAACCTTAGTTTAGATAATTAGATAATAGTAGAGTAATCGGTAGAAATACCAACCCCCAAATCCAATACCCGAGATTCGTACCTTTCCATTTTCATAAAATATAAAAAGATAAAAATAATCTTCCTCAACCTTAACCTTAGCGTAGTAACTCCCTACTAGCATTCCTATTCCCTAGAGAACGATATCAATACCCGTGGCTTACCCTAATTACTACACTACAACGATTAGGTTCATCGCCTAGGGTGTTATAAAACTTGCTCAAGAAAAGGAAGTTTCTTTGACCCGAACGACGCGTGTAGCGTTATCAAGTTTTTACGCCACTGCGGGAATAGAATAGCTAGTTAGTAGTCCACCTCGTTTAGGTTTCTTTGCTTGATTCCTATCAAGTAAACTTTTTTCTCATTTTTAGATTTCTCTTAGTCTATCCCCCTTCTTCGTAACCTTTGTTCGTAACCTCATCACTTTTCATCATGGAAGGTGATAACCCACTACCATTCATCAACATACCACCAAATGACCCGCCAAGAGCCCGTACTCTTGGTGAATACTCGAGACCAAGCCACTTAGGCTATAGGAACACCATTGAGCTTCCCGACCAAGCCCAAACTACGGCCCTGCGATCCGACACCATCCGGTTGGTGCAAAACGGATGTGCATTCCATGGACTTCGTTCAAGATCCAAATCAAGATCCGAGGGATTTCTCAAAATCGTCGATTCCATCGACCTTGATGCTACTACTCGGGAGACCACGCTACTGCGTCTCTTCCAATTCTCTCTACGGGACCAAGCTAGTAATTGGCTTGAGCGACTTCACCGGCTCCATCTCAAGTTGGGATGATCTTACTTCGCTTCCTTGCTCAATTTTTCCCACCGGGAGAACTACTAAGCTTAGGCGAGACATCTTGACATTCCAAAGAGCCCAAGGTGAGTCTCTTTACAAAGCATGGACTCGATTTAAGGAATTACTCCGTGAGACTTCCACACCATGGCATCGATCTTTGGCTTCAAATCCAAATCTTCTATGATCATACCGATTTCATCACCGACGATCCATTGATCGAGTCACGGTGGAAGACTCAACGACTTTAATGCGAGCAATCTTGGGATATCATAGAGGAGCTCACGATCAAAACTACGAAGATTGGAGTGAATCTCCAAACTCCGATTAACATAGTTAATGCCATATCCACTCCTCCCGAATCTCCCGATACACTCAAGAGCAATTGAGTGCCATCGAGAGAGAATTGATTATCTTATGGAAAGGCGTAAAAGAGCACATGTACAAATTCCTCGAGATCGTCAAATCCGCCCACTCCACCAACCACTCCACACCTCTTTCGGAATCTCCAAGTCGCGAGCAAAACCCAATTCCCATAGGCGCCTGCTCTACTTCCCAATACCACTTTCACCAAGCTTCAAAGATCAAATGAGGGAGTATATGGCAGCTCATACAGAGAGATTAGCCAAATTTGAAGAGGAGGTTTATAGGCAGAGAGAGAAATGCAAGCAAAATGAAAGAAATGATGGATTTGGTAATTGAATTTACCAAAACAAGGGCTCCCAAAAGTGCTCGTAAGAAGCAATGATTGCCCTCCCACTTCATTCAGAACGCCGCTTCCATCATGCCCGAGAATGCAAGGGTTGAGATGTGGAATACCGAGGAAAGCACGAAGGATGAGTCCATGCCTAATGATGAACCCGAGACCATTGAGTACTACCTTAAGCATGAAATTAACAAGAAAACCATTGCAAACCAAGTAAACAACTTTAGGTACAATGAAGTTCTTAGGGATGCTCTTGAAGGAAAGATGACGGAAAAAGAATACGATGCTTTACCTATGGAACCTCTCAGTATGAGTTGGTCATAAAAACCGTTAACAAGAAAACGAAACACCACAGGAATTTCGTGATACCGCTTAGCATCGGTGACATGGACAATATAAATGCCTTGGCCGATCAAGGGACCGATGTGAACATAATGCCATTGTCAATCTATAATAAGCTAACTAATGAGAAACCAACAAAAACCGACCTTAGACTTTCCCTAGCTAATCATACTTATGTCCATCCCGTAGGAATCGCTGTTGATGTTCTAATTGAGGTAGCTAACATCGTTTATCCAGTGGATTTCGTGATCATTGATGTTGAGGAAGATGAAAACGCACCTCTCATTCTTGGGACGCCATTCTCGCCACCGCCAAGGCAACCATTAAATGCGGAGAAGGCATCATGATACTCAAAAGCGGAAAGGGGTACGCTAGAATACCCATCGTCCCACGATATCCTCTTAAGATCATGGAAATGATTACTGGTGGAAATCGAAAAGCCCCGGATAACAATGTTAAGAAGAAGAAGAATGACTGGGAAAAAGGGCTTAGAGACTTTATGGTTCAAGGATTGTATGCAACATTATGGAAACCAGATAAAAAGTTAAGAAGCAATCCTACCTCATTACCTAAGGTACAAAAGAACCCTAAGGAATTTATAAAGGGAGAAAAAGTGCTCTTGTATAGGTCCCGGATAAGGGCATTACGAGGAAGAAGCAAACCAAGATGGTTTGGGCCTTTCACAGTTAAGGAGACCAATTTAAAGGATAAAACCGTAGCCATAATTGACAAAGATTGGCAAGGAATCCACGGTGAGCATAAAGCGCCTACATCCTTTCGATGAAGGGAAAACAAAGAGTCAAGAGGCGATGGTGAGAAAACGTAGAGCACGACTCACGAGTCTAGCTACAAGACTCTTTAATAAAGAAAAGCGCTTCGTGGGAGGCAACCCATGCTTAATTGTTTGCTTGTTAGTGTCATATATCTTTTATTAATTATTTATCCTCATGTTTAAATTTGTAAAATGCTTTATTTTGTTTTTAACTTCGCCTTAATTACATATAAAGGTATTTTACATAAGGGATAAGTGTAGGAGGATTACACACGTTTTCAAAAGAAACGTAAACATGAGAATAACAATTAATTAAAAGATATATATGTTTGTTTGTTCGAGTCAAATGCTTGTATCGAGTCATAATGAATGTTTTGCGAAATTTTCCGATTCTAAAGATGTAAATTTTCCGTAAATTTTTCCGTAAAATCGCAGACCGCTTTTTGTCAGATAACCGACGGCGTCAGATTGCAACCGACGGCGGCGTGAAGGAGTAAAACACCGATTACTTTTTCTCGCTTTTCGAGCTACTTATAAATTTTTGGAATTTTCGTGTCTTAATTTTCTTAGAAATTGTAAACATTCATTCCACAAGCATTATATCCTAGTTTAAATCGAGTCTTATATATATTATTACCGCCGATTTTACGCGAAGGTTTCGTTTGTTTTCTTCAAGTGTGCGTGTTTAGTTTGTCAAGAAGAAGTTACATAAGATTGGAAGGAGCTTTTCACGCAATAATTCTTCTTGAAAAGAATTTAACCACCACTTTACACGGATCCTACCGAGCTAATCGGGGAGTATTAGTTTCTTCGCTTTTAATTACCTTCTTTTATCATAACTTTGATACTTTCGGGAACATTGGGGACAATGTTCAGCTTTAAGTGTAGGAGGAAAATAAACGGAACTTTGAAACTATGCTTATCCTTGACTATTTGCTTTGTCTAATTGTGATTGTGTAATAAAACCATGAGAAATGTCGGTTAGGGTAATTTTGGCACCAAATTTAAAATTTTTTATGACATATAGGAGTGGGCCATTAGTCTTAACAAAAGCGTCTCACGGATAGGAAGTTGCATGACTAGCACAAAAACCCTTACCACCCAAATTCCACCCAAAAATGTGAGGATCGCCCTTAGATTAGTAGGAATTAAAGCATTCATCTTTAATGCTTAGAGTGTGAACCGGTAGTATATTAGATTCTAGAACTTGTTTTGTGATGCATTCCGAGATCGCAAGTGAGGCTACACTTGTGTAGTTAGGAATAACTAAATGATAAGAGGCATTAGGATAAACCCTTGTTTGATACCTGTAATATAATTACTTCTTCCACATCGGTTGAGTAATTCCCCACACCCTTTGCGTTGTACTCATTTTTAGTACACGATACCCCTAGTTAACCCCTCGAGCCTATCCTTTTCGCGGTTCTCGTGATATTTCGGTTTTTCCGAATATCAATGAAGAGCATTGTTTACACCCCACCCCAAATATACACCCAAATCGCCTTAGCCTACCCCTTATGCACTCACTTTTAGTGCAAATATTTGTTATCACCCTAAACCCTTAGTTCAATTATCTAGTTGCTTGCATAAGTTGCTAAGTCGAGTCATATCCTTTGTATACAGCTTTGGGATGATTGGGATTCATGGGAAAAGTTAAAGTTTATGAAATGACGGAAGGGAACGTTAAATTCAAATTCCCTTTGTTTGCGTAATAATGTACCCCAAGTGTTTTGATCTTTTCAATTCGGGTCAAATTAGTGTTAGAGTAATAAAACTCAAGTGTAGGGATATGCTTATAAATCCTAGTATTTTGATGTTATCTTAGAGGATGGTAGAGTAAAAGTGTATGAAAAAAAAAAAAAAAAAAAAAAAAAAAAAAAAAAATCGAAAAAAAAAAAAAAAGAAAAAAAAAAAAAAAAAAAAAAAAAAAAATACGGCTACCATCCTACATCTATCCTTTAAATTTATGTTTGTTTATTTCAGTTATCTAGAGTTTAGAGTGTCGAGTCTTGGCTTAGCAACGCCATTCTTCATATGCGCTAACATAAAGATTTTGACTTACCACCACTAAATAGCCTATCCCACCAAACCCTTATTTCCCTACCGTAAGCCTAACGTTACAACCCTTTAAAAGACCTCTTTGATAGTCTTTCCTAGGTGCTTACGCCAAAGCGATGGAGGTTTGATCTATTCTCAAGCCTATGGTAATCTATGTACTAGGACCGTTAATGAGTGTTTATCTTCCATTTCCTATATTGTTATATTTCATTTATACACCGAGAGAGATGTGAGTATCCAAACACCCCATGTGAGGTGCTAGTATGTAATTTCCGTGCTTGTTATGACTTTTATGGGCTTATATGTGTTGTGGACCGCTTTGAATTAATGCTTGAATGACCCCTAACTTATAAATTAATTGGCTAAAAGCACATTTGCTTGAGGACAAGCAAATAACAAGTGTAGGGATATTTGATAAGGTTTTAAAAGGTACCATTTTGAGGGTCGTTTAAGTCCTTATTTGATCACTTTGTATCCGTTATTGCTTAATATCGCCTTTTCACTTTTAGGTCTCGTGAAGGCAAAATGTCGGAATGGCACTTATTTGGACGAAAAGGCGCGAATATATGAAGAAAATGGCCAAAGTCGAAATCGACACTCACAATACCGAATGTAGAAGGCGACGGCGTCAGTTCTATTTGCGACGCCGTCGGAGAATTATTGTGACGGGTCGAACGCAAAACTCGTGTTTTCAAGAGACGCGCCTAGTTGTGAAAGAGTAGGCCGTCGCTACTCGCACGGCCTAGATGCGATCCGAGACGACGCCGAAAGTCAAGAGGACGGCGCCACGGACATAAGGTGACGCCGTCGCAAGGTTAACGTGGCCAAGACGAAACCCTAATGGCGGCGACACGACGGCGTCACTAAACATAAGGTGACGCCGCCGCAATTGTAATCTTATATATAGAATCCGAATTTTTCGCCTTTGTGTGGAGAGTCTTTGGAGTAAAACCTAAAACCGAACCTAAGGTGTCTTGTACAAGATTTTAGGGTTTTAACCCTATCTTACACCAAGATAAGTCTTTGCTTCATTAATTCAATTATGTCTTTGATTATTTGTGTGTATGCTTGCATGTTCTCCATGTCCCATTAATTTATTTGTGTGTTTGCTTAGAAGTATGAAACTTAATTATTGAATATTGATTGGTTGTTTCTTATCTTAGTTGATTAATGATCTAGTAATGCGATAGGTCATTCGTTGTGTACTTAATGCTTGATTCATCTTTGTGAACCTTAGAGTATGATTACCGAGTGATTGTAGGCTAAAACATCCAAGAGTGCCTTAGAGTAGAGTCTATAATCTCTACGTGGATTTGTAGACAAGACCTTTGGTAAGTTCAAAGAGTTAGGGAGAAACGATACCCTACAACTTTAGAAACACAACGCAACTAGGAATAAGACGTGACACTCAACCATCAATAGGAGATAATTAAGGAGTAATACAAACTAAGTAAACACATCTTTAAACTATCATACGAGCACACATTAATTAGACATAGACTCCCACAACCTTAGTTTAGATAATTAGATAATAGTAGAGTAATCGGTAGAAATACCAACCCCCAAATCCAATACCCGAGATTCGTACCTTTCCATTTTCATAAAATATAAAAGATAAAAATAATCTTCCTCAACCTTAACCTTAGCGTAGTAACTCCCTACTAGCATTCCTATTCCCCTAGAGAACGATATCAATACCCGTGGCTTACCCTAATTACTACACTACAACGATTAGGTTCACCGCCTAGGTGTTATAAAACTTGCTCAAGAAAAGGAAGTTTCCTTGACCCCGAACGACGCGTGTAGCGTTATCACATGTCTTTAGAAAAACATATTTTTGGTCTTTTTCAAATTTTCCGATTTTTATGGATTTTTGTTGGTTTTATATTTTTCTATTTTGTTTTGTTGGTTTTCTATTTTTGTATTTTGGTTTTTGATAAATATTTACAAAGATGGATTAGATGATATAGTTTAAGAAGATGATGATACGAGTACCGAGATAAGGATATCGACCAGCCCCGTTGTAGAAGATAGAAGTCATCATCTCTTAAACATTCACCACCAAAGCTTCCAAGGCTCTTGAATAGAAGATAGAACCCGAGCCTTTGAGAAAGAGAGACTTTGGCATCTTCCTCCCAAACCGAAAATCCTTATGTTGAGCATATTCGAAGCTCTATTTCAAGCTTGCCTTAGCCAGGAGCACAGAGAAGCACACCATTATCATAAATCCTGCTGCTCCTGTTAAGAACGATAGTCGAGATTCTTCGTTCGGGGTTATATCATCAAGAAGAACAACAACGTTTCATCCCACGCTTAAATAACTCTTCTCAAATTCCTTTTCCACTGAAGTGTGAAGCAGTCCATTCCAAAAGGTGTCACAAGACAACTTCCCCCACGTAGTTGAATTGATGCAGTCGGCCTCTTAGACTAGAGCTCACGAACCCGAATACACATATACCCCAAGACAGAGAAACTTATACCATCAAGTAGCGTATTAAGTCCGATAGCCAAAGAATAACCCCGATGTATACTTTTCTCCCCGATGATAGTGTATGAAGCTCAAGAACCCGGTACCCGAATGCCCAAAGAGAGAATAACCGATAACATTGAAAAAGCAAATCAATCATCGATTATCTCTCATGGATGACAACTCCGAATAAGTGATTATATCTCGAATCACCGATTAAGCACTCAAGTGAAACAAACTAAGCGCCCCAGTGTACACAATTCTTCTCCCCGATGATTGCGATAGCATCGAAATCATCACACACTTATGTACCTCTTTATCTTGAAACTAACTCTTTCATCTCTTCCCACATAGTTGGAATAAGAACACTAAACGCCATGAGATAAACATTGAGTTTCTCTCAGTAATGACCTTTGTCTTCCCGTGATATCTTCAATCACTTAGAAGTATTAAGTTCATCAAGTTTACTCGCTTTAGATTTGAGTCTCCTTTCCCCTTGTTGGTTTTGACATTTCAGAATCAGCAACATAATATCGACCGTGATACTTGAAATCTTTTTGAGAAGACCACTTTAAATCATTGTGAGAATCAACTTGCTTAAGAATGTGAGCAAGTCTAATTAGGGAATAAATCATACATTTCACCCTCCCCCAATTAGTGCTCTCCCCTAAACCGACAATCTTTATGATGAATGCTTGAATTAAGAAGAAGTCTTTAGATCGTTAAATGCAACTCGTCTTTAGTCTTCTAACATGTACCAGAAAATGTAGAACCGACTGTAGACTCGAACATCTTCAACTCACCAAATGCATTCCCGTTAACATACAAATAGCGAATCCCCTTAACTCAAATCTCTCCCAATCAAACAAGAACAGAAAGATGTTTGTGGAAAACTAGAAGGGGGGGTTGAATAGTTTTGCCGATTTTAAGTTGATTTCAAAAACTTTAGATTCGATATTATGTGAAATCGTATGGATGTTGAGAACGTATAGATCTAACGATAATGCAAGCAAATAAATAAAGATAAGGGATAGAAATGACACAACCGATTTATAGTGGTTCGGCTACAAGGACACCTTCCTTGCCCTACTCCACTCCCGAGTCACCTACTCGAGAGTTCAAGCACTATGTCAACAAACTCCTTCACTTGGCGGAGAAGCCTTCACAACGTTGCTTACACTTTTCCCAGACAAAGCTAGATACCGAGTCCGTAGCACGGTGGACCAAACCAACACAACTATTACACAACAAATATGTGAAATATCAAATACAAGATCTTCGCTATGTAAATCTTGCGAGTTACAAATCAATCAAGGACCCTTGCTTGGATGACTTGTAGAATGCTCGTGATCTCGCCTTAGAAGGATCTATATGAGGATCACAAATAGAAGAAAAGAAGAACAACTCTCTAGATCAAGTGATCTATATGTTAGAAGAGAATGAGAGTGTATGAGAGATTTAGTAAGAAGAGGGTGAGTTAGAATGAAGAAATGGCTCTCTATTTATAGGCAAATTTCCTCACTGTTCACACGGATCCCACGGATCCCTTCCACTTGGGATCCGCTAGCACAAAGCTGGGATCCGTGGAACGCCCTCTTGCCCATGGGTTTTGGTTATGGGTCATGGGTTGGTCCATGGGTTATATCTAGATTCAATGTATCTAAGTATACAT
Organism: Chrysanthemum lavandulifolium; assembly: GCA_022545495.1. Lineage (NCBI taxonomy): Eukaryota > Viridiplantae > Streptophyta > Magnoliopsida > Asterales > Asteraceae > Chrysanthemum > Chrysanthemum lavandulifolium. Next base: position 96,426 of record JAHFWF010000011.1, on the reverse strand, counting down.
TGTATCAAGTCTCTTTGGGTATGGGTTAAGATCCATGGGTTGTGATTTTTACCCATCCTAATTAACTATTACAACAAATGCTTTTGTTACTACATTTTGTATTTAAAAGATTATATGTAAATGCTTTACAAAAATAACATGTATCCTTATAATTATACTTAAGACAACATTATATATGTTATCAACAAAACACAAAGAGATCGCAAAATATTAATAAACTTTTACGGTTTATTTGTATTAACAATCTCCCTTTTGTTGATGACAAAATATAATGTTATGATGAGTAAACTTAAGAATAGATGTAAGTTTTGAAAACTCCTAAGTTTTACTTCTTCTCCCCTTTTTTCAAACAAAAGTTAACCCTTGGAGGAAAAAGTAGTTTACGATTATTTACTCCCCTGACGGTAGCTCCCCTAGTTTGGGCGTCAAGAGAAGAAAGAAAATCTACAAAAGAAAGTTAGGAACGTGCAAATGATCTTATGGTTGTCGAGAAACAAGATAGGGAGCCAAGGTATGTAAACAAGGCCTTGTAATAAAGCGACAAATTGTAGTGGTAGTTAAGCCACTTACAAGCATGTAAAAAAAGAACAAGACTTGTTCTTGAAAATGACAAAAAAAAATAGTAGTAGAGATTCCTTCCATGCTTTCATAAGGTTATGGATGGAGATTTTGATGAGTAATGGTATTGATGCGATCAAGGATGAGGTTGAGTATGAAACGCATTTCTTCCCTAACTTCTATTGCAATTTCCTAGTGGATTGGCAATGTTCACAATGTAAATGATGTGGGTAATGAGTGGAAGTTTTCCGGGTTGTTTTGATTTGAGTTATGCGGAAATTATGGTGGAAAAATAGGAAAATATGGATCAAAATCCGGAATGTTTGTATGTGGTGGTGGAAAAGAACCTAGATGTTCTTGTAATGTGATGGGAGCTAGAGGTGGTGATGTTTCAAGATCTTGAAAAATAGTATTTGGTGATGTGGGGGGTGTGGAAAAGACTATTTCTTTTTCTTTAGGTTGGGTAGATCTTGTTGGAGTCCTAAGGAGTTCCAAAAGAGTTATTGTAGGTGGTGATGAAGTTGGTGTACTTGTTGGTGATGAGGGTGGTGCTATAATGGAAGCATCTTGTGGTGAGTTATTTGAGGATGAATTATTTGAGGTTGGTTTTGAAACAACAAGATCGGATACTAATCCGCGGATATCCTAGCATTTGATTGTGGTATTTTGGATGGTGGAAGTACAAAGGTTTGGATATCATGATTGTTTGTACTAGATGATTCTCCTAAAGGGTTTTGGATGACATGATGAAGTGTGTTTGTGAGAAGGAGATGGAGTATGCAAGCATTTTGGGAGTTATATATAGAAAACCAACACATTGTAATGAATGCTTGACCCAAAATGTGGATTAAAATCTAATGATTAGATATGAATTCAAGGCATGTGATCATGAGAACACAAGCATTAAAGAACATACTCCCAAAAATAAGACAAATGTGGATTTTCATCCAAAATGACAAAAATAGAAGTTGAAAACACACAGATACACGGATCCCACGGATCCTTCCCATGAGGGATCCGTCCAACATGAAGGTGGGATCCGTAGGTGCGTGTGTTTCAGCAGACAAAATTCTCCTTTTGGAAATATTTTTACCTATTGTGTGCCTATATGCAAACTATTTGGAGTTGCGATTATCTCGATTCCCAAAAAGAAATAAAACTAAACTAGAAGTATAAAAAGTATCCTATTGAGATAACCCGAAAACACATATTTAGTACATAAGTACGTAATCTTGTGTTGTCAATGCTCCTAATTCATTGTAGCTTAAATGAATGTACCCAAAACACATATTAGTTATGTGTCCCTTTAGCATTCAAAAGACATGAGATGCAATGAAAACGGGTTTTACTTTGTATTAATAATGAAAGCGATTTGTCCTAGACGTGAGAAATTGCTTTTGTGAAATTGATACGGAAGGTATCATCCTTTAGAAAACATTGTGAAAGTAGGTTTTCTTTGAAAATGTGTATATAAAAAGTAGGAGAGCTATAAGAAAAAAAAACTTATCTTTGGGTTTTGAAAATTCCGTATTGTTTGTGAGTTGTGCGTGAAATAGAGATCCTAGACTCGAGAGGAAGAAGGCTAGTGTTTACATACCTTGTAGAGTCAAAATAAATTACGACGTGTTCCATTAAACCAAGACCAAGATGAAGTAGGTTGAATTGTTCCCGCTTCAACGGTTTGGTGAGGACATCGCTATGTTATCTTCGGATGCTACCTTCTCAATAGAAATGTTCCCTTTGAACATTGTCTCTTAAGAAGTGATGATGAATCTCTATATGCTTGGTGCGAGAATGCAATACCGGATTCTTGCTTAAGTCGATGGCACCTTTGTTATCACATAGAATGGCTATGTCGCTTAGATGAATGTCGAGTCTACTAACGCTTGTTTCATCCATAGTGCTTGTTGGCATGCTTTTCACGGAGACGTACTCGGCTTCGTTGTTGATATTGCTAGAGCCGCTTGTTTCTTAGAAAACCACGATGTTAAACAACATCCCATGAAAGTACACACCCACTTGTACTTTTCTATCAACGTAATCCCCGCATGGTCGAATCGCATATACAATTGTTTCTATACCCGCGCCTTAGGATACCATAATCCTAATTGTGTTGTACCCTTAATGTATCTAAAATTCTTTTTACGGCTTCTAGGTGTGAAGTTTTAGGGTTTTCTTGAAACCTAGCACATAGCGCACACTAAACATGATATCCGGCCTACTTGCCGTGAGGTAGATAAGACTACCTATCATGCCACGATATTTAGTATTATCTTGATTCGCCGCCTTCATCTTTTGTGAGTTTGGTGTCGGATGACATGGGTGTCCTAATTGGTTTCGACTCTTCTAGACCAAATTTCTTTAACATCTCCTTGATGTATTTAGATTGATTGAAGAAGATACCATCTTCTACTTGTTTAATTTGTAGACCAAGAAAGAAACTAAGTTCTCCCATCATACTCATCTCGAACTCGTCATGCATGATTTTAGAGAAATCATCACACATGTCTTGACAAGTGGATCCGAATATAATATCATCTACGATATTTGTACTATGATTATGTGTGACCCCTTTTCTTAGTAAAAGTGTGTTGTCAACTAACCCCATGGTATAGTTATGTTTAATTAAAAGGACTTGAGTCTATCATACCAAGCTTTGGAGCTTGTTTAAGACCATAAAGGGCTTTCTTTAATTTATAAACGTGTTTGGGTTTTTCAAAATCGATGAAGCCCGGAGGTTGAGCTACATATACTTCTTCATTAATAAGACCATTTAGAAAAGCGCTTTTGACATCCATTTGATAAAGCTTTAGATCATTAGCACAAGCATACGCAAGAAGTATTCTTATAGACTCTAATCTAGCCACGGGGCATAGGTCTCATCAAAGTCTATTCCTTCTTGTTGGTTATACCCTTGAGCAACGAGTCTAGCCTTGTTCCTAGATACTACTCCGTTTGCATCTAATTTGTTTTTATACACCCATTTTGTTCCTATTACGGTTTGATTACTAGGTGGAGGGACAAGTGTCCAAACATCATTAGAAACAAATTGATTTAATTCTTCTTTCATAGCCATTACCCAACTTTCATCTTTTATGGATTCTTGTGTGTTCTTAGGTTCTATAGTTGAAACAAAACAAAATAAACTACTTTGGTTTTGAACTTGAGATCTTAATGTTCGTTCATTTAGCTTTCCTATGACCTTATCTACGGGGTGATCTTTGGACTCTTTAATGTTTGTGATTTCACTAATTGAAGGTTCTTCTTCTTCATTTATCTTTTTCTTAATTACAATAGCTTCACTTTCTATGATCTAGTCATCGACAAGAGGTGGAGAGGGTTTGGGTGGACTTTCATCAAATTTTATGTTTAATGACTCTTCTACCTTCATTGTTTCTTTGTTTAATATGACGTAAGCTTTGCTATTAGGCTAGTAACCTAGAAAGATACCTTCGTTGATTTAGGATCAAATTTTGTAAGGTAATCTTTAGTGTTAAGAATGAAGCATTTGCTTCCAAAGACTCTAAATGATTTAAAGTAGGCTTTTGCCCTGAGTAACTCATATGGAGTTTTATCTAAGATTGGTCTAATTAAGACTCGATTGAGTATGTATGTTGAAGTATCAACAAAGATTACACCAAAATTTTGAGGTATGGATTGTTCGTTAAGCATGGTTCTACTCATTTCTTGAAGGGTTCTATTCTTTCTTTCTACTACCCCATTCGATTGTGGTGTGCGGAGCCGAGAAGTTGTAGTAATACCATTAGCGTCACAAAAAGCTCCGAATTGCACTTCATTATCGAATTCCCTACCATGATCCGTCCTAATAGACACTATGGGTTTTCCTAGTTGTCTTTGGATCTTTTTGCTTAATATTTCAAAATAGTTAAAGGTTTCGATTTTGTTCTTTAAAAATTTTGTCCAAGTATATCTAGAGTAGTCATCCACTATTACCAAAGTATAGTAGTTGCCTCCATAACTTTGGATAGCGGATGGACCAAATAAATCCATATGAAGCAATTCTAGACACCTAGTTGTGGACACCATGTTTTTAGCTTTATGACTCGAATGAGCTTGTTTTCCTACATTACAAGCATCACAAAATGATGTTCATATTTTAACTTAGGTAGATCTCTTACTAGATCTTTGGATGATAGCGATTGAAGAAGTCGCATGTTGGCGTGACCCAATCTTCGATGCCATAAGGTCGAAGTATCATCCATAGAGGTAAGACATAGTTTGTCTTTAGGTTCATTACCGATTTTAATGACATAGACTCCATGTTTCCTAATTCCTCTTCCTATGGTTATGCCATTTTTAAGTATCTTACTATCGGTTTTGGTAAAAAGTACATTGCACTTTTTATCACATATTTGTCCTATACTTAAGAGATTAAAGTTTAGGTTTTCTACATGACACACATCGTTAATGGTTAGAGATTTGTTAGAAACCGTACCTTTACCGATGATTCTACTTTTGCTATTTCCAAACACCACATTACCTCCATTTACGGTTCATATGTGAAGAATAGATCCCTATTGCGGTCATGTGCCTCGTGCACCCGCTATCCTTGACCCATTCATCGGGTCTAGGTCGACCTTTAAGCACACCTAAAATAATAAACTCAAAGTTTGGTCCCCATTTATTCATGGGTCCATTAGTGTTAAACATTCCATTCATGTTAGACATGTATGGATAAGATGAGTATGCATTCCATGGAGCAAAGTTTTGAAAAGAGAAACCGCTTTGCATATTAGGGTTCCATCCCATTTGATGGTTACTTCTTGGATAAACGTTATTAGGTCTCCTAGATGCATTATGTTTTTGAAAGATGGTGCTTTGTTTCTTGCAAAAGTAGGATTAATTTTGGAGGTGGATGTCTAGTGGTGACATGAGTTGGTTTCTTTCTATTTACGATAACGAACTCATTTCTAGATGATGAAGCTATGTTATTACCACTAGTTGTCACAAGCATCCACGGATCCGAGTTTGTACACTAGCGGTTCCCTTTTTAGGGATCCGTGGGATCCGCCACAACAGGGGCTGGTTTTTCTAATTTTTAACAAATTTTGTTTCTTTATTTTCACTAGTTGATGGATCAAGTTGTTGTATGCCTAGACCCTTTTGGTTGTTGTCGGTTTTAACACCATCGAGTATTGTATCTAAGGTGTTTGTACTCATTCTAGCAATTTTAGAATCTAAATGATCAGCTAGTGTTTGAAGTTGAACACAAAGTTCACATTCACCACTTGCTATTTTACCCTTTTCCAAACGTTTTAGTTTTGCTTTTAATTCTATGACTTCTTTATCTAAACGTTGGTTTGACTCTTTAAAAGCTTGTTTTTATTAATTAGTTTTAAGCTAATATTGCATAGTTTATCATATTCATTATGCAATGAGTCGTCATCAAGTGATGAACTACTATAGTATTCGTGACATACCTCGTCATTTGCCATGAGACAAACTTCTTCGTCCTCCTCGCCTCTCATTCCCCACGTGTCAGCTCACGAATGCCTTTTGATCATCCCGTTTGGGACACTTACTAATAAAGTGGTTTGGGTCTCCACATTTAAAGCAAGTACGATCATCCTTGGTTTTTCGTCCTCTTTGCTTTTCCGAAAGCCTTTCTTATCGTCATACGGTTGTTTGACGTATCTACCCTTTCTTCTAAAGAACTTTTTAAAGTCCTCACGCCATAGCGCACTCTTCGTCGTCACTACTCGAAGATGAGTTCTCTCATCACTCAAAGCCTTTTTGGCTTTAAGGGCAAGAGATTTGTGTTTCTCTTTCACCTTTGAGGCTTCGGAATCTTTAGCAAGGACAAGCTCGTAGACTTTTAGGTTGCCTATGAGTTCATCGAGGCGAGGATTGTCAAATCTTTTGACTCTTCGATTGTCGTCACCTTGGATCTCCACTTCGATGGAAGTGCCCTTAGATATCTCCTAACATGGTTACGGCTAGAAAAATATTCATCAAGTGCTTGTAAAGATGTAATAATAGTATTAAAGTTAGCAAATGAATGATCTATAGTTTCTTCATCCGATATTGAAAATTGTTCATATTGTTGAACAAATAGATCAATTTTATTATTCTTAACTTGTTGGTTGCCTTGATGAGTTACAACTAAAGAATTCCAAATTTCTTTAGAGGTTTTAAGCATAGAAATTCTTTCGAATTCCTTTTTCGGTAAAGCATTATATAAAACCATTTTGCTTCACTATTTTTAGAAAGCTTTTCTTCATTTCATCATTTAGTTTATCATGAGGTATGTGAACTAAATTTCCTTTATCATCATTCGAGGTAGCCTCAAAATCACCTTCAACAATAATGTACCAAAGATCAATATCTTTAGACTTCACATATGTTTCAATCTATTTTTCCAATATATAAAACCATTAGTTTCAAGTAGTGGTGGTCGTTGCATAGATTGCCCTTCCTTATAATTTTCGAACCCATAGTGATCGAAAAGTTTTTAAAATACAATTTTATTTTAAAACTTTTATAAACTTAGCTCTTGATGCCAATTGTGGAAAACTAGAAGGGGGTTGAATAGTTTTGCCGATTTTAAGTTGATTTCAAAAACTTTAGATTCGATATTATGTGAAATCGTATGGATGTTGAGAACGATAGATCTAACGATAATGCAAGCAATAAATAAAGATAAGGGATAGAAATGACACAACCGATTTATAGTGGTTCGGCTACAAGGACACCTTCCTTGCCCTACTCCACTCCCAAGTCACCTACTCGAGAGTTCAAGCACTATGTCAAAACTCCTTCATGGCGAAGCCTTCACAACGTTGCTTACACTTTTCCCAGACAAAGCTGAGATACCGAGTCCGTAGCACGTGGACCAAACCAACACAACTATTACACAACAAATATGTGAAATATCAAATACAAGATCTTCGCTATGTAAATCTTATGAGTGACAAATCAATCAAGGACCCCTTGCTTGGATGACTTGTAGAATGCTCGTGATCTCGCCCTTAGAAGGACCTATATGAGGATCACAAATAGAAAGAAAAGAAGAACAACTCTAGATCAAGTGATCTATATGTTAGAAGAGAATGAGAGTGTATGAGAGATTTAGTAAGAAGAGGGTGAGTTAGAATGAAGAAATGGCTCTCTATTTATAGGCAAATTTCCTCACCGCTCACACGGATCCCACGGATCCCTTCCACTGGGATCCGCCAGCACAAAGCTAGGATCCGTGGAACGCCTCTTTGCCCATGGGTTTTTGGTTATGGGTCATGGTTGGTCCATGGGTTATATCTAGATTCAATGTATCTAAGTATACATTGTATCAAGTCTCTTTGGGTATGGGTTAAGATCCATGGGTTGTGATTTTACCCATCCTAATTAACTATTACAACAAATGCTTTTGTTACTACATTTTTGTATTTAAAAGATTATATGTAAATGCTTTACAAAAATAACATGTATCCTTATAATTATACTTAAGACAACATTATATATGTTATCAATAAAACACAAAGAGATCGCAAAATATTAATAAACGTTTTTACGGTTTATTTGTATTAACAATGTTCATTAAGGAAATCAGCCTCGCAACTGGAAGTACTTTGTCATTAATCTTATTAGTCCGTGAGAAGATGTCAACCAACGGCTCTTAGAAGAAAACTCTTGCTTCGTTAATATGTTAGTCATAATCTGTTTTCTGTTGGTCAATTCTGTGATTCCGATCTAGAGGTGGCCTTCAGAAAACTCTCTTGCTTTGATAGAGAACTAGATGGTGTGGAAATTTTAAGAGGAACACGTGGTACAAACTTATACACCATCATCTCTATCAAGGACATGATGAAGATGACCCGAAGAAGAAGCTCGGTTCTTCCAATAGTTAGAGCCGATGACCATTTATTCTCGATATCAATCAACTATGCAAGATTATCACACTTATCCCCTCAAGAATTGCGTTTGAGATGCCATTCTTGATTAAGTAAGTGAATATCATCCAAATGTAGTCTTTTCACACTTCTCCCCGAAGGTTGCCTATGATGTCGCCATCATCATTATAATTGAGCAAGTGGAATAAGAGAACAATCAACATGAGTCCGGTTCACTAGATGACCAAATTAACATCAACCATTAAACACTTTGGTAAGCACATCTTCCACATATTCGCTTCGGCTATCGGTGACAACATGGTGAATTAAACCATGCCAAACTTGATCATGAAGTAAAAGTCCCGCATTTGTTACTTAAACTTGTACTAATCCTTGTGAAAGAAACGGTGTACCTAATGTACAAAACCTCTTGACATTCTCAACTAAGTGAGACACCGGTGATAGTTACGCTGGGTAAAGCGAGAAAGAGTCACAACCGTAATTATCTAGCCAAGTCTTTATCACACTGTAAATGCCCAAACAAGTCATCTTCGCGGAAGGGTAGAAAGAAAGAAGACGAAATAAGTAAACACGCCTGGAAAACCTCACTTTAAATCCAATAAGAAATACCGTCCATACAACTGTAGTCAACCTTAATCAATTCAAGTCAAGTCGACATAGTAATCATCTGTAAATGTATAACCAAGTAATCTCATATCACAACCGATCTCAACATCGAATCTCATTAAGTCCATTGTCCTTCCAAATAAACCTTTTGACTACTTCAATTCCATATCAATAATGCCGACCCAAGATATGTAATCATTTTTCAACTTTACAAATAAGAAGTCGAATTTATGTATCCATCCGTGAAAATTTTATCCCACCAAAAATACCACTCATTAGATTATCATTTGCCAAGATTTATGCCAAACAGTACAATTAATTTAAGAACACAATAATAGATTATTGCATCTCAAATTATCTTAAGCATTTCGGATAACTACTCATGCCAAGTCCAATTAATAAATAGTTTGTATGATCTTAACCAAGTAATAGGATATAGCACTATACCCAATTCAAAAGTAGAACTCAGAACTGCTCATCCCACTATTGGATCCAAGTTAATATCAAAGGAAATGAAGGCCTCCAAGTGAATAAGCATATCCAATCCATCACAATTATATATAACAAGTTACCCTAAGATTACTCATGTTATCATAACCTAAACACATTTACGCACTTTTGTCCGCCCCCAACACCATCTAATCTCTCACCAAACCGCTTCTCTTGATCTTACCAAATCACAATCATCAATTAAAAAACATAAAAAAACAAAACAAATCCTTTCTTCTTGATACAAAACGGTGCTCATCCTAAATCCTTTTAAATATTTTCGATAAAGCTCTCCGAGAACCAAGTAACGACATCAAGATCTTATTTAAAAAAAAGGTCTAAGGTAGGTTGCATGTTTTGATTTCGTTTTGAGTTTTATTAGATCGAAACAAAGAAAAGAGTATAACAACTTTGTTATAACTCTATCTTGATCAGTTTCGAATAGATATAGAAGCATAGCTTCGATAAAAAATCAATGATGATGTTATGTCGTGAGAACCTTTTATGGTTTTGAGTTGTAGCTTGAATAAACACGATGTAAATCTGAGACGATTTAGATTTGATTATTGTCCGAGTTTAGGTAAGAGAGATTATGTTGGATAATGAAGGGTAAAAGTAATGTTTTTGGTTGAGTATAATTGTAGGATTGGTTATCTTCGACTGTCATAGCTTGAATAATGATGTGAAAATAATGAAGTTTAGAGTTTATAATTTGTTTTGTGGTCGGGTTAAGTCTAGTAGTACGCTTTTGTATTGTTGTTGATGTCGTGGTCTTGGTCTATTCTTCATCTACCTTTCTATCTAAGTCGCTAGGTCAAAGTCTTTGAGTCAAGTCGCTAGCTCAAAGAAGTCAAGTCGCTAAACAAAGGTCTTAAGTCATCTCGCTAAGCCAAGTTGCTAAGCCAACTCGCTAAGCCGCTAGTTGCTACCATGAGTAAACACTCATGGCAAGTCGCTAACTGTTTGACAAGTCGCTATCTAATTTTATGTTATCACAAGTCGATAACATATAAATATAAGTCGCTAGCAAGAAAGAGGTTGACAACTCGCTATAAAGAAACAACCCAACTAACAAGAAAATTTGACCATTTAAATTTTTCCGTGAGTTTTCCGACTACTTTCCGACCATATTCATGATAAACCCGAAAATGACATAAAGCGCTTATATTACAAGTATGACCACATGAACCGACTGCTTTTGACAAAAAAAGATGACCAAATGACCAAAACAAGATGATAGACAAAAACTTGATACTAAAACAGTTAGCAATGGACCATGTAACCATTTTTTGACCAACAGATACAAAAGACTGTTAAAAACTGTTTACCCATAAAAAATAATCCGACCACAAAAATACACAAAACATTTTTAAACAAGTATCAAAACCACAAGAAATCATCAAACACAACAAACTTGGCTGGTACCAATTATAGGATCGTTATATTTATTGTGTTGATGATTCGTGGTCTGGATGATCAAAATACATGTTTGCTATTATAGAGAGAAGTAGAAGAGAGGAGTTTTGTAGTATGCTAGACTATAATTAAAGTAATGACACTTTAACATGGAATTTCCAATTCCTAACAAAACGTAACCCTGAAACCTTAAAACGAAAAGTTTCAATCACACATTATAACCAAATGGTGTCCAACACAAAGTACAAATGGGTAACCAAGAAATATTCGTGAATGTATGAACTCGCTAAATAAAAACAGCCTATCTTGAACCGAATGATTCCAACCTCAAACCTTAACCATTAATGCAATCATAGAGCACAAAAGTGTAAATCATAGTATATGTTCTTTGTGTAACTTATATGTATTAGATAGGGCTATATGTATTGTTTTGTTTTTAGAGACCAACTACCATCGCAACACTTAATTGTATAGTTGCAAGAGGAAGCTAAAGGTTGAGAGGTTTCTCAACGATGGTTGTAAGAATATAATTCATACCTCATGGATTATGAGGTGTGTTAATGATATGTCTTGCAATACTTTTGCTCTCTCTCTCTCTCTCTCTCTCTCTCTTGATTAGAAGTGTCAACGCCCACCTCTCTCTAGATTAGTACACTAGTTTAAGATTATTGTAACTAACAAAATCCTTGATGCTAAACACCTAGAACATGATGTTGGAATCACTCCTAAACTATATTTCAAGTGTTTGTAATTAACATGTAATAGGTTGCTCAATTAGGATTTTATGTTTAGAAGAAGGCAAGGCGTAGAGCCCATAAGCCTCGGCCCATATCCAATAAGGAAGGAAGGGAACTTGTGTGTTTCCAGTTCCTTTCTATATACACATGTAAACCTTCATTGAAGGTTGGTTGTTCACATTTCACTTATATCCTACGCATAACCTTTTGTATTCATAGTGTTTGTGTCTTGTGTTCATCCGATCACTTCTTATCTATATTTCTTACATATTGATGCTTGTGTTACAATATGGTGACCTAACAAGGGTATCATTCGCCATCTAGTTGGGTGAAACATTTTGTTTTGAAGTTTTGTTTCATATGGGTGGGTTTTTACATACCTTTTGATACGCTTAAAAGCTTCAAATTTTACACTTAAAACTCAAGATTTTGTGGTTTAAGGTTCATTTAGTGTTAAAGTTTAAGTTTTAGCTTCAAGTTTGAAACTTACGTGTGTAGCATCGTTTTTGAGCTTGGTTTGATCGTAGTTTTGTCTACGCTGAAGTGAAAGTTATTTTGGTTCATCAAGTTTCAAACTTTTGTGTTATTTTGGTGATATTAAAGCTCTTTCATCATTAAAATCATGTTTCTAAACACTTTTAAGCATAAAATCAGTTTTGGTGATAGTTGGTACTTTCTACTGAACAAACCCTAGTTTTACTCAGAAGCTCAAGGTCACGCGAAGCAGCGGTACGCGAAGCAATTCATCATTTGATCTTCATCTTTGTTGGTTTACTCGGTGTTTTCTTGCTTGGAAGCATGAAAAACTTCGACTTTGGATGTCTTTACATTGGTATAAGTGTAAAGGATTTTGGGCAAAACCTAGTTTTACGCCTAAGCTTAAACACTTACGCGTAGCATCTTTCTTTCCTAAGAATTTTCACGCTTCTTACGCCTAAGAAAATCTTACGCATAAGGATTCTACTACTAAGTCTTTGGTTTACGCCTGCTAAGTTTTTCCAAGTTTACGCTAAGCTTTTACTATGAAAAGCTCTTTACGCCGTAAGTTGGGTTTTACGTAAGGTGGTTTCTATGCCTGTCGGTTTCTACGCATAAGGTTACTTCATCAACATTGTTTCATTCGACTACAAAGATCCATCATCAACACAAGTTTCAAGATGTCTCAACCATCATACTCTAACTTTCCTCATGAGTATCCTCAACAACAACAACAACAACAATTCTATCAACAATATCCTCCACCATCTCCACAACAATTGCAAAAATTTCAACACTTTCTCAGGAGCTAATCCTCTTCCACCACAAATGGTTCCACCAAACCCACGCCAACAAGTACAACATTACACATACTTTCAAAATCAGTATCCCGCCAAATATGCTATGAATGTTACAACACCAAAGGAACCATCTTGGTTTGCAAAGATGTGTGAAGCTTTAAGTAGCCAACAATCCATTCATGAAGCTGGATCCCTTGATAGACCTCCAATGCTCACTCCCAGAAACTATGATCAATGGGTGATAAGGTTCTTTAGGTTTTGTGATCTAAAGAAACCACATGGGAATTTTTTGAAGAAGGTCATCCTTGAAGGTCCTTTTCAGATGCCTACCCTCACTGTACCTGGAGATCCAAATGTTGTTCCACCAAGAGATGATGTTACCAACGCGTTTCGGTCTTGATCAACTTATCTTGACCAACTTCTACACTTAGAAGCCGATGAACTTGCAATGCAATATATCCTTTTGGGATTACCCAACGATACTTCATAGTGTTGATGCTCGAAGATCTAAAGAAATGGAGCACATTCATCATTTAATGGAAGGCACATAATTCAATCAAGAAGACATGGAATCCAAAATCTACTTAGCATATGAACACTTCATGATTGAACCAGGGAGACATTAGAGTCATATCATCATCGATTATCGACATCATCAATGACTTGAAAACCTAACATCATTATGCCAAGAATTGCGTCACACAAAGTTCTGAAAGCCTTGGTCCTAATTGGGAAAAGTATGTTATTTTCATCCGCTGCGAAGAATCTTCATCATGATACATACGGATTGTTGTATGATTATTTGAAGCCCCACCAAAAGGAAATTGACAAAGAAAGGATCATCCGTGGAGTCCCCGTCACTTCACTCCCGTGATAATCAAACTCTAGCTTTGTGGCTCAAGCATGTTATCCTCAATTCTCGACTTTGCCAACAAACTTCACAAATCCTCCACAACCAACCGCCGATCACACCATATGATCCTCACAAGAAAATCAACTAGTTCCATACAACAACAATGATCAAGCACCTACAATTGAATCTAATGAGGATGCATAAGCTGATGCATCATGCAACAAGGGTTTGTCATGATTGCAAGAACCTTCGGCCGATATTCCAACAAATCCAACAATCGCATTCGTATCTTATCAAACACAAGGAATCAAGCTATTGTTAACAACGAAGAGTTGAAGTTAGAATCATGGTAATGGTCGCGGATGGGTAGTGTTCAAGGATTTAATTCTAATGGAATGAATAACATGGGTGCTCCACAACAACAAAGGGTTCAAGTGGTTGATCGTGAAATGCTCGGACTTGGGTTAATGGTCTCCGATGCAATTGTAATGAGAAGGGTCATCTCAGCACGTATGCCCAAAGCCGAGGACAAGAGGCGCTTATCACAAAGAGGCTTTGGCTGCTATCAAGGATGAAGTTGGAACTCTTACCAACAAGGAAGCAGAGCTTCATGGCAATTGCAGATTGATGATGACATGGAGGACTTGCATGCTAATGCAGGTTATGTTAATGGCAAACATGCAAGAACTCCACATGAGTGACACAGCCCAGTGTATGACAATGATGCTTGTCTCGTGTACGGATCAAACTATATTCACACGATCGATATCTCCGCCAACAAGCATCCGATGAGGATCGAGTGTTCAACATGAGTCTTCACATCTCATTCCGATGATAATCAAATAGATCCCGTAGTTATATTTGACGATCAAGATCACCTTATGGTTAATATTGATAATCAAGTTGACTGTGGTTATATTTGAGGATATAAATAATGATCATGTTGAGACTCACGTTGAACAAGTCGAACCTTTTCTAATCCGATCTTGAGCTCATGACCAACTTAATTCGACTCACAAATCTCAAATGGAAAAGTGCCAAGACATCAATAAGAAATTAGGATAAAATTGCACTGTTGACTAAGGATAATGAATGCTATAAGTTCCAACTCAACATTTTTCAAACTAAAGAGAAACGAAAAAGGTTGTGAAGTCGATTTGCTAAATCATACCAAATGAAAAATCTTTGGAAAAACATATATGATCTAGTTGCATCCAAGAATGCTTTGTTGTCTCAAATAGAACAACTGAAATATGATCATAAACAACAACTTAACGCCTCACTGAAACTCAAAAGCCAAGTCGAGTTGTTAACTTGTCAAAATAGCAGGAATACAAAAGCATTCGAGGAAACAAATAGATCACTATCTTGAGGAAATTGTCGACTTACAAAACAAAATCAAAGAGTTTCAAATGTTTTACAAACATGGGGAGTCAATCACAACTATTCAAAAGTTTACTTTTAAACCAAATCCAAATGGATATGGACCGAATCTTGATGATTACAAACCACGTTTACATCGAGCATTCAAACCAAATCCTCAAGTCTACAAAGGCAGAACATAGAATTGATGACTCAATAACGAGTGTTGTTGAATATAATCATATGAAGGAATTAGATGCGTAAGACGAGAGTCGGTAAAAATTGAAAATGTTGTTTATTGCAAACCATTTAACTATTCAAAAGCCATAACTTTCGCCGCACAACAGATAATTCTAACACACCTGGGTTATCACGCCTACCCCGAGTCTTCTTCTAATGATGGTCCCCGATCTAATGTTGCACAAATTAATGGTCCTTTACCTTCTTTTATTGAAATAAAGCCATTAGCTGAACGATGTCGTTCTTAAATACTTTGACACTTTTATGTCCGACATCAAACTTTTGGAACATGCAATTGAAGTTAATTCGTAAAAAAAGTGAACATTTTCAATCGCCATTTTGCGCGACAACAAAGAGATATTTTTCGTAAAAGCTTTTACCACATGTCCGAAATTTAAAAATGTGTGCAATCTATTGGGAACGGAACTTCAAAGGAGATTGGGCTTATGAAAATAGTTTTCAAGCAAGTAAACATCGATTTCTAATACTAAACGTAAAAGAAAATGTTAAGAAATCATGTTGACCAACTCTGGAAGATGTTATCTCGTAATACCATTAATGTTGTGTTATTACATTCTTGCATATGCATTTGATTATATCACGACTCATTGATTCTGCTTAAAATGTTGAGAATACCGATAATGTGTCACAAATCAAGTCTTTAAAATTGAAAATGAGCGATTGTTAAATGAGCTTTCCAATGTAAAACGCCGTCTTCAATGGTATCAAAAGATTGTCAAAATCATGAACTTGCTTTGCAAAACAAAATCAACCAGCTATGCTCAAAATCTCTTGATCCAAAAATAGAACAACGGATGATGCAAACGTGTCTTTAAAGTGTCAAATTTCAAAATATGAACAAGAAATTGCCAAAGTGAAAACGAATATGGTGTCATATTTGATTTACTTAAAAGACTTCAGCTTGCGCCAAAAGATGCCGATGAACATCTTGCTTATACCAAATAAGTTTTACGAAATAATGGAAACACTCGCTCTGAAAATCAAGATTTGTTACACACTATCCATGACTTAAAAGAGGAGTTGGTGAAACTTAAGCAAGATAAGATTAGTAACACTAATACACTTGCCCCAGGAATGCTTAAAATTGACACTAGAACGCCTAATGACAAACCACAAGATACTAATGTGCGTCCTTCAAATGAAACAAGAATAGTTGCCTCTTTTCCCAACGCATCGCTACCAAGAGCATATCAAGGAAGAATAGGAAGTTACAACGTAAGAAAAGAACAATAAAGACCTCTGTAGAAGAACACCTTAGGACTTTGAATAAGACTCAAGTTGCACCCACTTTAGACATTGTGTTAGACAAATGTAATAGAAAAGTGATGTAACGAATGATGAACCCTTAAGTACTTTGAATGTTATGTTTGAAGCATCTTGTGTTGGTTGTCGAAAGCGTGTTTTTGGTTGTCATGATAAATGTGTTGCTAATGCTATCTTATCTCGTAAGCGGAACAATAGAAAACGGAATACCCTAGGCCCACTAATGCTTCTAAGTCTGTGCTAGGTAAATCGCCACTAATGTCTCTGCTATGACCATTGATGTACCCCTAGAACCCACTTCATCTCCTTGAAGAACTTATCACCTAGTGCATTCACTAAGACCAAAGCTAAGACTAGTTGGAGATGGCGAAATGGTTACATAATACACTTGGATTTAAATGGATTCCCAAAATCATTAACATGTGTCGTCAGAATCAGAATTGAACCCCTAACTCTTCTGGGTTCCACTTACTTCTATTCCACCTGTCACCGTGTATAATGCAGTGATATGATCATCCTCTGGATTGTTGATAGCGGATGTTCGGCACATACAGTGCAATCTCAAGCGTTATCAAACTTTGTTTCAAAGTTCATTGGCACTGTCAAAGTTTGGAATCATCAACGATGAGTGTCTAAATACTCATCATTTTTATTCCATCTCGACCGCAAAATGGGTCAAAACATTTGAAAAGTCTCAAAAGATGAAAAATATTTAGACTGTATTTTATGCAATAATTGTCAAAATCTAGTCCCTGGTTATTCAAAACATGTAATTTTTCAAAGGCCCTCGAGAATTTTGTTGTCAAATTTAGCCTTATAAAGTTCAATTTGCAAAATGGCAACCTTAGTCCCCTAAATTTCAAAGATTGAAGAATTACCCCAGACATTTTTAACTTGAAAATTATTATTTTGGTCCTTGGGAAATTAAACTTGTCATAATTGGTCCCTATGATGAATATCGGATAATTATAGCGGTCCCTTGGTTTTTGTGGAATGCGCTTATGGTCCTTGTGATTAAAATACCTTCCTTATCCCTTTTGAACCCCACTTCCACTTGACCCTTCCTTATCCCTTTAGAACCCCCTCCTACCATTTAACCCCATCACCAATAATAAACGACCCACCCATTGCCTGTCCTCCTCCTTCTTCTTCTTTCTTAAACCCGGCTGCAACCTCTTTATCCTCTTTCTCTCCAACCCAAACACTCAACCTCACCCTTAATCCCTTTTATCCAGTCCACCCCAAATCCCAAACCCACTCACTCATCCTCTCATTCTCCCAAGATGTCCAGTCATCAATCTTACAAGAAACCCCATGGATGGCTCGGATATGCTCTCAAGTGTACCTACTTAATCAGGGCCAAGATTGAAGTGAAGAAAGCACAAGTTGGGTCATTGTTTACCTCACAGAGAAGAAACACAAGAAAAGATTGAAGACCCAAGTAGTTTTAGTATAAATAGCTTATGTATGCCAAGTTATAAGCACCCCTAGTCTTAATTCTAAATCATTTTAGTTTTTATTTGTAATTTGTTTTATTTAATGAAGAATTCCTTTTGATAAATTCTGCTTTTAAATATTTAAGTACTTTAGTTATCCTTGTGTTAGTTATCGCTAAAGTTTATCAAAGAAAATCCAAGTCAGTTTCAGAAAAGAAAAAAAAGGAAGAGAAATTTGGGTCAAAACCTTTGCATCAGGGGTGTTTGGTTTATGCTTGTAAACTCGTCAAATTTCACTTCTAACCTGCTTGACTCTTAAAGTCAAACTCATTTTAACTCATTAATCGCTTTTTTTAAGTTGAAGTGGTTGAAAAGGTTCTTTGGGTATTAAGGTGAAAAGAAAAAAGAAACTCATTTCCATAGAACAAAGAAGCGTCATTGCTCATGTGTTTTATTTTATAGCTTAGTTGATATTTGAAATATGCAAATTTAGCTTTTCTTAGGTCCTTGCATTCCAAACTCACTTTAGTTTCATATTGAGCATTCAATTTACCTCTAGCTTAGTTAAAATCTTAGTTAAAATTTCCTTTTGCAAGTTTCTTTATGTTCTGCTTAGTGAAGAAATGCCCAACACCAGTGATAACAATGTGACTTTAAGTCGTAAAAGCTTCTTTTGTCCCCACTTGGTTTATTTTGCATCTCTACTATGCTAACCATGTTTTTGTAGCTTGTCCTCACTTTGGAAGCCACCTCTCGACTTATAATAAGCTCCAAACAGCCTCCTCAGTCGTTTTGAGACCCATACAAGCACAAGTACTTTTTCTTTTACTTTTTTTTTTCTTTCATTTTTTAGCTTATTAGTAGGTAACTTAAGCTTAATTAGGTGTGTTAGAAGCTTAATAGATAGAATAGGTTAGAATAGTTTATCCACTCATTTAGTGCTTATTGTAGGTACCTTAGTGCTTAATTCTCACTTATTAGCTTCTTAGGATTCCCCAGTGTAACCTTTTAGCCAACTGTTTTCCCCCCTAGTGTAAGTTAGGAATTCCTTAGTTTATGTAGCTTAGATCTTTAGTTTGTAGTTAAATGGTAGTCAGTTAGATCAACTTACTCATTGAACTGGTGATTTAGTTTGAGCTTAAGACCAAGATTTGCAAAAAGGAGTGTTTGGTTGTTTGCTTAAAAAAGGAAGTTTGTTTAGTTTTTAAAATCTGTTGAGATAAGCTGTTCGTACAGCTTATTGAGATTGCTTCTTTCAAAAAGTTTTTGCAAAAGTTTCATAATTTGATCTCATCTTCAAGTTTAAAAAGCAAAAATAATAAAAAAAAAAAAATGAGATACAAAAAGGAGGAGGCAGTGCTCGAACCTCGAGACATCCCATCCTTTGAAAGTGATAGTGAGTACCGGATACCGTTCCTTGGGACTTCTATTGGTCATATCTAACCTTATTTAATTCTTAACAACACTTTGTAATTTCAACTTTTCAAATTATTAGGCTTATTATCGTTGATTTTCAAAAGCAACCACCACTTTTGCAATTTTCTTAGAACCAGCATAAATCAAATTTCACAATCAAACAAGAATGTAAAAATTTCATTTTGTAAGATCTTTGAGTTTTAAAGAAAATCATACCATGACATAACATTAAATCTTTAGATCACCACATTTTAACGCATAAACGGACTTGATAGATGAAATATCATTTGAAAATATTTAATTTGAAATCACTTATGATTTGATGAATAAAGTCCGGTTGATTTCAAAACTTTTGAACTGGATTTATTTTCAAAACAATATTTTTCCATTTTCAAAACAATATTTTTCAAAGTTTTAGAAAATGGTACCATCCACTACTTTATCAAGCACAAGATACGTTAGGTGGTTGAATCGTACTTTGTTGTTCTTGTTGAGGCTTGGAAGAAACCCGTCAACGATGCAGTGAGACTTACGTTGCATTTTAATGCCAACCGAGGTCAAATTAAGCTCCGTTTCTTCATTTGATGATGAAGAAAACCATCCTTGCCGATGCGATGAGACCTCTTACGTTGCATTTTTCCATGCCAACTCTCCATAGAAGTTCAATTAAGCCCGCTTTCTTCATTTGTCAACCCAAGATATAGTTACCCTTTCCTTTCGGCATCCAATCATATTCCATTGTGGGATCCGGATCGGGAACATTCTTATAATCCATGATATCTGCATACGTTAGTAAACCCAAACAGATATATGGTGGTCGACATCACCCAAACAGCCATCGACTAATAACAGTCAATCCAACATATCAATCAGTTTGTATAAAGCATGAGAATTATGTGTTTATCAAACTCTAATCATCTAATCCTAGCAATCATATCCTAGGCACCTAGTCCTTCAACATAGGTTAAAATCATTTTAATTAAGCATATTAGGATAATTAGAAAAGCCCGATAGATGATATAAATTTGAAAACATTCTCCCCTCAATCAATGACTCATTTTATGAAAAGATTAAAAGCTGAAGTCATTGATTGAGTTTTGCAAATTAATAAAATTCAAACCGATTGATTTTGCAACTCATTAACCACCATTTTGTTAAAACAAATATTTTTCTGAAGAATTTTTAGAAGGAAAAATATTTGAGTAGGAAATGAGTCCTTCGACATACTTTCCTCATTTTGTTATAGGATAAGTGCAAGAAATATTTGAAAATTGTTTTAGCGTAGCACTTTCCTTTCTTGAAGAACGGGTTGCTATCAGAAATAATAGCAAGCCATAGTTTTAAGCGCGGGTCACAGTCTGAAGTAACTACAAGCCATTTTTGTGACATGTTTCGGAAAAGAATATTTACACCTCCAGCTCGAACTTCGTCTATGGTCCCGTGCCATTATTGAATGACATTTCTAAGACCGTAGATGTTATCGATACCAGAAGACATGTCTTTAGAAAACATATTTTTTGTATTTTTGAAATTTTCTGATTTTTATGGGTTTTAGAAGGTTTTATAATTTTCTATTTTCTTTTTTTTATTGGATTTATATTTTTGTTTTTGTTTTTAATAAATACATACAAAGATAGAGAAGATGATATAGTTAAAGAAGATGATGATACGAGTACCGAGATAAGGATATCGAACAGCCCCGTTGTAGAAGATAGAAGTCATCATCTCTTAAACATTCACCACCAAAGATTCTGAGGCTCAGAGTAGAAGATAGAACATGAGCCTTTGAGAAAGAGAGACTTGGGCTTCCCCAAACCGAAAATCCATTAGATGAGCGATTCAAGCTCTATTTCAAGCTTGCCTTAGCTGTGCACAGTAAAAGCACACCATTATCATAAATCCATCGCTCCTTTTAAGAACGATATCGAAATTCTTCGTCCGGGGTATATCATCAACAAGAACAACAACGTATCATCCCACTCTTAAATAATCTTCTCAAATTCCTTTTCCACTAAAGTCCGACGTAATCCATTCCAAAAGGTGTCAAGAGAACACTTCCCCAAGTAGATGAATTGATGCAACCATCTCTTAGACTAGAGCTCACGAACCCTAATACACATATACCCAAGACAAAGAAACTTATACCATCAAGTAGCAGATTAAGTCCAATAGCCAAAGAATAACCTCGATGATATATACTTTCTCCTCAAGAAAGTGTATGAGCTCAAGAACCCGGCACCCAAATGCCCAAAGGAAAATAACCGATAACATTGAAGAAGCGGCCGAATCACGATTATCTCTGGGGTGACAATCTCTGATGTCAACACCGGAATAAGTGATTATATCTCGAATCACCGACACGCCTCAAGTAAAACAATTGAGCATCCCCACTGTACACAATCTCTCCTCCGATGATTACGATAGCATCGAAATCATCACACACTTGTGTACCTCTTTTATCTTCGTAAACTTTCTTACATCACTTCCCACATCGTTGGAATAATAACACTAAAAGCCTTGATGAGTAAAACTTGAGTTTCCCCTGCGGTCATGACATTTGTTTTCCTCCGGATATCTTCAATCACTTAGAAGTATTAGTTCATCAAGTTTACTCGCCATGAGTCAAACCTTGAGTACGGCCTCAAGTAAAACATTGAGCATCCCCAATGTACACAATCTCTCTCTCCCCGATGATTGCGATAGCATCAAATCATCACACACTTGTGGTACCTCTTTTATCTTCGTAAACTTTCTCTACATCACTTCCCCACGCCGTTGGAATAATAACACTAAAAGCTTTGATGAGTAAAACCTTGAGTTTCTCTGCGGTCATGACATTTGTTTTCCGGATATCTTCAATCACTTAGAAGTATTAAGTTCATCAAGTTTACTCGCCATGAGTCAAACCTTGAGTTTCTCTCCCAGTAATAACATTTGTCTTCCGGGATATCTTCAATCACTTAGAAGAATTAAGTTCATCAAGTTTACTCGCTTTGTGTTTAGATGTGTCTCCTTCCCCTGCTTGCCGGTTTTGACACTTTGTAATCAGAACTCATTGTAAGCCCGATACTAGAAATTTGTTGAGAAGAACACTTGAACTCTTGTGGGAATCAACTTGTCAAGATTAAGAAAGTCTAATTGGGATTAAATTCGACATTTCACTCTCCCCCAATTAGTGCTCTCCCCTGAACCGACAATCTGTTTGATAAATGCCCGGATTAAGAAGAAGTCTTTAGATCGTTAAATGCAACACGTCTTTAGTCTTCTAACATGTAGCAGAAAATGTAGAACAAACTGTAGACTCGACCTTCTTCAAGATTGTCCAGTTGGGGAAAAAATAGTTAACATCTTCAACACACCAAAAAGCATCCCAATCAACTTACATCTTGCACATTCCATTAATTAAGATCCCTCCCAATCAAACAAGAACAGAAACATGTTCATCAAGGAAATCAACAATCAGCCCGCAACGAACACACTAAATGGTAACACCAAACTACCACTCACATCAAACAAGAACATAGAGATTGTTCGGAATCATCATGTTGATGTGTACGTGAAGCATTAACCGGAAGCACTTTGTCAATAGACTCATCAGTCCATGTGAAGATGTCAACCAACGGCTCTTAGAAGAAACTTCATGTCACGATGACCCGATAAGAAGAAGATCGGTTCTTACATGAGTTAGGAGCCGTATGACCATATATTCTCATAAGTCAATCAACCATGCAGAATTATCACACTTTTTCTCTCCCTCAAGAATTGCAGACGAAGTTGCCATTCTTGACTAAATAAGTGAAATCATCCAAATGTTCTATTCACACTTCGCCTGCAAAATTAGCACGTGATGTCGCCATCTTCATTATAATCGAGCAAGTGGAATGAGAAAACAATCAATGGTAGCCCGGTTCACTTAATAATTAAAAGCGCATGGAAAAAGCATGAAGCATGTTGATGAGAATGGTCAAGGTGAGAAGATTTCTCTTCTTCAAGATAAAGCGAATCAAGCGTACACTTTTCTTTCTTTAGGAACGAGGCTTGAATCTGTGTTCAAACGTCATAATCTCTCTCTTTTCAATCTCTTTTGGCAAAACATGTAATCAACCCCATTATCATTCAAGAGGCTCTTTGTAGTGACGGTGATGGAGAAAACCCGATAGAATGAATTTGAACCTCAAGTAAACTACCCGAACTCGTGACTTAAACTTGCATATGTAACAAGAAGCGCTTGATTTCCATTAGCATCTCTAAGTACTCTCTATGTACTCTATACTCTTCAACCCACCAACCATCAAGTATAAGACGACATTACCTCTTGAAAATCCACAATTGAATGTGATAATCGAGTACTACAACGTAACTCCTTAAAGTGATAGTTATTTTGTAGTGGTAAGAGCCCAATTCCCAAGTGGTAAAAGAAAAGGTAAAGACACCCAACAATAACTAGATTTCCAAGTCTTTGTTGATAATAAGCTCGAACAAGGATCATGAAGAATCTTCATCCAACCATCCCCGATACCTTCGGATACTAAGTACACTCGCCCTTGATATTTCACTTCAACCTCAAATAAATAATACTGAATTAACGCCGTTGTCACATCTTCTTGTTAAAAGCTCAATCTAGCCTCCATTGATGTTTTAAGCGAACTCTGATAATGATTTCATCCCGACCATGGTTAGAAGCACATAACCCCGTAAAACCATGTAATAACCAAACTGCCATGAAGAATATCCAAACACACATCCAATTCATGCAGTACACCCTTTTATCCCTTCTTTGAAGCAGAAACCGTAGCACCAACATCAGAAACGATTCAGAAATACACTTTCCTTTCTCCAGGATGGTACCATCATCATGGGATTTTACAAGTCTATGATTTAAACCGAGAAATAGTTTCTTTCGCGGGATTTTACAAAATCAAGACAAAACCGTAAACAATGTTAGCTTGAATGAGTTATAACAACTTTGGTTTCGGTGAATATCTGTTTTAGGGGAACATGCAGTGGTTCATCAACGGTTCATTATCCAACATCAACATTAACATCAACCATTAAACACTTTGGTAAGCACATCTTCCACATATTCTGTCGGCTATTGCAGTGACAACATGGTGAATTAAACCCGATATGCCAAACTTGATCATGAAGTAAAAGTCCCTGTAGATTTGTTACTTAAACTTGTACTAATCCTTGTGAAAAAACGGTGTACCTAATGTACAAAACCTCTTGACATTCTCAACTAAGTGAGACACCGAAGTGATAGTTACGCTGGTAAAGCGAGAAAGAGTCACACCCGTAATTATCTAGCCAAGTCTTTATCACACTCTGTAAATGCCCAAACAAGTCATCTTCGCGGAAGGGTAGAAAGAAAGAAGACGAAATAAGTAAACACGCCTGGAAAACCTCACTTTAAATCCGAATAAGAAATACCGTCCATACAACTCCGTAGTCAACCTTAATCAATTCAAGTCAAGTCGTGACATAGTAATCATCTGTGTAAATGTATAACCCAAGTAATCTCATATCACAACTGATCTCAACATCGAATCTCATTAAGTCCATTGTCCTTCCAAATAAACCTTTTGAACAACTACTTCAATTCCATATCAATAATGCCGACCCAAGATATGTAATCATTTTTCAACTTTACAAATAAGCAAGTCGAATTTATGTATCCATCCGTGAAAATTTTATCCCACCAAAAATACCACTCATTAGATTATCATTTGCCAAGATTTATGCCAAACAGTACAATTAATTTAAGAACACAATAATAGATTATTGCATCTCAAATTATCTTAAGCATTTCGGATAATAACTACTCATGCCAAGTCCAATTAATAAATAGTTTGTATGATCTTAACTTGAAATAATAGGATATAGCACGCATGACCCAATTCAAAAGTAGAACTCAGAAACTGCTCATCCCACTATTCTGGATCCAAGTTAATATCAAAGGAAATGAAGGCCAGGTCCAAGTGAATAAGCATATCCAATCCATCACAATTATATATAACAAGTTACCCTAAGATTACTCATGTTATCATAACCTAAACACATTTACGTCACTTTTGTCCGCCCCCAACACCATCTAATCTCTCACCAAACCGCTCACTTTATCTTACCAAATCACAATCATCAATTAAAAAACATAAAAAAAACAAAACAAATCCTTTCTTCTTGATACAAAACGGTGCTCATCCTAAATCCTTTTAAATATTTTCGATAAAGCTCTCGAGAACCAAGTAACGACATCAAGATCTTATTTAAAAAAGGTCTAAGGTAGGTTGCATGTTTTGATTTTGTTTGAGTTTTATTAGATCGAAAAAAAGAAAGAGTATAACAACTTTGTTATAACTCTATCTTGATCGATTTGAATAGATATAGAAGCATAGCTTGATAAAAATCAATGATGATGTTATGTCGTGAGAACCTTTTATGGTTTTGAGTTGTAGCTTGAATAAACACGATGTAAATCAGAGACGATTTAGATTTGATTATTGTCCGAGTTTAGGTAAGAGATTATGTTGGATAATGAAGGGTAAAAGTAATGTTTTGGTTGAGTATAATTGTAGGATTGGTTATCTTCAGACTGTCATAGCTTGAATAATGATGTGAAAATAATGAAGTTTAGAGTTTATAATTTGTTTTGTGGTCGTGGTTAAGTCGAGTAGTAACAGTTTTTGTATTGTTGTTGATGTCGTGGTCTTGGTCTATTCTTCATCTACCTTTCTATCTAAGTCGCTAGGTCAAAGTCTTTGAGTCAAGTCGCTAGCTCAAAGAAGTCAAGTCGCTAAACAAAGGTCTTAAGTCATCTCGCTAAGCCAAGTTGCTAAGCCAACTCGCTAAGCCAGCTCGCTAAGCCAAGTTGCTACCATGAGTAAACACTCATGGCAAGTCGCTAACTGTTTGACAAGTCGCTACTGTAATTTTATGTTATCACAAGTCGATAACATATAAATATAAGTCGCTAGCAAGAAAGAGGTTGACAACTCGCTATAAAGAAAACAAACCAACTCGCTAACAAGAAAATTTGACCATTTAAAATTTTCCGTGAGTTTTCCGACTACTTTCCGACCATATTCATGATAAACCCGAAAATGACATAAAGCTGCTTATATTCAAGACATGACCACATGAAACTGACCAGTTTTGACAAAAACAGATATGACCAAATGACCAAAACAGTATGATAGACAAAAACTTGATACTAAAACAGTTAGCAATGGACCATGTAACCATTTTTTGACCAACAGATACAAAAGACTGTTAAAAACTGTTTACCCATAAAAAATAAT
This sequence comes from Chrysanthemum lavandulifolium, assembly GCA_022545495.1. NCBI lineage: Eukaryota > Viridiplantae > Streptophyta > Magnoliopsida > Asterales > Asteraceae > Chrysanthemum > Chrysanthemum lavandulifolium. The sequence goes on along the minus strand of JAHFWF010000011.1, from coordinate 69,586 downwards.
CCGACCACAAAAATACACAAAACATTTTTAAACAAGTATCAAAACCACAAGAAAAATCATCAAAACACAACAAACTTGGCTCTGGTACCAATTATAGGATCGTTATATTTATTGTGTTGATGATTCGGGTGGTCTTGGATGATCAAAATACATGTTTGCCATTATAGAGAGAAAGTAGAAGAGAGGGAGTTTCTTGGTAGTATGCTAGACTATAATTGGGGTGACCGACACTTTAACATGGAATTTCCAATTCCTAACAAAACGTAACCCGTTGAAACCTTAAAACGAAAAGTTTCAATCACACATTATAACCAAATGGTGTCCAACACAAAGTACAAATGGGTAACCAAGAAATATTTCAGAATGTATGAACTCTGCTAAATAAAACAGGCCTATCTTGAACCGAATGATTCCAACCCTCAAACCTTGACCATTAATGCAATCCATAGAGCACAAAGTGTAAATCATAGTATATGTTCTTTGTGTAACTTATATGTATTAGATAGGGCTATATGTATTGTTTTGTTTTTAGAGACCAACTACCATCGCAACACTTAATTGTATAGTTGCAAGAGGAAGCTAAAGGTTGAGAGGTTTCTCAACGATGGTTGTAAGAATATAAATACCTCATACCTCATGGATTATGAGGTGTGTTAATGATATGTCTTGCAATACTTTTGCCTCTCTCTCTCTCTCTCTCTCTCTCTCTCTTGATTAGAAGTGTCAACGCCCACCTCTCTCTAGATTAGTACACTAGTTTAAGATTATTGTAACTAACAAAATCCTTGATGCTAAACACCTAGAACATGATGTTGGAATCACTCCTAAACTATATTTCAAGTGTTTGTAATTAACATGTAATAGGTTGCTCAATTAGGATTTTATGTTTAGATTAAAGGCAAGGCTTATGTAGAAAGCCCATAAGCCTCGGGCCCATATCCAATAAGGAAGGAAGGGAACTTGGTGTGTTTCCTAGTTCCTTTCTATATAGCACATGTAAACCTTCATTTGAAGGTTGGTTGTTCATTTCACTTATATCCTACGCATAACCTTTTGTATTCATACGTGTGTTTGTGTCTTGTGTTCATCCGATCACTTCTTATCTATATTTCTTACATATTGATGCCTGTGTTACAATATGGTGACCTAACAGTGGTATCATTCGCCATCTATTTGGGTGAAACATTTTTGTTTTTGAAGTTTTGTTTCATATGGGTGGGTTTTTGCGCATACCTTTTTGATACGCTTAAAAGCTTCAAATTTTACACTTAAAAACTCAAGATTTTTGTGGTTTAAGGTTCATTTAGTGTTAAAGTTTAAGTTTTTAGCTTCAAGTTTGAAACTTTACGTGTGTAGCATCGTTTTTGAGCTTGGTTTTGATCGTGTAGTTTTGTCTACGTAAAGGGTGAAAGTTATTTTGGTTCATCAAGTTTCAAACTTTTGTGTTATTTTGGTGATATTAAAGCTCTTTCATCATTAAAATCATGTTTCTAAACACTTTTAAGCATAAAATCAGTTTTGGTGATAGTTGGTACTTTCTACTCCAACAAAACCCTAGTTTTACTCAGAAGCTCAAGGTCTACGCGTGAAGGGCGGTTTACGCGTGAAGCAATTCATCATTTGATCTTCGGTCTTTGTTGGTTTACTCGGTGTTTTCTTGCTTGGATAAGCATGAAAAACTTCGACTTTGGATGTCTTTACACCTTGGTATAAGTGTAAAGGATTTTGGGCAAAACCTAGTTTTACTTAAGCTTAAACACTTACGCGTAGCATCTTTCTTTCCTAAGAATTTTCACGCTATTCTGTCACGCCTAAGAAAATCTTACGCATAAGGATTCTACTACTAAGTCTTTGGTTTACGCCTAAGCTAAGTTTTTCCAAGTTTACGCTTAGCTTTTACTATGTAAGCTCTTTACGCCGTAAGTTGGGTTTTACGTAAGGTGGTTTCTATGCCTGTCGGTTTCTACGCATAAGGTTACTTCATCAACATTGTTTCATTCGACTACAAAGATCCATCATCAACACAAGTTTCAAGATGTCTCAACCATCATACTCTAGCTACTTTCCTCATGAGTATCCTCAACAACAACAACAACAACAATTCTATCAACAATATCCTCCACCATCTCCACAACAATTGCAAAAATTTCAACACTTTCCTCAAGGAGCTAATCCTCTTCCACCACAAATGGTTCCACCAAACCCACGTCAACAAGTACAACATTACACATACTTTCAAAATCAGTATCCCGCCAAATATGCTATGAATGTTACAACACCAAAGGAACCATCTTGGTTTGCAAAGATGTGTGAAGCTTTAAGTAACCAACAATCCATTCATGAAGTCGGATCCCTTGATAGACCTCCAATGCTCACTCCCGAAACTATGATCAATGGGTGATAAGGTTCTTTAGGTTTTGTGATCTAAAGAAACCACATGGAAATTTTTGAAGAAGGTCATCCTTGAAGGTCCTTTTCAGATGCCTACCCTCACTGTACCCGGAGATCCAAATGTTGTTCCACCAAGAGATGATGTTACCAACGCTGTTTCGGTCTTGATCAACTTACTCTTGACCAACTTCTACACTTAGAAGCCGATGAACTTGCAATGCAATATATCCTTTTGGGATTACCCAACGATACTTCATAGTGTTGATGCTCGAAGATCGCTAAAGAAATGGGAGCACATTCATCATTTAATGGAAGCACATAATTCAATCAAGAAGACATGGAATCCAAAATCTACTTAGCATATGAACACTTCATGATTGAACCAGGGAGACATTAGAGTCATATCATCATCGATTATCGACATCATCAATGACTTGAAAACCTAACATCATTATGCCAAGAATTGCGGTCAACACAAAGTTCTGGAAAGCCTTGGTCCTAATTGGGAAAAAGTATGTTATTTTCATCCGCTGCTGAAGAATCTTCATCATGATACATACGGATTGTTGTATGATTATTTGAAGCCCCACCAAAAGGAAATTGACAAAGAAAGGATCATCCGTGGAGTCCCCTGTCGCCTTCACTCCTGTGATAATCAAACTCTAGCTTTGTGGCTCAAGCATGTTATCCTCAATTCTCGACTTTGCCAACAAACTTCACAAATCCTCCACAACCAACCGCCGGATCACACCATATGATCCTCACAAGAAAATCAACTAGTTCCATACAACAACAATAATGATCAAGCACTTACAATTGAATCTAATGAGGATGCATAAGCTGGCGATGCATCATGCAACAAGGGTTTGTCATGATTGCAAGAACCTTCGGCCGATATTCCAACAAATCCAACAATCGCATTCGTACCTTATCAAACACAAGGAATCAAGCTATTGTTAACAACGTAAGAGTTGAAGTTCAGAATCATGGTAATGGTCGTCAGATGGGTAGTGTTCAAGGATTTAATTCTAATGGAATGAATAACATGGGTGCTCCACAACAACAAAGGGTTCAAGTGGTTGATCGTGAAATGCTCGGACTTGGGTTAATGGTCTCCGATGCAATTCGTAATGAGAAGGGTCATCTGCAGCACGTATGCCCAAAGCCGAGGACAAGAGGCGCTTATCACAAAGAGGCTTTGGCTGGCTATCAAGGATGAAGTGGTGGAACTCTTACCAACAAGGAAGCAGAGCTTCATGGCAATTGCAGATTCCGATGATGACATGGAGGACTTGCATGCTAATGCAGGTTATGTTAATGGCAAACATGCAAGAACTCCACATGAGTGACACAGCCCAGTGTATGACAATGATGCCTTGTCTCGTGTACCGGATCAAACTATATTCATTAACGATCGATATCTCCGCCAACATCCGTCGCATCTCGATGAGGATCGAGTGTTCAACATGAGTCTTCACATCTCATTCCGATGATAATCAAATAGATCCCGTAGTTATATTTGACGATCAAGATCACCTTATGGTTAATATTGATAATCAAGTTGACTCGTGGTTATATTTGAGGATATAAATAATGATCATGTTGAGACTCACGTTGAACAAGTCGAACCTTTTCTAATCCGAGATCTTGAGCTCATGACCAACTTAATTCGACTCACAAATCTCAAATGGAAAAGTGCCAAGACATCAATAAGAAATTACAGGGCTAAAATTGCACTCGTTGACTAAGGATAATGAATGCTATAGTTCCAACTCAACATTTTCAAACTAAAGAGAAACGTGAAAAAGGTTGTGAAGTCGTGATTTGCTAAATCATACCAAAATGAAAAATCTTTGGAAAAACATATATGATCTAGTTGCATCCAAGAATGCTTTGTTGTCTCAAATAGAACAACTGAAATATGATCATAAACAACAACTTAACGCCTCACTGAAACTCAAAAGCCAAGTCGAGTTGTTAACTTGTCAAAAGCAGTTCAGGAATACAAAAAGCATTCGAGGAAACAAATAGATCACTATCTTGAGGAAATTGTCGACTTACAAAACAAAATCAAAGAGTTTCAAATGTTGTTTACAAACATGGGGAGTCAATCACAACTATTCAAAAGTTTACTTTTAAACCAAATCCAAATGGATATGGACCGAATCTTGCCGATTACAAACCACGTTTTCATCGAGCATTCAAACCAAATCCTCAAGTCTACGAAGGCAGAACATAGAATTGATGACTCAATAACGAGTGTTGTTGAATATAATCATATGAAGGAATTAGATGCGTAAGACGAGAGTCGGTAAAAATTGAAAATGTTGTTTATTGCAAACCATTTAACTATTCAAAAGCCATAACTTTCGCCGCACAATGTGATAATTCTAACACACCTGGGTTATCACGCCTACTCCGAGTCTTCTTCTAATGATGGTCCCCGATCTAATGTTGCACAAATTAATGGTCCTTTACCTTCTTTTATTGAAATAAAGCCATTAGTTGAACGATGTCGTTCTTAAATACTTTGACACTTTTATGTCCGACATCAAACTTTTGGAACATGCAATTGAAGTTAATTCGTAAAAAAAGTGAACATTTTCAATCGCCATTTTGCGCGACAACAAAGAGATATTTTTCGTAAAAGCTTTTACCACATGTCCGAAATTTAAAAATGTGTGCAATCTATTGGGAACGGAACTTCAAAGGAGATTGGGCTTATGAAAATAGTTTTCGAGCAAGCGTAAACATCGATTTCTAATACTAAACGTAAAAGAAAATGTTAAGAAATCATGTTGACCAACTCTTGGAAGATGTTATCTGTAAGCTAATACCATTAATGTTGTGATATTACATTCTTGCATATGCATTTGATTATATCACGACTCATTGATTCTGCTTAAAATGTTGAGAATACCATATAATGTGTCACAAATCAAGTCTTTAAAATTGAAAATGAGCGATTGTTAAATGAGCTTTCCAATGTAAAGCGCCGTCTTCAATGGTATCAAAAGATTGTCAAAATCATGAACTTGCTTTGCAAAACAAAATCAACCAGCTATGCTCAAAATCTCTTGATCCAAAAATAGAACAACCTGGATGATGCAAACGTGTCTTTAAAGTGTCAAATTTCAAAATATGAACAAGAAATTGCCAAAGTGAAAACGAATATGGTGTCATATTTGATTTACTTAAAAGACTTCAGCTCAAGCGCCAAAAGATGCCGATGAACATCTTGCTTATACCAAATAAGTTTTACGAAATAATGGAAACACTCGCTCTGAAAATCAAGATTTGTTACACACTATCCATGACTTAAAAGAGGAGTTGGTGAAACTTAAGCAAGATAAGATTAGTAACACTAATACACTTGCCCCAGGAATGCTTAAAATTGACACTAGAACGCCTAATGACAAACCACAAGATACTAATGTGCGTCCTTCAAATGAAACAAGAATAGTTGCCTCTTTTCCCAACGCTAACACGTCACAGCTTAAGAGCATATCAAGGAAGAATAGGAAGTTGCAACGTAAGAAAAGAACAATAAAGACCTCTGAAGTAGAAGAACACCTTAGGACTTTGAATAAGACTCAAGTTGCACCCACTTTAGACATTGTGTTAGACAAATGTAATAGAAAAAGTGATGTAACGAATGATGAACCTTTAAGTACTTTGAATGTTATGTTTGAAGCATCTTGTGTTGGTTGTCGTAAAAGCGTGTTTTTTGGTTGTCATGATAAATGTGTTGCTAATGCTATCTTATCTCGTAAGCGGAACAATAGAAAACGGAATACCTCTAGGCCCACTAATGCTTCTAAGTCTGTGCTAGGTAAATCGCCCACTAATGTCTCTGCTATGACCATTGATGTACCCCTAGAACCCACTTCATCTCCTTGGAAGAACTTATCACCTAGTGCATTCACTAAGACCAAAGCTAAGACTAGTTGGAGATGGCAGAAATGGTTACATAATACACTTGGATTTAAATGGATTCCCAAAATCATTAACATGTGTGTCGTCAGAATCGTAGAATTGAACCCTCTAACTCTTCGGGTTCCACTTACTTCTATTCCACTGTGTCACCGTGTATAATGCAGTGATATGATCATCCTCTGGATTGTTGATAGCGGATGTTCCCAGACATGACAGTGCAATCTCAAGCCGTTATCAAACTTTGTTTCAAAGTTCATTGGCACTGTCAAAGTTTGGGAATCATCAACGATGAGTGTCTAAATACTCATCATTTTTATTCCATCTGACCGCAAAATGGGTCAAAACACTTTGAAAAGTCTCAAAAGAGAAAAAATATTTAGACTGTATTTTTATGCAATAATTGTCAAAATCTAGTCCCTGGTTATTCAAAACATGTAATTTTTCAAAAAGGCCCTCGAGAATTTTGTTGTCAAATTTAGCCTTATAAAGTTCAATTTGCAAAATGGCAACCTTAGTCCCCTAAATTTCAAAGATTGATGAAAATTACCCAGACATTTTTAACTTGAAAATTATTATTTTTGGTCCTTGGGAAAATTAAACTTGTCATAATTGGTCCCTATGATGAATATCGGATAATTATGAGCTCGGTCCCTTGGTTTTTGTGGAATTGCGCTTATGGTCCTTGTGATTAAAATACCTTCCTTATCCCTTTTGAACCCCACTTCCACTTGACCCTTCCTTATCCCTTTAGAACCCCCTCCCTACCATTTAACCCCCATCACCAATAATAAACGACCCACCCATTTGCCTGTCCCTCCTCCTTCTTCTTCTTTCTCTTAAACCCAGAAGCTGCAACCCTCTTTTATCCTCTTTCTCTCCAACCCAAACACTCAACCTCACCCTTAATCCCTTTTATCCAGTCCACCCCAAATCCCAAACCCACTCACTCATCCTCTCATTCTCCCAAGATGTCCAAGTCATCAATCTTGGCTACAAGAAACCCCATGGATGGCTCAGATATGCTCTCAAGTGTACCTACTTAATCAAGGGCCAAGATTGAAGTGAAGAAAGCACAAGTTGGGTCATTGCTTGTTTACCTCACAGAGAAGAAACACAAGAAAAGATTGAAGACCCAAGTAGTTTTTAGTATAAATAGCTTATGTATGCCAAGTTATAAGGCACCCCCTAGTCTTAATTCTAAATCAGTCTTAGTTTTTATTTGTAATTTGTTTTTATTTAATGAAGAATTCCTTTTGATAAATTCTGTTTTTAAATATTTAAGTACTTTAGTTATCCTTGTGTTAGTTATCAGTTAAAGTTTATCAAAGAAAATCCAAGTCAGTTTCAGAAAAGAAAAAAAAGGAAGAGAAATTTGGGTCAAAACCTTTGCATCAGGGGTGTTTGGTTTATGCTTGTAAACTCGTCAAATTTCACTTCTAACCCTGCTTGACTCTTAAAGTCAAACTCATTTTAACTCATTAATCGCTTTTTTTTAAGTTGAAGTGGTTGAAAAGGTTCTTTGGGTATTAAGGTGAAAAGAAAAAAGAAACTCATCCATAGAACAAAGAAAAGCCTAACGTCATTGCTCATGTGTTTTATTTTATAGCTTAGTTGATATTTGAAATATGCAAATTTAGCTTTTCTTAGGTCCTTGCATTCCAAACTCACTTTAGTTTCATATTGGAGCATTCAATTTACCTCTAGCTTAGTTAAAATCTTAGTTAAAAATTTCCTTTTGCAAGTTTCTTTATGTTCTGTCTTAGTGAAGAAATGCCCAACACCAGCTGATAACAGCGTGACTTTAAGCTGTTAAAAGCTTCTTTTTGTCCCCCACTTGGTTTATTTTGCATCTCTACTATGCTAACCATGTTTTTGTAGCTTGTCCTCACTTTGGAAGCCACCTCTCAGCTTATAAATAAGCTCCAAACAGGCCTCCTCAGGCTGTTTTGAGACTGCCGATACAAGAACAACACAAGTACTTTTTCTTTTACTTTTCTTTTTTTCTTTCATTTTTTAGCTTATTAGTAGGTAACTTAAGCTTAATTAGGTGTGTTAGAAGCTTAATAGATAGAATAGGTTAGAATAGTTTATCCACCGCTCATTTAGTGCTTATTGTAGGTACCTTGGTGCTTAATTCTCACTTATTAGCTTCTTAGGATTCCCTGAGTGTAACCTTTTAGCCAACTGTTTTCCCCAGTGTAAGTTAGGAATTCCTTAGTTTATGTAGCTTAGATCTTTAGTTTGTAGTTAAATGGTAGTCGGTTAGATCAACTTACTCATTGAACCGGTGATTTAGTTTGAGCTTAAGACCAAGATTTGCAAAAGGAGTGTTTGGTTGTTTGCTTAAAAGGAAGTTTGTTTAGTTTTAAAATCATTGAGATAAGTCGCTCGCATACACTTATTGAGATTGCTTCTTCAAAAGTTTTGCAAAGTTTCATAATTTGATCTCATCTTCAAGTTTAAAAAGCAAAATAATAAAAAAAAAATGAAAGATACAAAAAGGAGGGAGGTGCTCGAACCTCGAGACATCCCATCCTTTGAAAGTGATAGTGAGTACCGGATACCGGCTTGCCTTGGGACTTCTATTGGTCATATCTAACCTTATTTAATTCTTAACAACACTTTGTAATTTCAACTTTTCACTTTATTAGGCTTATTATCGTTGATTTTCAAAAGCAACCACCACTTTTGCAATTTTCTTAGAACCAGCATAAATCAAAGTACTTTCTGTGAATTTTTCAGATTTTTCTTAAATAGTTTAGTATTTTTAATTAATTAATTAGATTAAAATAGTTTTTAATTCGTAGTAAATAATTTAAAAGTCAAAAAAATACCCGGTCTTTTTCTAAAATTATTCTTAGTCAATTAGGACGTAGGAAAATTAATTCCACACCCGTAGCCCTTAAATTGCAAAATTTTTACGTTTATGGCTCGGGTTGTTTCCTTGCTTTTACGCTTTTACGCTTTAGCACCCTAGGACTTAGTTTAGCCTCGCTTTTATCATTTCTTAGGCTTAGTAGTAGTTAGTTTGTAGTTTATTAGGGTTCCTTTGCCTTAATTACTTTCCGTTAATTAATTCAGAGAAAACGAATTCAAGTCAAACAAATCATTAAAAACCAATTCAAGTTCAAATCACGAACTCAACGAATCCTTCTATTTCACACCTCGTTGGGACACGACCCGGGAAATCACTTTTCCGGTATCACTTTTATCACACCCGTAAGGTTTGGTACGTTAACCTTTTTCCTAAAGGGTTAATTTGTCGAATTTTACGGTTATTTTGATATACGTTGATATTGTGTTTTTCACCACTCACTTTACACGAATCAAATTTTGGCGCCACCGCCGGGAGGTGTGTTGCGACAATATCGTGAAGTTTTTGCGATTAGTGACTTGAAGAACCTTCCTCGTGAAGTTATTGTTTTATAAAAATGCAAAATACAAAAATATTTTTTCTTTGTATATATATGTAAAGATTAAAATACAAAAGATTTTTGCTTGTTGTTTTAAATAAAATAGAACACACAATCAATATAACACTTCTCAACTTGAGGTGTTATCATTATAAGTTCCCGAACAAAAGATTTAAAACTTGCCTTTGTGTCGCTTCGTGATTTGGTTTACTTTATCGGTTTAACAAATGTGTGAGGGTATAAGGACGGCCCGACATTAAATTAAATTTGCCGAAAAGAGACGGGTTTTAATAAGCTTCACGACGACCTAATAAGTCTCTCCGCTCCTTTGTGCGTTTTACTTATAGAAGTGATCATTTCACGTGGGATTATTGGTTTAAGTTCAATGTGTTTTGCCTCGGTCTTGTTTTAATTGATAGTGTTGTTTTGAAGTGCATGCGCACTTCGCAAGCTCGTAGACGAACGTAACCAAGCAAACGTGCCGAGATACGTTCGTTGAACAAATCACAATGGCACAAAACCAAAGGAACGGACCTCATCCCCCGACGGTCCACAAAATCAAGCTCCCGATCTCGAGCGATGGAGGAGCTTTGCCAACCCACGATGGATGGACGGGCGGTCCAATTGCCCGGTCAACATCGAGGTTACGGATTTTGGACTTAAGCATCACATGATTCAACAAGTCCAAAGTTTTGCCAATTTCATGGATTACGGGTGACGATGCCAACAAGCATCTTGACAAATTTCTCACCGTCACCCAAAGTATGAAGCAAAATGGGGTCACCGATGGCGCCTTCGCTTATACCTCTTTCCATATTCCTTGACGCTTCATGCCACCGCATGGTTTGATCGTCTTCCCAAGAACTCAATCCACAGTTTCAATGAAATGATCTCCAAATTCTTGGCGAAATACTTTCCACCGTCGATGGTGACGAAACTGAGGAATGAAATCAGCAACTTTAGGCAGCAACCCGATGAGTCCTTATTTGAGGCATGGGAACGCTATAAGCTTTCGATTGATCGATGTCCGAACCACAACATGTTGCTTGTCACCCAAATAGATACATTCTATAACGGGTTAACATTGATACATCATGACACAATCAATGCTCACTGGGTGGTACATTTATGAAAAGCGACCAAGAGTGCTATGATCTCATTGAAAACATGACCGCCCACCATAATTATTGGGATTCCTTAGCGAGGAGCAAGTCAACGATATCTACCACTTCTTCATCTTCGAATACACAACTCTAACCAAAAGATTGAAGAAATTTCCACCGTGCTTAAAATGAGTCAAAATAATAATAATCAACAAGTGAATGTCGTGAACAAGATTTGTGAAACTTGTGGTGGTCCACATCCTTATTTTGAGTGCCCAGCCTCGTTGGCTTCACTCAAGAGAACGATATGCCGCTCGGTTCCTAAAATTCGGGGTAATTCTTACCAACCGCAAGGAGACCGTAACCTTCTAAGCTATCGTTCTAACAATTACCTTGGACCACCCGGGTTTAATCAAAATCAGAACAATCAAAATGTGCAAAACAAAAATAATCAGTTTAATCAGAATCAAACTAAGAATCAAAATAGGAATTTTCAAAATCAAGGTTTTCAAAATCATGGAAATTATAATCAAAACCGATTCCAAGCTCCGCAACAAAATGTGCAAGCCCCACCTCCTCAAGCTTCCATTGAAATTGCTAATTACATCAAGAACAACGAGGCTAAGATGGTGGCCATGCAAAATCAGATTACCACTTTGATAAATGATTTTACTTCTAAGCTTAGAGCTACTAGTAACAAGATTGATCAATCTCAAAGCAAGATTGAAAGCATGTTTGCTAGTCTCATAAGTCAAAAGAATCGAGCTTCGCCTTCGGGAGCTCTTCCGAGTAATACCATTCCCAACCCAAAGGGTGAGTTGAATGCTATTGCTACCGTAGTGGTAAGTCGTATGATGGACCCTCGATGCCTAATCCTTCTCGATGAAGGATGTGGAGCGAAACCAAGGTGGCAAAGGACAAGGTGCATATCTCAAGCCAAGAAGTACCGCACAAGTCCAACCTCCGTTGTCTTACCTCCAATTCCGGAACCCGTTGATCCGATGACCATTCCTAAGCCTTCACTTCCTTATCCTTCGAGGCTTAATGACCAAAAGCTCCGTGATAAGACTAATCAACAAATGGATAAGCTTATCCAAATCTTTCAAGATTTGCACTTCGAGATTAGTTTCGCGGACGCTCTTCTTCTAATGCCCAAGTTCGGTCCAACAATCAAAAGTTTGTTGAATAACAAAGAAAAGATTTCCGAATTGGCTAAAACTTCCTTGAACGAGAATTGTTCGGCGGTTATCCTTAAAAAACTTCCCGAAAAGTTAGGAGACCCCGGAAAATTCCTCATCCCATGTGATTTTCAAGGCATAGTTCAATGCTCCGCTTTGGCCGATCTTGGCGCGAGCATTAACTTGATGCCACACTCCATGTGGAAGAACCTTTCATTACCCCCGCTTACACCTACATGTATGATCCTCGAGCTTGCGGACCGCACAAGTTCTCGTCCGTTGGTTATAACCGAGGATGTATTTCGAAAGTAGGCAAGTTTCATTTCCCGGACTTTGTTGTTGCCGACTTTGATGCCGATCCTCGAGTACCCCTCATCCTTGGGAGGTGCTTCTAAAACGGGTCATGCATTGATCGATGTTGATGAAGGAGAAATCAATTTGAGGGTAAACAAGGAAGCCAAGCATTTCAATCTCGATCAAGTTACGAGATACTCCCCAATTATGAAGACAATTCACAACAAAATTGATGTCATTGACATTGTGTCGGAGGAGTATTCTCAAGAAATTCTTGGATTCTCGAGTGGAAATTCCACTTGGTTGATCCCATCGTTGCTCTTCTTCCCTTCCTCACTCCGCTTGAGGGAAGTGACTTTATTTTGGAAGAGATTGAAGCATACTTGTCTAGTGATTCTGCTTCATGGGAAATTGATCACGCTCCCATCGACATCGAGGGAGATATTCTTCTCATCGAGAAGATACTCAATGATGATCCTTCATCACTCCCTCCTCAAGAACTTCATAAAGAGGAAATCAAAACCATTGAAAAATCTAATGATCTTCCCGAGGTCGAACTTAAGGACTTACCACCTCATCTCAAGTATGCATTTTTGGAGGGTGACGATAAGTTACCCGTCATAATAGCTAAAGACTTGAGTGAGGATGAAAAAGCCGAACTCATAAAAGTTTTGAAGTCACACAAGCGAGCCATCGCTTGGAAACTTTCCGACATCAAGGGTATTAACCCGAGATTTTGTACACAAAATTCTAATGGAAGATGATTTTAAACCCGGTTCAATAACAAAGAAGGGTGAATCCTAAAATCTATGATGTTATCAAAGCAATAAGTCATAAAATTCTCGATGCGGATTGATTTACCCTATCTCGGATAGTCCTTGGGTGAGCCCTGTTCATTGTGTGCCCAAAAGGGTGGCATTACCGTTGTTGAAAATGATGAAAACGAGTTGATTCCTACTCGATTGGTTACGGATGGCGTGTTTGCATTGACTATCAAAAGTTAAATGAAGCCACCAGTAAGACCACTTTCCTTTACCCTTCATGGACCAAATGCTTGAGAGATTAGCGGGAAACTAATACTATTGTTTTCTCGATGGTTTCTTTACTTCCAAATTCCCATAGACCCACAAGATCAGGAAAATACCACATTCAATTGTCCTTATGGAACATTTGCTTTCCGGCGCATGCCTTTTGGCTTATGCAATGCTCCCGGTACATTCCAAAGGTGTATGATGGCCATTTTCCATGATATGATCGAAAAGAGTATGGAAGTCTTTATGGATGATTTTTCGGTCTTTGGGGATTCTTTCCAAACATGTCTCTCTCATTTGGACAAGATGCTTGAACGTTGTGAAAATACGAATCTTTGTCTAAATTGGGAGAAATGTCATTTCATGGTCAAAGAGGGCATTGTCCTCGGCCATAAGATCTCTAAGAATGGGATTGAGGTGGACAAAGCTAAAGTCGATGTTATTGCAAAATTACCTCCTCCCACAACCGTCAAAGGAGTTAGAAGTTTCCTTGGTCATGCCGGATTCTATTGACGTTTCATTCAAGACTTTTCAAAATATCCCGCCTATGACCCGACTTCGAAAGGATACTCCTTTCATCTTCTCTAGTGAGTGCATTGAAGCTTTTCAAACTCTTAAGAAGAAGCTCATGAAGCACCAATTCTAGTTGCCCCGATTGGGAATTACCATTTGAGCTTATGTGCGACGCAAGTGATTTCGCCATAGGTGCCGTCTTGGGCAACGAAAATCAAAACATTTCCAGCCTATACATTATGCTAGCAAAACTTTGATCAAGCTCAAGCACATTACACTACTGACGGAGAAAGAATTTCTAGCCGTAAAGTTTCGCCATACTGATCTTGTCCAAAAGCATAGTGTCTACGGATCACTCGCCCTCAAATATCTTGTCTAAGCAAGATGCTAGCGAGATTGTCCGATGGATTCTCCTCCTAAATTTGATATCATCATCCTTGATCAAAGGAGCAGAACCTAGCGGCCGATCATTTCTCTCGCCTTGAAAATCCACATCAAGGTGTGCTCGAGAACACGGAAATAACGATAAGACCTTAATGTGGTATCTCATCAAAAGGACCCCATGGTTTGCCGACTTTGCAAACCCAACACAAATGTTATTCAGAGAAGAACGTTTAAAGTAAAGAACTTGATGACTTGAATGTTAGAATTCGTATATGTGTAGAGAGAGAGAGAAGAAAGATGAAAACAATAATATGTTATATTGCCAAAGAAACATACACATACACACACACACTACACACCTCAAAATGAGATACTTGAGGGTATTTATAGTACAAGTAACATAATGCCCTAAGGCTTGGCCATGGGCCATGAGATGGGCTTGGACATGGGCTTGGGTTACATGAACTAGAAAAGGCTAGCTTAACTAAACGATTAACTATTTAGCTTAGCCCAATCCACGAGCCCGCTTGACTATTCTAGCACGATATCTAACACACATTACAAAGTTCCTAAATGTAAATGACTATCACTTCTAATAAAATGTTCATAGGCTAACAATCTCCACCTAGGGTGGTCATTCAAAATATGCTCTACTTGATTAGGTCTTTACTTTCCTTGAGCTTGAACTTTGTGTGAGTAGATATAGAATAGTCTTGATTCTTTGTTCCTTCATGCTTTGTGATCAATTAATGGTTGTATGCCATTGTCAACTTCGTTGGTTAGGTGTCTCCACGTCTTTCTCCACCATGCTCACACTTCTATTTGACTTTAAGTTGCCAATGATGTAGTTCTTGAGTCTTTATACTTTGTAGATTCTTTGACATTGTAAGAATCATCTTTAACTTTGTGTTGCCTTTAATTTTGATGAGAACTTTCATGTGTTGTTGGTATGAGCATGTGGCAGAATCTGCACGATCACTTCGCTCCGCGAGCATCCATAAGAAGAAAACATAAAAACATGGGTTAGAAATAATCCGGCACTTACAAGTTTGAATTTCGAGTGTGTTAACAAAGATAGTGTGAAACACATCTCTAATTCTCACAAAGGCCGTTCTCGAACCTGAGTCCCACAAGTGAGATAACACGATGTCAAAGTACACCTCTGATTCGGTGAGTCATTGAGGTACACCAAGCATCACCCAACGAATGTAGACCGCTTGAGATACACTAAGCGTAATCCACGGAGAGTTACCGAGTGACCGCTGTCGAGGTGCTTGATGTTGACCACGGCATGAGTTTCCATTCAATCATTGAAGATCACGATGTGAAACTTCTCATAAATGTTCGCGGATTGCTAAGATCATGTAGGACTCTAGAATATATCACTTGTGTCCTTATTGATGAACAACAAGCGATGTCATGTCAAGTGTTCCTATGAGATCTTTTGATGAATCTCGTGGCTCTAGACTCAATAGTGCATTTTGGTTTTCTGAGCGGAGACTAGGAGAGAGGTCTCCTCTCAATACCAACGATCTCTAGAGAAAGTCGATAGTTTACGTAGGGTTCCTGGAGAAAGAAACAAATCATTTTAAGAGGAATTGAGTGGCTAGAAGGTTAGTGCGGTGCATCACTGGGTCCATGACGTCTTTGTCTTCAATACCAGTGTCATCTAGTGACAACCAGTAGCATATGTATTGAACCCGGTTTCTACCCTATGGTTGATTATGGAGGGCTATTTCTTTTCACCCTTTTTCATTACATTTCTTTTTAATTCTTCAACCCCTTCTTTCTCCTTTCTTAAATTACTCTTTTTTTCAATCATACCTAAGGAATTCTAATACTAACTATTTGTGATGTCCTTGGGTAGATCCCTCCGGCTCTGGCGGATCATAGGATGGATTTACCTATCCTTAGACACCTTATAACTCCATGACTGTCCCATGTTGCCATAAAAACATTTTTCTTGAAAATCTCTCAAAGTATTTATGATTGAAAACATGTTTGGAACACTCGAGAGTTTTATATTTTCGTAAACACTCCCCTTCACATGTGCTTATATTGTTTTGACTTAAATCTCACATAGGAGGGTAGAGTTCGACTTTTGAATTGATCGACTTGATAGATAATTCCCCACGAGACACGGTTCCGTTAGTAGTTCGAGAGTTCCATTGTCGGTTTAGGTGACAACTAGCTCTAATAACTACCTTGAAGTTGTAAACACTTCTCGAAAAGAAGGTTAGACCCATGTAAGTGCATGTCTATCATGAGTTTCTCGAAATGGTACATTTACTCACTTTGATTTCGTCAATTCATTGGTTTCAATTGAGTCGAGCTCATTTTGAGATTCAAACAACGATCATTAAAATTTTTGATCACATTTTAATCACGCTTCTCCCCTCAAAATAGCATATCGATGATGTTTTGAAACAAAATGATTAAAAGATATGTTTTTCGGAAAGCATTTGGAGAGAAACCGATTTATCATAAATTTTGGAACAATTTTGGTTTATTACTCCCCTTAAAAAGCATATTTTTCATACAGAAAATTTAGAATCAATTATGGGTTTAGAGGAGTTATCTTGGTACCAAATGTGAGAGATTTGAAAATCTTTTGAAAATTTTTGAATCAATGGTACGCAAGATGAAGATTTTAAAAATCTTTTGAAGATATTGAAGAAGAATTATCTTCATTTGTTTTAGGATGAGTGCTCGATATTTATGAAAATCGATTTTGCGTAGCACTTTCCTTTCTTTAATGATCGGGTTGCAAGCTGAAATACTTACAAGCCATTATGTTTTTAGGAATAGTGCTTGAAAATATTTAAAACCTTTGATTTCAATAAGCACTTTTCTTTCTTTGAAGCACGGGTCCTGAACTGATGTGTCCAGAAGCCATTAATTTGAAGTCCGGGTTTCGTCTTGAAGTATACGAAAGCCATTAATTTTAAGAAATGTTTTGAGAAACGACATGTTTTAGAAAACATAATAAAGAACTCTCACTCAAGCATCTATACACGTCCGTATCATTGTTGAATGACATTTCTAGAAACGTCTGAATATCGATTAAACGAGAGACATGTCGTGAGAAGAATATTTTTGGATTTTTGATTTTATATTGTTTTGTATTTTTTGAATTTTTTTCTATTTTGCTTTTGTTGGTTTTACAAATTTTGTATTTTGTTTTGGAAAATATTTACATAGAAGATTTGAAGAAAGAAGTAGAAAAGGATTTCCACATGCGATATTGGCATAAAGTTCTTCTTTACCGCAGCCGGGTGTATGAACCTTCAACACTTTGACAAGTACCGCAACCAAAGAAGAAGAATTTTCACAAATAACAATTATTAGAAGTACAAGTTTCCTCACGGTGAGGGTGATCACTATCAACGGTTGTAGTGGTTTTACTTCATAATCTTGATGAGTTTCACTATTATCTCGTGTTGGAGCAAGTATCAAAATCTTTCCGTGGAATCCATCTAAGACCTACTTTGTTTAAAACTTTTCCGTGGGAATCCACCCAAGGCAAGATCTAGGAGTTGTTTTCTTATCAGATGCAACGGAAGACTCATTTTGAAAAAACTACGTCTGAAGAGATCCACCTTTTAGGTTTCTTATCCATGATTTATCTAGTCAACGGGTTTGTTTCTGTTTGGTGTCTTAGTGGATTGAACCTTAGCATGTGATTTTACTTTCTTGAGATATTGTAAGACATGCATCATGATTAGTGAAAAGACACATTTTTGACATGTAGATGCATACAAATTCAACATTCTTGTTTAAAACAGAACTTTGACTTTGTCACTACAGCCTCTTTTGAAATTGATTCTTGTTCGAAAAAGACTTAGATTTCTAGTGTTGTTTTCTACGTGCATAGCATTTTCTTTTATGAAACTACTCTTAGATGCAAGCCAATCCCTAGTCTTATGTAGAGTGTTCCTAGGTAATGGTTTATTACTACTAGCAAAGGTGCCTTGAAATCTTGTAGAATTCATCACCCTAGATGTTGCACCTAGAATTCGCCTTTTCGAGTCTGTGCCTTTTTCCTAGCTTCTTCTAGATAGTGATTGTTGACCATGTTGTTAGAACCAATGTATTCTTTAACCTGGATTTGCGGTCACATTCCGTGTACTATTCCTAGAAGTGCCATGTATAATCACTTTTCTTTATCAAAACTCGGTTTTCAAAAGCTTTGATAATTCTCTTTTTAATAAGGCAAAGTCTCGTGGGTGACTGCTTTTGACAATTCATTTTCTCATTGACTTTTGGAGGAAATTGAGAAATAGACATTTTGGTTTGAAAACCGGTTTGGGAACATTTGTTTTCTCCTCACCAATGGTTTTGCAAACTTAGTATCCATGACCTTTCCTTTTAGACATCCCAAACAGCTCTCAAAAGATCATTTTGCTCTTGCATGTCCTTGTAGGCACGCCATACGACGGTTTGTCATACTTGCATTCCTCGCTTTTCGATCATCGTCGCTTAAAATAGGACACGCTTTTTTTCAAGTTTTCAAGAGCATTTTCATATTTTGAAACAATTGCGGAGGTCTCAGATCGAGTCTTTCATGATCTTCAACGTAATATGTTTGTAAGATAATGGACATGATATCGGTAGTCATAACATCTTCAAGAGAGAATCATTCAAATTTTCCAAAACTTTGATGTGTTCAAAACATTCATTAGCTTGCGTTACTGTGGATTTATGGTCCTTGACAAAGTCACCGTTTTCTTTCAAAAGTGCTTGATCAACATGAATTACCCTTGAGTTGATGTTATTCAATTGAGGGGCAATTTGAGTTTCAAAAACTTTCTCTCTCGATATCAAAGGTAGAGACCAGTTGTTAGTGTCATAGTGGTTTTAGTTTTAATGATCTCCTGAAGACTCCGAATTCTAGTTTTAACATCGCCTAAAATGCTTCTAGTATCACTTGTGTTAAAAGGATTGTTTGAAGACATTTGTTCGATTTTGAAAGAGATTTGGAAACTACAATCGTTTTGAACTCGGTGTTGACACTTTGTTTGAAACACTTGGTGTGATGGAAAACTTTGACGTTTTTTGATTAACAAAAGTAATCCCATTAATTTTGTTCCATTTGTTATAATCAATCGGTTTAAGATCCGGATTCTTTTGTTTCATTTTTGATCTACTCTCCTCGGCTAGTTCCAACGCTTCAAGAGAATCACGAACAATTATGGGTTCATGTAAAGGTTGTCCATTGTTCAACACATTCCGCTCTTTCCGAGCTTTAGGAAACCGAGGAGGTGAGTTACCAAGAGCCATTTTATGTGAAGGTGTGAAAATCGGATTTACTTGATTAGAAAGCATCTTGTTTGATTTAGCGGAATGACCCGTTGAAAGAAGCAAATTATCCAATTTCTTTATAGTTTCATTTTTATCCGAATTTCATCAAGAATAGAATCTTCTCGCTTTGAAAAATCAAGAATCAACTGCTTTCTTCTCTTTTTCAAGATCGAGAACAATGCTTTTTGTTTAGAAAGTTGGTTGTTTAGATCGAAATTTCCTTGTTTAAAGATTTTATTTTCAAATTCAGATTCACATCAAGTGTGTCATACTTGAGTTGCAATTGTTGTTCTCTTAAAAGCAGAATCTCGATAACCAATTTCTAATTCGGAAATTTTGTTTGTATGAAATTCGAGGCTTTGGCGTGCTCCTTGTAACTCTCAAGCTCAGCGGTCAATTTTTATTCGCGCCTTAACCTCGCGATTGACCGTTCTTACTTTCTCAACTTCAATGCCACATTGATTGATTAATGATTCAAAATAAGCACGAAGTTTCCTCATCATTAGCACCATTCTCGTATCACTTGACCTCCATTAGGATCCATATATGGAGTTTCTTAGTTAACATTGCTATTAACTTGCTCTCCACATATGTGTCATAATAAGGTTCGGAGACACGAGGATGTGGCTTCATGAGTAAACGAATGTGGTACCTCATTGAGTGAATCGTGTCGAGAGTGAGTTGTGTCATAAGTACCGCTTGATGTTGTATCTGATGATTGATTGTGTGCACCGGAGGTTGCATTATCGCTTGCTTTATCTTCCCATTTGGGTACTGAATTTGATTTCCTCTAGCATCAACTCAATTCCCAACTCTTCTTTTCCTCGCCAACATCAACATGTATTCGGATCTTTTCAAGCTTTGTCATTGGTATGACACTAGATCCTAATCTTGTCTTTGAGGTTCTGGAGGTAGCATTCTAATGTAAGTCATAAAACAATTATTCCCATTTTGATATCCCATATTCGATTCACAATCAATTTCTTGATGTCCATTTCCATAATTCCCAACGATCGAGTCGCAACATTGCCATTCTCGACACCCATCGCTTATTCCCAACATTCTCGTCCCATCGATTTCCAACATTCGACCAACCGACACTTCGATACGGAATCGCTTTGACACCTATGCGATCGCTAAATGCTTTATCCAATAAAGAAAATACCTGCTGCAAGGTCGCTTCTACTCACCTTCAGGATCGCGATTCCTTGTTCCCCGTATTGTGGATACGGTTGTTGAATGACTTGTTGTTCTTGTGGATAGAATTGTTGTTGAGGTTGTGGAATGTATTGTGCAAGTTGTTGTTGGTGGAAGATGATGAAGCTTGTTGTTGTGTATTAATCGAAGGTTGAGTCTTGCAATAAGTGCCAATGGATCATGATTCTTTGCCAATCTTTCTTGCCTCGACTTCATTCTTCACTTGGTTTTGTTTCGTAAAATCGCTTAGTTGATCAAAGTTCACCCGATGTAAGTCTTTTGTTTGGTTAACAATAGTGACATATCGTCCCCATTCTTTCGGAAGATTATTCGGGAACTTGATGTTTTGAACGATAGTTCGGTGCCAACTTGTTTCGATAAGCTCATTCATCAAAGTGCAAAACCTTCCATAGTAGGATTCAATGGATTCTCCCGGTGTAGATGTAAACTTCTCCCATTCGCTTAATGTTTTGTTCTCCATGTCTTGTTTACCAATTGCATTCCAAAACATAGTCGCTAACACGCTCCCACATATCGAAGCAGCTTCACAACCGCTCACCGCAAAGAAAGATGTCTATTGGTAAACCCAGTTGGATAATATGAATTGCCATGTCATCTGCATCGACTTGTTTCGATCCTCTTGGTGTATTACGATCGAGTTTGAAGATGAGAGGATGGTGGGATGGGAGGTGTTGCATTAGGATCTCTGGGTATGTACTTGTCGAGGCTTGAAGGGTCCATTCAGAATGGATTGAATCATCGATTTCCCATTAGGTTTGGTCTTTATGTAACGAAGCATACGACTTGTCCATTGAAGATAACCACCTTTTGCCAACATAGGAGGACGGTTTTCGCACCGGCCGCATGAATGTCTTGTTGAGTAGCCATTGATGAAGGTATGATATGATAAAGTTGATGTAGGATCGATTCAACGATAAAGGGTTCATGGTTGATGAAGATTAAGCTTGGTTGAGGTGTTTTCGATAGTCGTAAACTCGGTTCTTAAAAATTTTAGCCCAAAATTTGAAATTCACTATAAAATCAATTCTAAGGTCGTATGAAAATTTGAGTTATGACAATTTTGACGCCAAATTTGACCGAAAAATTTGAATTTAGGCCAAAAATTTGAATTTTGACCAAAATTTTCACAGCTAAACCAAAATTTGAATCTCGCGTAAAATTGAACGCTTAGTCTCCCAAAACCAAAATTTAAATTTTACTCAAGTTTTTTTGAAAACTTAGGCGAGAACTTAGAAAGAAGTTCACGAGTAGGATATGGGCTTAGGCGTAGAGAACAAAAGTTACGAGTAGAAACTTAGGCGAGGATCTTACGCGAGGGAAGCTTATGCGTAGAAACCTTATGCGTAGAAACCTTAAGCGAGGGAACCTTATGCGTAGAAACCTTATGCGTGAAAGTATCTTCTGCGTAACCTTAAGCTTATGCGTAGACAAAAGTTACTAAGTAAACCTTACAGCGTAATTTTGAAGTTATGCGTAGAGTTACTCGTAAGCTTTTAGCTTATGCGTAAACTATGGTTAAGAACCAAAATCCTTTACACCGCCACAAACAGAAGAGATATCCACAAGTCGAAGTGTTCCACACACTTATCCAAGTGAGGGAAGCAGCGTAACCTATATAACGAAGATTCTTCACCAAAAAGTTACGAGTGAAAACTTATGAGTAGTTGACTTTCTTACGAGTAGAACTAGGGTTTGACCTCACTGTAAAAATTTCCAATGATTCAAACAATTTCGCTTGCACGATAGCCTTAAAACACTCAAATAACACGAAAATGTGAACCTTTTTCACCCAAAGTGCTTAGAAAAGTTACGAGTAGAAAACTAGGGTTTTGACTTTTTGACTTCTACTCGTAAGAAATTTCCAACGATTCAAATGATTTCTTTTGCACAGAAAGCATTAAAAACACTCGAATAACCCAAAAATGGTGACCTTTTTCACCCAAAGTGGCTAGAAAAGTTACGAGTAATAATGACCAATAACCAAATACGAGCTCAAAACTTAACCAAAACGCGTAAAGCTTCAAACTTTTGCAAAAACGAAACTTTAGCACCAAATAAACCTTAAACCACAAGAATCTTGAATTTTTGAGTGCAAAAATTAAAGCTTTAAGCTTTTCAAATATGTAAAACGTGAGTACCAAAACTTAACGCGTAACCCTTCAAAACAAACACAAACACTCCTAAACCATTGTTAGGCGATTGATACCAATTGTAGGACCTTAGATATATCAACCTTATCACAAACCCAAGCAAACCCAACACAAATACCACGTTATTCAAACAGTAGGCGTAGAATAGAAAGATAAAGTAAAGAACTTGGTGACTTGAATGATAGAATTCGTATGTGTTTAGAGAGGTAGAGAGAAGAAAGATGAAAACAATAATATGTTATATTGCTTCAAAGGAAAAACACACACACACACACACTCAAGCACACCCCTCAAATGACATACTTGAGGGGTATTTATAGTAAGAGAGGATGATGCCCTAAGGCTTGCCATGGGCCTTGAGATGGACTTGGATTGGGCTTGGGTTACACGAACTAGAAAAGGCTAGCTTAACAACTTATGCCCAATTAGCTTAGCCCAATCCACGAGCCCGTTGACTATTCTATCACGATATCTAACACACATTACAAAGTTCCTAATCGTGAATGACCATCACTTCTAATAAAAATAATCAAGGCTAACGACAAACTATCATGCGGGTAACTTTGTTGTGAAAGGGATGTCGTTCCAACAAAAGAACAAATTTTTCAAAGATGTTAAGCATTATTTACAGACTAATTTATTTGTTTAAGGTTTGTGCGGATCAAGTCATCCGACGGTGTGTTCACGGCCAAGAAGCCGATGAAATTCTCAAGGCTTGTCATAATGGACCCACGGGGACATCATGGCGAACTACACCTCTAAAAGGTGTTTGATTCGGTTTCTATTGGCCCACGATTTACAAAGATGCCCATGACCTCGTCAAATCTTGCGACTCTTGCCAGCGTCATAGCAACATCTCTAAAAGAGATGAAATGCCTCAAAACCATTCAAGTGTGCGAGATCTTTGACATATGGAGCATCGATTTTATGGGCCGTTCCGTCTTCTCGGGAACAAGTATATACTAAATGGCGATTTATTTGTCCAAATGGGTAGAAGCGAAAGCGCTCCTACCAACGGCGCCCGAGTAGTTGTGAGTTTCTAAAGTCTCTCTTTTCCGTTTCGAACTCCACGTGCCATCATTAGTGATCGCGGTGCGCACTTTTGCAACGACCAATTCGCAAAAGTGATGCTTAAGCATATGGTGTCACTCACCGTCTCTCTACTGCGTATCACCCCAAACTAGTGGGCAAGTGGAAGTTTCGAATCGTGGCTTGAAAAGAATCTTGGAAAGGACCGTAGGTGAAAACCGTGCCTCTTGGTCGAACAAACTTGAAGATGCACTTTGGGCCTTCCGTACCGCTTACAAAACACCCATCGGGTGTACTCCTTACAAGCTTGTGTACGGAAAGGCGTGTCATCTCCCGATCGAGCTCGAGCACAAAGCCTATTGGGCCTTGAAGCATGTAAATTTTGACCTTAAGTCCGCGGGTGATCACCGGAAAGTTCAACTCAATGAATTAAATGAACTCCGTGATCAAGCTTACGAGAACTCTTTGATCTATAAAGAAAAGACAAAGAAGATCCATGACTCAAAGATCAAGAACCGTTTTCAGCGTAGGTGACCGAGTCCTTCTTTTCAATTCTAGATTGAAAATCTTCTGGGAAGCTTAAGACCCGTTGGACCGGTCCATTCATCGTTACCAAGTTTTCCATATGGCACCGTCGAGTTATCTCAAACCGACGGACCAAACTTCAACGTGAATGGACATAGGTTGAAGCATTATTTTGGAAGGACATTCCACTTGTGGTTGTCCCGGATCTACAAACTTTCCCATGAACAAATGAATGCGGGGATCGAGTCAAGCTAGCGACTCGGGAATCAAAAACAAGAGCACACTATATGGGTTTTCACCGTATTTCGACTTCTTTCTACTTTCTACCACCCTGTGTGGGGGAGTTGCCCTCGAGCACGAAGTCATGGCTAATCCGAGAGCAAACGGCTCTTGGTAAAGATATCTCAAATCCGTTGACGGCTTGCAATTTGCCAAAAATTGTATGGTGTTCAACTCACCATATCTTTAATTAGTGAAGAGTTGGTTAGCCCTTAAGTTTATGGCTTGTGGTAAAGGCGGTTGGAAAACCATAATTGGTAATCGACTCACCAAAGATATTTTATCTAAGAGTTGGCTAGTCCGAAGCAAGCGGCTTCGGTAAAGACAAATCAAAACCGTTGAAAGTCGGTGGTTTGCTCAAAATCATTTGGTTATCATTGTACCAAGGTTCTTACTTGAAGCTGAAACAATTGGCTACTCGTAAGTAATGGCTTTTGGTAAAGAGATTCAAATCCATTAAGTTTTCTCAAAAGATTGCTAGGGACTAGCAATACTTTAGTGTGGGGATTGATGAGTGTCTAAATACTCATCATTTTATTCCATATGCACCGCAAAAGCGATCAAAACACTTTGAAAAGTCTCAAAAGATGAAAAAATATTTAGATCGTATTTTATGCAATAATTGTCAAAATCTAGTCCTGGTTATTCAAAACGTGTAATTTTTATAAAAGGCCCTCGAGAATTTTAAGTTGTCAAATTTAGCCTTATAAAGTTCAATTTTGCAAATGGCAACCTTAGTCCATGAAATTTCAAAGATTGATGAAATTACCCTGGACATTTTTAATTTGAAAATTATTATTTTTGGTCCTTGGGAAAATTAAACTTGTCATAATTGGTCCCTATGATGAATATTGGATAATTACAGTTTGGTCCCTTGGTTTTTGTGGAATTGCAGTTATGGTCCTTGTGATTAAAATACCTTCTTTATCCCTTTTGAACCCCCACTTCCACTTGACCCTTCCTTATGCCTTTAGAACCCCTCCCTACCATTTAAACCCCATCACCAATAATAAACGACCCACCCATTTGCACGTCCCTCCTCCTTCTTCTTCTCTTAAACCCGTGTCGCAACCTCTTTATCCTCTTTCTCTCAACCCAAACACTCAACCTCACCCTTAATCCCTTTTATCCATCCACCCCAAATCCCAAACCCACTCACTCATCCTCTCCTTCTCCCAAGATGTCCAAGTCATCAATCTTGGCTACAAGAAACCCCATGGATGGCTCAGATATGCTCTCAAGTGTACCTACTTAATCAAGGGCCAAGATTGAAGTGAAGAAAGCACAAGTTGGGTCATTGCTTGTTTACCTCACAGAGAAGAAACACAAGAAAAGATTGAAGACCCAAGTAGTTTTTAGTATAAATAGCTTATGTATGCCAAGTTATAAGGCACCCCTAGTCTTAATTCTAAATCGGTCTTAGTTTTTATTTGTAATTTGTTTTATTTAATGAAGAATTCCTTTTGATAAATTCTGTTTTTAAATATTTAAGTACTTTAGTTATCCTTGTGTTAGTTATCAGTTAAAGTTTATCAAAGAAAATCCAAGTCAGTTTCAGAAAAGAAAAAAAAGGAAGAGAAATTTGGGTCAAAACCTTTGCATCAGGGGTGTTTGGTTTATGCTTGTAAACTGGTCAAATTTCACTTCTAACCCGTTTGACTCTTAAAGTCAAACTCATTTTGGCTCATTAATCAGTTTTTTTTACAAGTTGAAGTGTGGTTGAAAAGGTTCTTTGGGTATTAAGGTGAAAAGAAAAAAAAAGAACTCACTCCATAGAGCATTACTGATCTTTGTTCATGTGTTTATTTTATAGCTTAGTTGATATTTGAAATATGCAAATTTAGCTTTTCTTAGGTCCTTGCATTCCAAACTCACTTTAGTTTCATATTGGAGCATTCAATTTACCTCTAGCTTAGTTAAAATCTTAGTTAAAATGTCCTTTTGCAAGTTTCTTTATGTTATCTCGGTGAAGAAATGCTCACACCATTGATAACATGACTTTAAGTCATTAAAAGCTTCTTTTGTCTCCCACTTGGTTTATTTTGCATCTCTACTATGCTAACCATGTTTTGTAGCTTGTCCTCACTTTGGAAGCCACCTCTCGACTTATAAATAAGCTCCAAACAGGCCTCCTCAGGCTGTTTTGAGACTATGATTACAACAACACAAGTACTTTTCTTTTACTTTCTTTTTTCTCTTTCATTTTTTTAGCTTATTAGTAGGTAACTTAAGCTTAATTAGGTGTGTTAGAAGCTTAATAGATAGAATAGGTTAGAATAGTTTATCCTTTGCTCATTTAGTGCTTATTGTAGGTACCTTAGTGCTTAATTCTCACTTATTAGCTTCTTAGGATTCCCTTTAGTGTAACCTTTTAATAACTGTTTTTCCCCTAGTGTAAGTTAGGAATTCCTTGGTTTATGTAGCTTAGATCTTTAGTTTGTAGTTAAATGGTAGTCGATTAGATCAACTTACTCATTGAACGGTGATTTAGTTGAGCTTAAGACCAAGATTTGCAAAAGGAGTGTTTGGTTGTTTGCTTAAAAGGAAGTTTGTTTAGTTTTAAATCTGTTGAGATAAAATTTGTTAAATACGACTTATTGAGATTGCTTCTTTCAAAAGTTTTGCAAAAGTTTCATAATTTGATCTCATCTTCAAGTTTAAAAGCAAAAATAATAAAAAAAATGAAAGATACAAAGGAGGAGGCAGCTCGAACCCGAGACCTCCCATCCTTTGAAAGTGATAGTGAGTACGGATACCGGTTGCCCTTGGGACTTCTATTGGTCATATCTCACCTTATTTAATTCTTAACAACACTTTGTAGTTTCAACTTTTCAAATTATTAGGCTTATTATCGCTGATTTTCAAAAGCAACCACCACTTTTGCAATTTTCTTAGAACCAAGATAAATCAAAGTACTTTCTGAATTTTTCAGATTTTCTTAAATAGTTTAGTATTTTTAATTAATTAATTAGATTAAAATAGTTTTTAATTACAGTAGTAAATAATTTAAAAGTCAAAAAAATACCGGTCTTTTTCTAAAATTATTCTTAGTCAATTAGGACGTAGGAAAATTAATTCCACACCCTGTAGCCCTTAAATTGCAAAAATTTTACGCTTATGGCTCCCAAGTTGTTTCCTTTTTACGTTTTTACGTTTTAGCACCCTAGGACTTAGTTTAGCCTCGTTTATCATTTCTTAGGCTTAGTAGTAGTTAGGTTGTAGTTTATTAGGGTTCCCTTGCCTTAATTACTTTCCCGTTAATTAATTCGTAGAAAACGTAATTCAACTCAAACAAATCATTAAAAACCAATTCAAGTTCAAATCACGAAACTCAACGAATCCTTCTATTTCACACCTCGTTGGGACACGACCCGGGAAATCACTTTTCCGGTATCACTTTTATCACACCCGTAAGGTTTGGTACGTTAACCTTTTTCCTAAAGGGTTAATTTGTCGAATTTTACGGTTATTTTGATATACGTTGATATTGTGTTTTTCACCACTCACTTTACACGAATCAATCACTTCGCATCTATCATGGGCTACGGAGATTACATCAATGGAAACATCGAAATTAGCAGGGTTTATTATGTGGAAGGTCTCGGTCACAATCTCTTCTCAGTTGGTCAATTTTGTGATGGAGATTTGGAAGTTTCTTTTCGGGAGAAAACTTGTTTCATTCGTGATCTACAAGGAAACGATCTTATGTCTAGAAACCGCACATCAAGTCGTTACACAATCTCAATGGAAGACATGATTGCTTCATCTCCCATCCGCTACTTTCTAAGGCAACATCTACAAAATCTTGGCTATGGCACCGTCCGCTTTCACACTTAAACTTTCAAACCATAACCAATCTTGCACGTTACAAACTTGTTGAAGGTCTCCCAAGATTTCAAGACTCTAAAGATCACCTATGCTTAGCTTGTGAACAAGGAAAAGCACTCGTGCTCACTTTCCTTCAAAGGTGGAACACACTTCACAAAGATGTGCTTCATCTTCACTTGGATTGTGTGGTCCGATGTGCTGTAGTCGATTAACGGAAACGCTACATCTTGGTAATTGTCGATGACTACTCAAGATGGACTTGGGTTTATTTTCTTGAAGTAAAGATCAAGCTCCACGATGATCATCACCTTCTCACGAAAATTGAAGTTCGACTTGAATACAAATCGAGACAAATTCGAGCGGATAAAGGGACCGAATTTGTTAATCAAACTCTTCATGATTATTATGAGAAAGTGGAATTGAGCATCAAACATCCATTGCAAGAACACCGAACAAAAGGAGTTGTTGAAAGACGAAACCAGACGTTAGTGGAAGTTGCAAGAACGATGTTGATAAATGCAAAACTTCAGATTACTTATGGGTCAAGCCGTGTCAACTGCATGCTACACTCGTAACTGCTCAATGATTACCAAACGCCACAACAAAACACCTTATGAGCTTATCCACAACCGCAAGGCGAATTTAAAACACTTTCATGTATTTGGATCCTTTGTTACCCAAATAATGATCGTGATGACTTTGGTATGCTCAAGGCTAAAGTCGACATTGGAGTCTTCGTTGGATACTTTGTGAAAACTCTAAAGGTTACTGGGATCCGGAATCGCCGTACAAGGAGATTATGGAACGATTCATGCCAATTTTGATGAGCTTACGAAATGGCTTCGAGCAAAAGCGACTTGGAACCCGGACATAACCGTCTAAACTTCCCCAAAACCCATCATCACCGAACCAAGCTTACTGACTTACTCGACGTCAAATGGAACGACTATTTGCTCCTCTCGTTTAGTGATGATATTGATCAAAGTGCTCGGATGTATCAAATGTTTCATTGCTCAACCCGATACACGAAACAACAACAATCATTGAAGAAGCACCTCGATTGATTCTACAACAACGGTAGAACAAACCGCATCCAATGATGTTTGACCGGTGATGATCTTCTCGAACCATGACGTAACTACACCGCAGATTATGATCCAATGCGTTCTTCAATCCTTTTGCTAATGAAACTACCACTTCGATGTTGCGGAATCATCCACAAGTCATTTGAATCCTCCTAATCTGCACAATGTATATCAACATCAACCCTCACACATCGTTGGACTAAAGACCATCCTCTTGTGAACATTATTGAAACCCAAATCAACCGATCAGAACTAGACAACGCCTTGAATCGACGGTGAACATTTCATTTATACACTTACATACCCGCCAAGTAGAACCCAAAATATTAAAGAAGCCATGACATATGACAACCGGATCGAATCCATGCAAGAACTTAACCAATTTAAACGTCTTGAAGTATGGGAATTGGTTGCAAAACCAATAGGGTCTATGTAATTGGTCCGAAATGGATTTGGAAAAACAAGTTGGATGTTGAAGGAACGGTTATCGAAATAAGTCACGTCGGGTAGCTAAGGGTTATAGACAAGAAGAAGGATTGACTACGAGGAATCATTCGCACCGGTTGCTAGACTTGAGGTTGTTTAAATTTTCTCGGCATTTGCGGCTCACATGAACATCACGGTCTTTCGGATGGATGTCAAAACCGCTTTCCTAAATTGTAAACTAAAAAAACGGTCTATGTTAGTCGACCTGAAGGATTTGTTGATCGAGTTCCCTAATCACGCTCAAACCGAACAAGGCTCTCTACGGTCTCAAACAAGCCCCCGGGCGTGTTATGATAAGTTGTCATCTTTCCTCATATCTCATAATTTTGTCAAAGGATCGGTCGACCCAACGTGACTCATACAATATCACGGGAACACATTTTAATCGCTCAAACTTATGTGGATGACATCATTTTGGGTCAACATCTAAAATACTCAAACGCTTTTTCAAAACTTATGAAAAACATTTTGAAATGTCCATGATGGATGAACTTACGTTCTTTCTAGGACTGCAACTTCATCAATCACCCCGTGGTATTTTCTGAGTCACCCAAATATGCTCTTGAAATTTTAAACAAACATGGCATGCAAATCGTGATACCTATGCCACACCTATGGCACATACCAAGAAACCGATGATTTGCTTGGGAAATTGGTTGACCCTACCAAATACCAAGTATTATTGGGTCTCTCATGTATCTAACGACCCAAGATGGGCACGACATTGTCTTTTCACGTATATCTTTGTTCCGTTATCGATCGATACTAACTCGAAACTCACCTCTCGAGGCTAAAAGAATCCTCCATACATCAAGGAACCATTAATTTAGGAACTGTATCCGAAGGATTCGGTTTTGAACTAATAGCTTTTTAGAACCTTGATCACGCAGTTGCTTAGATTATCGAGAAAAGTACTTTAGGTGCTCTACAATTTCTTGGTGATAAACGGTGTCCTGGCAATCGAAGAAGTAGGATTGTACATCGTTGTCAACCAAAGGCATATGTAGCCATGTCGTGATGTTTTGCTCAAGTTATTTGGATGAGAACACAACTCAAAGACTATGGTTACGTGTTTGATGAGAATTCGATGTCTCGCGACAATCAAGTGCTATTGCAATCTTATGTAACTCAGTCCAACATTCAAGTCCAAGCACATCGATCTTCGATATCATTTCATTAAGGAGCATGTGAAAACGGTTTTACGCATGCAAAATAAGAATCAAGGGTAAAATAGACTTACGCTTAAGGATCACCTTATGCGTAGCCGTTACGCATAATAGAAATCTTACGCGTAACCTTTACGCATAAGGTTACGCGTAAGATCAAGATGATGTACCAGAGATTTATATTCACCAGTCCTGGCACACAATGAAGAAAATTGATGGTCAAGATGTCAAGTATAGTGACTCTCAACGATAAACAAGTCACCGTCAACATTCTCGATTCTGAGCAATTCTTACATTCCTCGCTATCCAAATTTCTTTGGTATGTGCCAATTCAACCTGAAGAGGCTACACTACAATTTATGGTCGATATTGGCTATGATGAAGCTGCAGGAATCATTACCAAGCATTCTTCGGTTGACTTAAAGAATATTCCACAGCCGTGGAGAACTTTATACATCATGATCGCCAAGTCTGTTTCCGAAAGAGACAGCGGTTATGAACATCCGAAACTAATGCACCTACAAATCTTCTGGGGCATGGTCAACAAGATGTACATCGACTATGCAAGTCTGATCTGGGAAGACATGATGTCTCACCTCAAGAAGCCTGGCACAAAGGTTCCTTTCATCAGATACACAAAGTTGTTGATCTAGAAGATACTCGGGAATAATCCGGGACATTCCTTGAGGCTTGGCGACCCCAACCATCATTCTCGTTGTTTGAGGCTACATTAAATGTTTCGATTTAAAGACTCATCAACAAAGAAACAAGGTGTAATAATCGATCGATCTGCGTCCATCGATGACATGAAAAGTCTTCAATCGTATTCACGATACCAGAGCGATGGCCTTAGGCAAAGTCGGATTCATGGATGAAAAGTCTTTCGCCATACCAACAAAGAAGACCGAGAAGATGTAGTACCCGTAAGTATCGAAGAGGAATCCTCCACGAAAAGAAAAGTTACATCCGAGGTGCCATTCCTACTCCTAAACCGGCACCTAAATTAGAGGATCAAGACTCCGAGGATACTGAAACTGATGAGGAGGTTCACTACTCAGAGTCTATTACTGATGATTCAACATCACTAAAGATTGCTGACAAACCAAAAATTCCCAAATCAGACAAGGGTAAAACTCCAGTTGCAGAGCATGAAGGAGAGGAGAGTTCAGATCAAGAACCAAAGGATGAGGAGAAAGACTACCATAAAACATTGAAGCATCTAAGGATTCAGCATGCTGCTACAGAATTTAACCTTCAACAAACTCGTGGCCATGGAGGTTCAAGTGGTGGTGAGCAAACCACACCAGTTTTCGATGCGGTTAATCAACCCGATAAGGAACCGGTACCACCACTCACGAATCAGCGAACAGCAAGACAAGAAGATGAAATCATCTTTGATTTTGAAGAAGAGGAAAAGGAGAAGGAGAAGGATGAAAAGATAATCGATAGAAGACATCGAGGAAGCTGCTAGGAAAAGAGTCAAGAGGAAGCTCGAGCTAAAGCTAAAGAAGAGGCTAGGGTAAAGATCAAGAAGAGGCTAAAGCTCGCGAAGAAGGCGATAATTATCTCCTGATAATCTCGATCAAAACCTCAAGGAACTTCTCGAGCCACCAAAAGACCCGAGAACCATCTCATCACTCATCTTCATCAGATTCTTCATCTCATTCATCACCACCACCATCCAAAGATGCTACCACCAGATCCACATCCAAATCGGTCAAGAAACCAACCGATACTTGGGCATCACGTGCCAAGAAATTGAATCAGCTTACGGACATAGTCAATCTACTTCAGAACGTGATAAACGAGTTTTCGGATGAAAGAGAACAAATCCAGCAGTTTCTCAATCTAGATATCCAAGGGGAAATGGACAAGACGATAAGGGACTACACTCACAAGTTCCTTCTCGACACTGTCTCTGGAGTTACAAGAGAGATGTTTGCCAGACAACTCTTTTCACATCTCATGTCTTTGGTCAAGCATACACTGGATAATACCCCTGCTGTTATGGAAATCAAAACAGTCCCGTCTCCGGTTGTCTCTGATGTGGAATTGATCTCCAAGATGGTTATGCAAATGTCTCAACGATCTGCAACATTTACTTCTGACGAATCTAAACTTTTTGAGGCATAACTGGAATATCAACTCAAAACGTCATGTAAAGAATCAGCTGAAAGGGCTAAGCGACCAAGAAATGACGATGATGCAGACAAGGATTCTAAGCCAAAACACAAAAAGAAAACTGACGAATCCACATCTATGCCTCCACCACCCCAAAGGACCACCACCACCAGAAGATCTTCACAACGTCCTCCTGCTAGCAACAAACCTCAGGACTCTGAGTCCCCACCACCAACGGAGAAACGTTTATTAATATAAATAAACCGTAAAATGTTTATTAATATTTTGCGATCTCTTTGTGTTTTGTTGATAACAAATATAATGTTATCTTAAGTACAATTATAAGGATACATGTTATTTTTGTAAAGCATTTACATATAGCCATTTAATACAAATTGTGGTAATAAATCATTTGTTGTAATAGTTTATTAGGATGGGTAAAAATCACAACCCATGGATCATATCCATAACCCATGGTATTGACCCATACCCACTTGACTAGATTCATTGTACACATTAGATACATTGAATCTAAAAGAATACCCATGGACCAACCCATAACCCATGACCCATGACCCATAACCAAAAAACCCATGGGCAAAGAGGAGCGTCCCACGGATCCCTAGGATTACACTAGACGGATCCCTTGTGGGAGGGATCCGTGTTGAAAACACACGCACCTTGATAGATCTTAAGCACTTTCGGAGATCGTTAGTGTTGCCTATGTAATCACAAGCAAACTAATGGAAGATCTCTACAACTCGTATTTTGTAGCGGAAAGTAAATACAAGTTATAATAACTAAGAACTCTTTGATCCTCTATGGATCTTTTGATTATAGAAACTCTATGTTTGGATAGTTTCTGAGGACTTGAAAGACTTGAAAAAGCTTATCTATTACAAACTATTATGGTTCCTTTTATAGGAAAGAAACCCTAATGACTCACGACGCTTTTACTCGTTCGCTCCTAATACAAACATAGACCAAGCATGCATCTAGACAACCATGCAACTAATCATATTGTTTTACTAATGATTTTTTATTACGAGTAAGCTCTTACAATACTGCGCCAACCTATCTTCCATACGGCGCTGACTTTTACTACATCTTGAGCTTATCTCTCCTACGGATTCGCACTTTTCGCTGAAACACAATTTACCTTCAACACTTACATGAAGTATAACTTCAAGAATCCATTCTTCTTCGAGAATCTCTTGTGAGATACTTGGCGAATCGTGAGTTTATCTTAATTCCCAACAATCCTCCCTAAACCGGAATTTGACTAGGTTAAGTTCCAGCTTCCTTGATAGATCGATAATGCGGTTGAGGATTGTACCATTTTATGAAGAAAGTTCCAAACAAGATCCTCCCATATCTTAAACACTTCTTAGCTATGAAGGGCCGCTTCTAGAGGATCGACAACAAAGATTCGAGGAAGAAGAACATCTCTATGATGATTGACACGTGATACACGGATCTTTGCAAGAACATATGACATTAGGTACATCAAAAATATAAGTTTCATACTATTCTCATCACTTCCAGTGTGTTAACTCCTGTGAGAGGTGAATCATTGAAATTAATGGGTTTGATGTCTCTTTACCAATAGCCATCACTACTTGGAGTAGCACATGTTTGAGTTCAAAAACTATGGTACATTGATAACCATCCGATTTATTGGCAAACCAAGAACCATATAAACGGATTTGACTTGTCTTTACCGTAGCCGCTTGCTCGGGACCCGTCAATTCTTAGAATTGGTGAATTGAGAACCAAATATGGATTCGCTTGCCTTTACCACATGCCATATACATGTGGGCTAGCCATTCTTGGATTCCAAAAGGAATAAACCATGGTGAATTGATGACCATACAACCCTCGTGATTAAGAATGGGTGGTTGCGGACCCTATGATTTTGAGCAAACCATTACATTTATCAGATTTGTTGTGTCTTTACCAAAGTGTCCCTTTGGACTAGCCAACTCTTCGATATACCCAAGGTATATCGGTGAGTTAAAACCATCGAAATTTTACAATAAACAAACCGGTATAAAAGTTAGTTTTTTTTTTTTTTTTTTTTTTTTTTTAACTAAGAATTTGAAAGATAATACGTAAATTGACACATAACGCACACAACACAAATTAAAAGTAACAAAAGCAGGATAGTGCGAGAGTACCAAGTATCATGATAAGGATGAGTGAGACTTATTGCGGTT
The DNA here is from genome assembly GCA_022545495.1 of Chrysanthemum lavandulifolium. Lineage (NCBI taxonomy): Eukaryota > Viridiplantae > Streptophyta > Magnoliopsida > Asterales > Asteraceae > Chrysanthemum > Chrysanthemum lavandulifolium. The sequence continues at coordinate 33,939 of JAHFWF010000011.1, read as the reverse complement.
GTAGAAGTTGTGTCTTGATCAATCCCACCAATGTTGAAGCAGCATGCCTTTCATTGCCCACTGGATCGGAGGAATCTCCATTTCTTACTAAGCATCTTTTCCATAAGTCTCTTGGGCAATGGATACTTTGCCTCACCAAGATGCGACGGTGATTCCATCTTAGTCTCAACACATGCACACGAGGGAGAGGATAGAATCTCCAGAAGCAACCTTCCACCGATGTGAGTTTTCCCAAATGGAATGTGCTTTGCTATTAGGAATGTGAGAGTTTAGTAGGACTTGAAGATCTCTCGGTAAGAACATCCTTAACCTTGTGGTCCTTGTTGCGATAATGGGAGGTAACACGAGTGTACGGAGAAATCAAGTGCCTTCGTCTCACCAAGTGTAGAATTTCCTTGAAGGTGAATTCCATTGAAGGGAGTTCCTTCGATGAATGACATTCATCTCATCATCCTTGATTTCAATCTTCCAACACATTTTGATCTTCGTCAGAAAATCGGCTGAGAACCCTCGATAATGAAAGTTGAGTTATCGCCTTCAAGATCCAAAGGAGATCTTTTGGCCATTCTCTTCTTCCTCCTACCAGTCGATAGATTTCCTAGAGAGCATTTTCATCTTGAACATTTATGGTAAGACTTGAAGAGGTAGAGGGGACTTAGTTGGAACACAGTGCATTCATCCCATGGAGCATCTCGTATTGCCTTTTTGTTTTTATTTCAGTGAGATCGCCTTCCTTAACTTTAGAATCTTCTAGAATGACAACGGTATCACGATGAAGTGGGAGCCGATACATCGTGCTTGTGAGAATTGGTAAGTGGTTCGTGAGATGGACCCTTGTTAGTAGAGAAGCAACTTGAAAGTTGCTTGACGAGAATGACTGAGATGATTCCTTGGTTGGAGCATCATCGGACTTGAGTCTTTTGGCTTACGGAGGCGCTTCATTCTCTGTAATCCTTCTCAGTGGGTAGAATGTCTTGAAGATGATGATTTGTCCCTCATGATCCGATTGTATTTGCGAAACAGGACATGATCGTGAAAAGCCTTGACTTGTTTCATCGTTAAGCCGTAGTTGTACATCGAGCATTGATTTTTCACCACCCTTCTCATTTCATCTTTAGTAGGAGGCTTCTCTTTGTCCTTCGAGCTTTGATGGCCCTCTTTGTGCGATAGCTTCTTCCTTTGTCTTCCCTGAGCCATCATTCGCTCCACATAATCGCTAATCGAGGAAATCTCCACCTAGTATACTTTGAGCAAGAGAAGGTCTTGAAATGACTTCTCGAGTTAGAATATCCCAAAGGTTCGTGACAGTATCCGAACCCGCATTTCATCTAGTTCTCTTCTCCTCTCGTGAGTTAAAGATGAAAAGTCCTCCGTTTCAAGTTGATGAGCCAATACTTCACTTTCCTTTGACTTCTCAAACTTAGCCAATCTACTTGCTTGACCTAGTCTTTCCTCCTCACTTACCGTGTCCGGACCAAGCTCATCTTCGCTATTACATCTTTCCCTTTATCATTAGGCTTGATAGCATACTCATCTTCGCTAAATCAACGCGGGAACCTCGGTAGCAATACCCAAGTCAACATGTTGATGCGCAGATTATCAGCTGGAGTGGTCATGGCTACATCATCGAAAAGATCTGCTTGAAGGTGAAGGGCTGTTGGTTCTTGAGCCGATGAAGATTGATTAGGATCCAAGATGCATCCTCCATTTGCACATCGCCAGATGCAACTTATCAACATCGGTTCCTTTGAAGCTTGAGAAGATACCTTATGAATATAAGATCTCTTTCTTCTTTTGTAAAGAACGTGTTTCTTCTTCGAGGAAGCAAGAACTATCGATGAAGGATCATTGAGAGAAACATCGCCCAACATATCAAGAGACCCAAACCGAGGTACTTTGTTCTTCATCGAAGAAACCACAAGCTTCCTTTTGGATGTCCCTTTAAGTTTGTCCTCCAATTCCTTGACTTGATTTTGCGCTTCTTCAATCTTACTCCCAAAGATGACTTGGTCTCTGCAAGCTCCTTTTTCGAGACTTGTAACCTCAACAACATACACGCTGACAAGAGCATAAGCAGATGAGAGTGTAATAGGGTCCTCACCCACCAAACAGATTGCTCGTGGTGAGGGAGCTTCATTGGACCTTCGTTAGAATCATGGTCATGCTCAATGTGAGGAAGATCTTCATTGAGAGGATCCTAACGAGGACTTGGTGTGGGTAGTCTATTAAGATCGACTCATCATGAGTCACTAGTGTGGGTGTTGGACCCGGGACGGGTGGTGGGACCGGAGCAACATGAGTTGCTTCAACGGCTGATGAGGGGCCTCATCTATGTTAACTAATGGATTACCATCGGTAGTAACGGTGAAGAAGGAGGATTATGAGCCACATTCTCCTCATCGACAATTTCATTACCTTGGGGCAACATGGTGCTAGCAAGGGATGATGTTCCCCGAAGTGGGTTCTCATTGTTGCAAACAATTTAGCGCTAAAAGTACCTATAGGATAAAAAGATTGGGCTTGGGTAGTGGTGTCTAAAATCATTTGCGTAAACCTTGGGTACATTAAAAATTTACCCTTTTCTTTTGAATATTTTCAACCATGTTTTCGAAAATATACTTGAAAATTGAAAGTTACCCTTGAGAAAGACACACAATACCATATCCTAGTTGGTAGAGAACGGTCCCATCCTCCGTCTTGTTGCTTATGCATTGAAGCAACGTATGAACTAGGAACCTCCACTTTGGGCAAAGTTCCTTCTTCACCACATATCGGTTCTAGTTCCTCGATAGCAATTGCTCTTAGCCCGATAAGCACGTCTTCACGATTAGAGTGAAATTCTCCATCGAGCATCTTCCAAGTGAAGCTTCCTCCCAGTAGGTCCTCGGTCACTATGTGCTCTGCTTCATCAATCACACCCTAATCTCTGCCTCACTCCTCTTACCACAGATTCCCAAACCGAGTAATCAGTGATTCATATATCTCATTTGGAGAATGAGTTGTGAGCATAACAAATCTTTGACCTTTTCAAGAATTCCACCATTGGTTCGTGATAAATCATATCCTTTGCCATTTCGTAAATGCAACTTTGTGTGATCATGTTTAAATGCAAGAGCCATGAGGGATATGAGTTTTGAGGTTATGTTTCTCGTAATGGTGAGAGTTTGTGGTTGCGGTGATGAGAGGGAATTGGTAAGTGAACCAAACTTCTACAAGAAGTTAAGCTATACCGAAAATACTCTAAGGCATCTTATTGCAGCTACTCCTAACACCTAAAGAGCATTTTACAAAGATTAAGCTAAATGATTACTAAAGCAATAAGCAATCGTCCCAATCGCTTAAGCAGATTAAACCGCTTATCCAATAAGCTACAGAGAAACTAAAAGTGTGGTCCTCAAGACCACCAACCGAGAACCTTTGTACCAATTTACACCATCGAGGACAAGTAATGAAGACAATAGAGATTAAACAAAACTAGCTATGGATCGATAAGTCATTGATAAAAGAAAAGCAGGGTCACCCCCACCGCTTGAGCTTATTCAAGGGCTTATCAGGATAGCTTAAAGGTAAAACAGATAATAGGCCTTATAGACCACCTAGCTGACTACACTTAAACCAAATCTCGATTCTAAAACCCCGAAATGAGCTTAATGCTCAAGTCGCAAAATCGCTTAAACTAGATCGACATGCCTTTTGACTTCGAAACAGATTCTATGTTTGACTTTCTTGAGATTCAAATGCAAATGGAAGACCAAATCAATGTAATATGATGCAATAAGACTTTCACAAGCTAGCTTATCAAATACTAAACCTATATTAACAGATTTCAGAAACTGGATTTCAACAGTTAGCTCACAAGATCAGTCACAAGATCATTTTGACTTTTAAGGCAGTATGATGCAAAATAAAAACAGAGATAGACTTAATGATCAATACTAAGCCTAAAGCAACAGATTAAATCAACTACTGTGTCCTCTAAAACAGTCTTAATCACTAAACCAAACACTACTTTAAAACATGTTTAGCAAGTAAAATTGAGATTACCACTAATCCATACCGATTTCTTGATTACCTAAGTTTATATAACCTAAATAAAACTATGTGAACAAGTGTACACTAATGATTATCACAAACTCAAACAAGCAAAATATGCAAATGACTTGAAACTTGAAAAGTTGGAAACTTACTCACATGAGTCCACTGCTATTGCAGGCTAAACCAAACCTTAATCCTACTCTATTCTAAGCTAGTTTAACCCATGATCAACCTCTGCATCACCAAATCCAATTCATTTGCATTTTGAGCTGATGGTTGACTTTTGTTGACCAATTGAGAATTATTTGAAACTGACTTTTAAGCTTGCAAAAAGCTAACATAAGCTTAAATAAGCTGAATGGAGCTGAGAAGTAAACTATATGAAACTTGGGAATCAGAATTTGAAATGAAAATTTTCCACAGTAACCTTTAAATTTGGAACTTAAATAAAACTTGGATTTATGCTCACAAATACATTACAATGACACTTTAACATAAATTTGATACTTAAGTTACTGAAATTACAACATTTAGATATAAACTACAACATTAAAAAAAACGACATTAAGGTAAAAACTAAAAAACTAACTAACTCCCCAATTGCTTGCATCTCTCCTCTCTTTTATATGCCAACTGCTTCTCCTTGACTTTCTGAGCATTTCCCACTTCAATTTACAACCATTGGATGACTATAGTGGATTTAGGCCGTTTGATTCCATTTTGGCGGGAAAATGGAAATTTGGCAGTTGTGGGATTGAGTGTGAGGAGAAAGGTTGCATTAAATGAAGTTTGGATTGAGGTGTTGGTGGGGGGACAAAAGAGATGGATAGGTGAGGAGGGGTTGATTGCAGTGGAGTGAAAGTGGGTGAAGAAAGGAGAAAAAGAAGGAGGAAACCGGGGGTTGGTTTGTTTGACTTCGTGTTTGACCGCTGTGGTTAATAATCAAAGGGGTTCAAAGTTCAAATGACAGGGGTCACAAGCTAAAGACTGTGCCAAAATAGGTGTTAAAGGCTTATAATGACAAGGACCTTATTGCAATTTTCAAACTTCAAGGACCTAGGTCGCCAATTCAAAAAAGTTTCTCCAAGGACTAAAATTGACAATCTCACAAAGTACAAGGACTAAACTTGCCATTTTCACATTCTCCGTGGACTAATTTCGCCAATTTTCAAACTCGAGGACCATTTTGTAAATTTCTCAAACTTTTGATATTTTTCACCAAAGGACTAAATTTGACAAGTTATGATTTTAAAAGGACCTTTGGTGATTTTTCTTTGAAATTTTGTGCTCGTGGACTGCTTTTTGACAATTTTTGAAACTTGGGGACTAAAACGCAATTTTGTAAATTTGATATGTTTTCATCCGATTTTGATATTTTGCATTTAAAACACATAAAACACTCGATTTGTGATATTTTCATCATTTTGATGTGTTTCGAGTGTTTTCGATGATTTTGCGCTTTATTTTGTACAAAATGATGAGTATTTAGACACTCATCAATCCCCACATCGAGATATTGCTAGTCCCTAGCAATGATTTGAGAAAACATAATGGATTTTAATCTCTTTACCAAAAGCCATTACTCGGAGTAGCCAAATGTTTTAGTTCAAGTAAGAACCATGGTACACCGATAACCATGTGATTTTGAGCAAACCACCGCCTTTCAACGGATTTGATTTTGTCTTTACCGTGTCGTACCATCTTCGGACTAGCCAACTCTTAGATAAATTATCAATATTATCTTTGGTGAGCCGATTACCAATTATGGATTTTCCATCGCCTTTACCACAAGCCATAACCTTATGGCTAGCCAACTCTTCACTTTTTAGGATATGGTGAATAATACCATACAATTTTGGGCAAATTGCAAGCCATATAAACGGATTTGAGAAATCTTTACCAAGAGCCGCTTGCTCTGGATTAGCCAATCCTTTAGTCTATCAAACATGGCGGATCGATAACCAAATGAGTAAGTGTAAAACACTTACTCCAAAAAAATTTTGGCCAAAACGGGAATTGGTATAGATAATATATGAAATTCGTGAGAATTCCCCACACTTAGAAATGAATATTGCCCTCAATATTCAAAGTACCGCGTTATGCCAAACAAAGAACGTAAAAGGGAAATACTACGCCATTATTTAGAAAGTTTTTTTTTTTTTTAGATAATATATATATATATATATAACACGGGGCATCACCCCACACTTAGGTGGTAGAAAGGGTAAGAAGACGTAAATATGGGTGAAAACCCATGTTTAGTGTAAAGCATCGTTTTTGATTTCCGAGTCGCTAGCTTGACTCGACCCAATTCATTGGTTCATGGGAAGCAAAGTGGAAGAAACAATCTCCATCGGACTTTCATTCAAGATGTTCGACAAACATATGAAGCATGTGAAAGTTCCACACCGACGAGATATAGAGAACCGCTCAAAATGATAATTGAAATGCCGGATCAAAGATAGTGTCCTCACCCCGAAGGAGTGAAGAAGAGGAAGTCACCGAGTAGGTGAAGAAAGAAGGAAAATCATGATAACAATCATGATTAGATCTTCTTCCTCGGGATTAAGTGCAATTGCACTTATTTGGATTTTATTGGTAGAGCTCTTTGGGTTGGAAGGCATCTCGGTGGGAGGGTGGGAAGATTTGTCATAACTATGCAAATTGAGATTCTCTCCCGATCATGATTTTTGCCATCCAAGCAATCATACTCCAATGAGATATGATATGAGTGAGTTCACCGCGAACTCCTCATGAAGAATATACGGAGGTGGGACATGTGCGGTACTTGGGCTATAAATATGCACCTCGTCCATTATAGTCTCCGTGTCGACTCATCACTATCAAAGATTGGATTAATCGAATTTAGAGTAAATTCGAAATCAATTCGAATAAGGGATTAGTGATAGTCGTATTAATTGTTGTGGAAACAACATGGTCAACATCCTCTTCTAAGTTAACGATCTCGGAATGCGGAAGTAATGCATCAATAAATTCTATGTCTTTAGAATATAGAGAATTGGCATCACTATAATCACCGTCAAAATCGAGAAAGTCTCAACAAAATCATTTGTAAGAGGAGAAAACACATCACACTCTTTGTCAAGAATTCCCTCGCACTCACTTGGGATCGGATAAGGTTCTCAACATTCGATGATTCCGCTTCCGAATAGTGCCGAGATGCTCGTCCCCATACTTAGAGAGTTTTGGGATCAAAAATTTCAAAGAAATAAGATCATCGACCTCTTCTAAAGGAATTCACTTCTCTCAACCGGCGTGAGTGAAGGGAAGAGTCGAAATGAAAGGCTCTTCGTGGTGGTTTCACCGAGAATCGACTTTCATCATCATCGCTCACTATCATCATCATCGCCGATGTAAGTCGCGAGCCATCCTTCGCCTTGCAAGTGGGATCGCCTCGATTCGTATTTCTTCAAGACATCTTTGAATCTTAGCGCCTCGCATCCTCTTCTTCAAGTAATTTCTAGCATAGATTTTACGCTATAGACGCTTGGTCTTCGCAAGTTCTTCTAGCATACTTTTCTCACGAGGATGTTGATCAATGACGGAAATTGTTCAATGACGGTGTTTGAATTGTTTGGTTGGAAATTGTCAAAACAAGGAGTGTTATAACAAGGATCGATTCATAGAAATTTTGATTCCATGATTGACATTGGTAATCATAATGAGGACCTCCACAAAATTCACAAGAATATGTCTCCATCTCATAGTGCGAGGGTTGGTTGAGGAAATTAGTTGTTTCATTGCAGGGATTTTGGTCATAGACAAACCCGTTTCCCGGATTCACAATGCCACAACCGGGGCAATTTCCACCATTTTGAGGTCCCCCACACCATTCACAACCAAATTGGTGAGGATGAGACATAGAAAGAATCAAATGGATAGAGGGTAAAAGAAATGAAGAATCAAAAGGGTAAGAGGGTAAAGAAGAATATTTTTGGTGTTTTTGGAAAACATGATGATAAAAACAAAGAATGAAAATATTTTTGGCGTTGTTAACACTTTAGGACAAGTGTTAATGAACTTTTTGAGATTTTTGATAACTTTACAAAAAACTTTTTACAAATGATGGGTATGTGCAACAATGGATCTGAAAATGGCTAAACACACGCTAAAGCCTCCCGTGCAATGGCCTAAAATTTGATCCACAAGAAACCGCCAAGTCAAACAGACTTAAAACATTTTAAGCACAAATACAATGAAGATCGAGAATATAATGAATTCCGGTCGTTATGTCCCACGGAGACTCAATGGTGTGTTAAACACATGATCGACGATAGATTGATCACTAATGATAATGATCGAAAAGGATTAGGATAGATAATTACACTCTTGAAAAGTTTATAAAATAAAGCGACTTAAATACAAATTAAAAGAGATTAAAAGTTAAAGATATTAAATAAACGCTATCACTATATTTAAAGTGATGAACGCTTAAAACTTAAAACGAAAAACTTACGTTTAAATAAAAATAACGTAACGCACAAAATAAAAAGTGAAACTTATACAATATAAATCCTAAAAATATGAAAATACATTTTACAATCCTAATGATATAAGAAAATTATTAGAAAAGGAAAATTATTTTTAAACTATTTATTTAATTATTATTAATTAAAAACTATTTATTAAGTATTTAAAATACACTAAAATAGAAGAAAATACAAAATTAACCTAGAAAATGAAATTATAACTTAGAAAAATCTAAAATAAGATAAAACTAATTTTAAAACTGAAAATATATTTTTAGACTTATTATGTATTTATTACTAATTTAAAACTATTTAAAACTAATTAAAATGCTAAAAATACTTTTAAACTAAGAAAATTATAGAAAATACTTTTAGGCTATTTATATTTATCTAAACTTAAGAAAATTGAAAAATTATTTTTTGGAACCTTTTTCTAATTTTTTGTATTAAAAGCTATTTAAAAATGCTTAAAAACCAATTTAAATCAAGAAAAATAGCAAAACACCTTAGAAAAATCTGAAAATTTAAGGGAAACTCTAAAATAATATTAGAAAGCTAGGAAAATTAGAAAAACAGGTGCTTGTGTGGAAGGATTTGAAACTGATGTGTAACTGATGGGCAATAAGCACTTTGAAAATAAGCTAATAAGCTCTAAAGTGAACCAAACTTCTACAGCAGGCTAAGCTATACTGAAAATACTCTAAGGCATCTTATTGCAGCTACTCCTAACACCTAAAGAGCATTTTACAAAGATTAAGCTAAATGATTACTAAAGCAATAAGCAATCGTCCCCACTGCTTAAGCAGATTAAACCGCTTATCCAATAAGCTACAGAGAAAACTAAAAGTGTGGTCCTCAAGACCACCAACCGTAGAACCTTTGTACCAATTTACACCATCGAGGACAAGTAATGAAGACAATAGAGATTAAACAAAACTAGCTATGGATCGATAAGTCATTGATAAAGAAAACAAAGGTCGACCCCACTGCTTGAGCTTATTCAAGGGCTTATCGGGGTGCTTAAAGGTAAAACAGATAATAGGCCTTATAGACCACCTAGTCGACTACACTTAAACCAAATCTCGATTCTAAAACCCCGAAATGAGCTTAATGCTCGTCGCAAAATCGCTTAAACTAGATCGACATGCTTTCGACTTCCGAAACAGATTCTATGTTTGACTTTCTTGAGATTCAAATGCAAATGGAAGACTGAAATCAATGTAATATGATGCAATAAGACTTTCACAAGCTAGCTTATCAAATACTAAACCTATATTAACAGATTTCAGAAACTGGATTTCAACAGTTAGCTCACAAGATCAGTCACAAGATCATTTTGACTTTTAAGGCAGTATGATGCAAAATAAAAACAGAGATAGACTTAATGATCAATACTAAGCCTAAAGCAACAGATTAAATCAACTACTGTGTCCTCTAAAACAGTCTTAATCACTAAACCAAACACTACTTTAAAACATGTTTAGCAAGTAAAATTGAGATTACCACTAATCCATACCGATTTCTTGATTACCTAAGTTTATATAACCTAAATAAAACTATGTGAACAAGTGTACACTAATGATTATCACGAAACTCAAACAAGCAAAATATGCAAATGACTTGAAACTTGAAAAGTTGGAAACTTACTCACATGAGTCCATCGCTATTGCAGCTAAACCAAACCTTAATCCTACTCTATTCTAAGCTAGTTTAACCCATGATCAACCTCTCGCATCACCAAATCCAATTCATTTGCATTTTGAGTCGATGGTTGACTTTTGTTGACCAATTGAGAATTATTTGAAACCGACTTTTAAGCTTGCAAAAGCTAACATAAGCTTAAATAAGTCGAATGGAGTCGAGAAGTAAACTATATGAAACTTGGGAATCGAATTTGAAATGAAAATTTTCCACAAGAACCTTTAAATTTGGAACTTAAATAAAACTTGGATTTATGCTCACAAATACATTACAATGACACTTTAACATAAATTTGATACTTAAGTTATCGAAATTACAACATTTAGATATAAACTACAACATTAAAAAAACGACATTAAGGTAAAACTAAAACTAACTAACTCCCCAATTGCTTGCATCTCTCTCTTTTATATGCCAACCGCTTCTCCTTGACTTTCTCGAGCATTTCCCACTTCAATTTACAACCATTGGATGACTATAGTGGATTTAGGCGCTTGATTCCATTTTATGGAAATGGAAATTTGGCAATGGAGGGTTGAGTAAAGGGAAAGGTTGCATTAAATGAAGTTTGATTGAGGTGTTGAGGAGGGGACAAAAGAGATGGATAGTTGAGGAGGGGGTGATTGTGTGGAGTGATTTGTGCGTGAAGAAAGGGAAAGGAAGGAACCAGGGGTTGGTTTGTTTGACTTCGTATTTGACCACGGTATTAATAATCAAAGGGGTTCATAAGTTCATTTTGACAGGGGTCACAAGCTTATGAGCGAGCCAAAATGGTTTAAAGGCTTATAATGACAAGGACCTTATTGCAATTTTCAAACTTCAAGGACCTAGGTCGCCAATTCAAAAAGTTTCTCCAAGGACTAAACCGACAATTCACAAGTACAAGTTAAACTTGCCATTTTCAATTCTCCGGGACTAATTTGCCAATTTTCAAACTCGAGGACCATTTTGTAAATTTCTCAAACTTTTCATATTTTTCACCAAAGGACTAAATTTGACAAGTTATGATTTTAAAAGGACCTTTGGTGATTTTTCTTTGAATTTTTGACTCGAGGACCTGCTTTTGACAACTTTTGAAACTTGGGGACTAAAGCGCAATTTTGTAAATTTGATATGTTTTCATCCGATTTTGATATTTTTGCATTTAAAACACATAAAACACTGATTTGTGATATTTTGATCATTTTGATGTGTTTCGATTGTTTTCGATGATTTTGCGCTTTATTTTGTACAAAATGATGAGTATTTAGACACTCATCAATTATACATAGGTGATCGTGCCATGTATAATCAAGGACAAATGATGTGATTTTTTTTTTTTTTTTTTTTTTCCAAGTTTTAGATGGTATCCAACGTTTTGTTTTGTAAATAATGGCTCAATGATTTTTCGAGTAACATGAAAATCGTTTAGCATGAGGATATTAAATAGTTGATAAAATGACCAAACCAATTGATAAGTTGGTAATAAAACAACTTGCGTTAAGACTTTATGAAACAACGTTTCTAAGATGGTGATAAAATAGTTTGAAATAAAATCAAGTGAAATAATTTCATGAAATAGTAGTAGGATAATTTGGAATAAAATTTGTTTGATGGTTTGTAGGATATATAAGAGAACCTTATCGAGTAGTAATAGTCTACTAATTGGTCGAGAATAAAGTTGGCCTAACCCCTAGTAAGATAGTGATGTATCGTCGTGAACTGATGGAAAATTATGTAATTGGAGTAAGGAATGAAATAAACAAGGTGGTGATTATTGTGGAGATAATAAGTGATGAAGATTACATTAGCTAGAAGGTACTTATTATCTGTTCCTGTTGGTGGTCTAATCGTGTTTCAAGTGTAGGAGTAGTAGGCGGTCTAGCAACGATAGCCCTAGAACTCTCACAGTCCTCAAACCTATGAGATGGTGTAGTGTCTATAGTCTTAGTGGTAGATGGTAATGGTGTGTCAAATCATGCACGCTTCCCAAGCTGCAAGTCAGGTGTATGAGTATCGTGTATGAGATGTGATGGTACGGATGGTGCTCGAAATGATAATGATGATGGTGGAATCCTTGTGGTGAGTTAAGAAAATAGGTTCATTAGGACTAAGCCTATAAATTCTACCCAATGGTATGATCTGTCCCAACTGAGTGATAAAAATTGTCCTGATCCTACCGTGAATCAATAGTGATCGTGATGGTGTAGGTGCAACTTCGTCCTCCTAAAGGTCTCGGTGTCATCATCGATGTTATCGGTGTTGAGTCAATCGATGTTAAAATTATGATAGGGACCGACAAGGCATTCTCCATGTCAAAGTGATGTGAGTATAATGGGATGGGTATTTAAGGGCATCCATGTGACAATCGAGTTCGAAATGAAAGTGAATAACTCGAAAAATGTACATATAAAACCGCATGTATAGTGACTATGTAATTATGATGAAATGATGAGATGCTATGATGATGTAGTTATAGTCTAGGGTCAATGATGCAACCTAGTTCTCTATAATCGTAGCTCGATACCAATCTGTCACACCCCAATTTACTGTTTGCGTGAATGGAATTCACGGGACCGACCGTCATAGCATCACAATCACAGTTATATTGAGCGACCTAAAATGTCGTTTGGAAAATACATCGCTTGATTTAATAAAAACATTCGAGTTACAAAGATAGGTCCCAAATGAAAGTTACTATGCACGGAAAATAAGTTTAGTACAAGTCAAACGATGTTTTGAAAGAAAGTGCCATAATGTACAATGATATAAGTCGGCGCTTGACTCAAAAGGTTCCTAACCATGCCATGATGAGTATGCCTTAGTTACCTGAAAATACATTGCTAAAACGGTCAACAATAATGTTGGTGAGAAATCATAGGTTTATGTAAATGTTTTATACGACTACGCAAGTATAGATCCGTATGACAATCATGTCACATAAAATGTTACAGCATGACAATTATGTCACGTAAAAATGTTACAATTGCTATAAGCCCATGACACCGAAACTAGATATTTCATAATGTAGGCCCCAAAGAGTGTTTGCCGACAACTCAAGAATGTTATTAAATGAGATGCATCCGTATGACTAGTTGGGATTCACCAACCCGGATGGGCGTCACCCTCGATAGATCTATCCACTCAACCTCGCTTCTAAGATTAACGGTTCATGTTCGTGAAAAGGGACTTTCAATTGGCAATGCGGTAACTTAAGCAATGTAAATGAATTTAACATACTTGGTATCGTAATAAAATGTTGTGCAATGTATTCTCCCGTAGGTTTGAAATGAGTAAAACTTGAATAAATCGGGCTATGAAAACTCACTTGATAAACTGGTATGATGACAAGAGTGAGTACACCGAGGTATAATGTGATGCTTTAACGGGACCTATTACGAATGATATGATATGTAATGAGTTGCAATGTAATGTTATGCATGCATTTCGTATGTTATTTATACCATTTGCGAGTTTTGAAAATAATACTTATCGTCGAAAAATACTCTTTTGACGTCTTGACCATCCAAAAATCACTTTACAAGTTTTTACGTCAAAATGTCATCCTACAATGGTTTTGTAATGATTTATAGTGAAATTATCACTTTTCGTCGTAAAATAAAGTCGTCGAAAATTTCATGAAATTGACAAAAATGGCTTCGAAAAACTAGTCGTAACATGGTGTACGTCGATCGTTAGGAAACGAATTCAACAGTTTTAGAAAGTTTGTATCGAAATCTAAAAGTTTCAGTTCAGGAGTTATCGACATAAAGGTCTCGAACATAAAGATAATAAGGGCTAAAGATGGTGATTTTGTCTAATTGTTGTGTAAAAAGTGAGTTTCGGCCAAGTTTGAGCAACCGTAAACTCCGCTATACAAACGGTTGATTGTTTTGAAAAATATGCTCGGTGATCTTGATTTTATTAGAAGACATTTCGTTCCAAAAAGTTCCACATCATAGTTAAAAACAGCCGTCAACATGGTCATTTTAGTTACCTTAATACTTGTCTCGTAAAAGAATATAGTTTTTCTGAAAATAATAGTTACGGCAAGTTTATGAAAACGTGTGTATCTTTGTCGTTTCAAATCCGTTTTCTACGTATAATACGTCCTTAGCTTCGTATCAAAGTATACTAATATATTTTTGACAAGTCGAAATAATTTGTAAAGCTTAGGGCTCGTTTTTGACTCGAATAAAACAAAAACATGTTGCTGAAATTTCGTAAAAATATATTTCGTCGTCAAACTTTAAAAATTCATAACTTCTTCGTTATAACTCCGTTTTATCCGCTCAAGCGCCACGGATTCGCTTTTAAAGTATATTTTCTAAATATCAAGGCCAAAAGTCGTGCCTACAGTCGGATTTTCCAGAAAATCAAAACAAGGACAGAACACATTTTATACTTATCGAAAATAGTTTTTCTCGTACTAAACCTATTCTAATCCCTTCAAATCAACTCCAAAGCTAATCTAATCCTACCATACACCTTCTTAGGGTGTCATGGGTTCCTAAACATCATCAAGACCAAATATACCAAGGAATAATTATAGGATGACTTTATATATATATAACTCTAAAAATCATGTAAAATGGTATAAATCAACATAAGTCTTGCATGTTTGCTATGAAAATGATAAAATACATATGTAATGATAAGAAAAGATGAAAAATGATAGAAACATGCTTACAAGCTATTATGATGAGGTGCAAAGAACAAGGTTAGCCTAAACACTCTAGGTTTTTATTTCAAACCTTATTAAGAGTGTGATTCTAGATTGTTTAAACACTGAGCTTGAAAAATTGATGATCCTTGTAGAAAACCTTATGATGGCGGTTGGAGAGGAAGAAGAAACCAAGAGAGAATTTGATTTTTACTACTTGTGAATTATTAGATACATGAATGAGATAAATGAAAGTGTAAGTCTTATATGTAAGTGTATAAACATAAACAATCAAAGACCATTCCACAATTAATGTCACCTCCCTTGGTCGGCCAAGGGGGAGGAATTTGTAGATATTTAATTTTTTTATAAAATGTATTGTGTAAATATTTGTGTAATTGTTACAAATGTAGGAAAATGTATAAGTAAAGGTAAATGGTAACTTTTTGGTACAAGTAAATTTTAATAGATCAAAATAGAGTATAATGATTTTATAAAATTGTAAAATACATTCCTTGTAAAATTTGAGTGATAAAATAATTACCGGTAGTTTTAAGAAAACGTCGTAATAATATAAATTTTAACAATTTATGTACAAAATAAATTTAAAACACTAGGTAACTAAAAATATAGTTTTATAACTAAATGTAAGTATAAAATATATCGGGATCATTTTAGAAGTAACGGATTAAATATACAAAATAATAACTCACACGATAACGTTTATTTAATATAAAATTTACGCGTTAAAGGTGAAATGCAATGTCATGGATGAACTAACGTGATGCAAATGATGTTAATGAAATGTAGACTAATCTTAGTCCATATGAAATGTACGTGATGATATGATCATGAATTCGCCGCTAAACCACAAAGGTTACGCGAATTTGAAACACGTAAACCTAGTTTACGATAAATGTTGAAATTGTAAGGCATAAATTGTTTGAAATGACCGAAAGTACGGGTTGTCACACTCAAAGTCCAAGACACTTGAGAAGGAACATGAGAAGAAAGCAGCATAGCCTTCAAGCAGATTTGAGGATGGTAGGTGTGTGAGTCAACTTGAGAAGATACATGGTTTCTCTTGACTCCTTCAAGAGCAACCTCTCTATTCGGCTCTGCTTGCTTAGCAAAGAAATTCTTGAGTCCGAAGCCTAGCAAGGTCCTCAAGATAATGAGAGTCATCTTCATCACTCTTATCAAGAATCTCCTTGGAGGTGGTACCGCAATATTGTTAGGGGAGAAACAAGGCACAAGTATAGGTTGCTCATCATCTTCAAACTCATTTTCGAGTCATCATCTAAGGGACCTACATTGTTAGTGGGAGAAGCTTGAGGACCCGCATTTTGGTTAGCCGTGTCTAGAGTAACCCAAAGAATCGTTATAGTCAAGGTCAAAAGACCACGTATGACCCTTTCCTTGAACATTATGCTTATCTTCCAAAATCTTAGGTTCGGCGTCTCTCTCTTCTTGGCTTGCAAATTGTACACCCCAGTAAGCCTTACTATGAGTCGAATAACCCACAATATAACCATCATCGCCTTTTCATCAAACTTGCCCAACGGATCACCGGTGTTCGAATGGTCACTTGACAACCAAAAGGTTTTAGGTAGTGAATGATGTGAACCTTCCCAAAGAGAAGTTCATACAATGTTTTGAGTTGAGGTCTAGTAATGGAGACCCTGTTTAGCACATAGCACGTTGTGCCAGCAACTTCGATCCGTAACATAGTGGGCGGTTTAGAGTCGCAAGCATTGATCTTGCAGCCTCTATTAAGGTCCTATTCTTTCTTTCACCACCCCATTTTGTTGTGGGGTTCTTGGATTGCTATAGTCCCTTTTGATACCTTTTGACCCACGAGTTCGATAAGAATAGCATTTTGAACTCGTCCCATTATCACATCGAATACCCTTAACCTTTTGTTTAACCGATTTTCAACGAGTGATGAATTCAACAAGACTTGAGATGTTTCATCTTTGGTTCGAGAAAGAAAACCCAACAAAATCGCTATAGCCGCGCTGATAACCAAACAAGTACTTATGATCAATGCTTCGACTTGAGTTGGACCAAACAAATCCATGTGGAGCAACCGAAGAGGTTCAAGAATGATGCTCATAGCATTGATAGCTTTGTAAGAGGCTCGTGTTGTTTTCCTTTGTTGCAAGCGACTACGCTTATGATCATTGGTGAAAACTTTGGAGGAAGACCTTCAACAAGACCCATTTTAGAGAGTTTGTTTATGGTCTTGTAATTCACATGAGCCATTCTCCTATGCCATTTAGTAGACTCATCAAGAGATGCTTTAGCCACCGTGACAAGTGAGGTCACCACCAGGTTGAACTTCATTAAGGTTGAATGTGTATAAATTGTGAGTTCGAGGAACTTTCAGTGAAATTGATGTTTCTTCCGGGAGTTTGAAGTCTTTAGATAGCACAAGACATTCATTCTCGTGAAGAGTACTTTGTTCTTGGTGTCACAGATTTGTGAAACGGAGAACAAGTTGAAGTGTCAAGTTCCTTAACATAGTACACATTTTCAAAGTCCGGATGAGGTGTCTTTATGGTGCCTTTCCTGTGATACTCCCATCACTTCCTCCAAAAGTTACATTGCCTCCTCCTTCTATAGGAACAAAATTGTGCATCATATCTCTGCTCCCAGACATGCTTCGGAACAACCACTATCAACAATACCAATATTCTTATGCTTAGGGGATGATCCTACGATAACAACAAAATATATACAAACGGTTAGTATTGATGGAGGTTCAAGTCATTATCGACTTGAACCCCTTGTGGATCACAGTGTTTAGGACATGAAGATTTAGAGGATCCACCATTGTTCTTGGTCCTCCATTGATGATTGGGTTCCTTGTTAGTCCAAGAACAACTCACGAGGACTTCACAAAGAAGGTTCTATATCCCATCCCAAAGATACATAGAGTCAACATATGTAGGCCAATAACTATGATTAAAGTATGGGCTAGTTGGTTGCACATAAGGTCCGCAACCGAACTTCTCAATGAGAGTCGTATTAGCGCAGGGGACATAAGGTGGAATATTATCAACATTGGTCCACTTAGATTTGTGTTTCGGTGAGTAGCACATGCACCCAATCTTTGCTCATAAAAATCACAATCCTTAATTAAATGAAATTTACTCCACATACAAAACATGTCTTCTTCTTGGAAGATTTATTCAAATAGGGAGATGTTTGATTACATGAAGAAGTACTTAAATTAGAAACATTCAAGGAATTGTTTTAACAGATCGATTATTCAAAGATTTAAAAGATAAGTCTTCGTAAGAAACCGCCTTGAAGTTGATTCCTCACAGCTTCCTTAGAAGGCTTGCAAGTAGACCGGGGTGCGAGCTTGGGTGTAGGTTCGAGGCTTGGGAAGGTCGACTTCTCATTTGAATCACAAATTTTCATAGGAAGTAGACCCTTGATCCGATGAATTGTCACCGCCGAGCAAGAGACAAAGTCATTAGATGAGGTTTCGTGGTCCGCAAGTCTTTTGACTTTCGCCATATAGATGATGTGATCCATCAAAGTCAACAATGATGGATAGGTCTGGGCATAAATTCACCTCTAATGGGTCCGTGGACGCATGCATATTACCCTCTTTACAAAGTTAGCTAACCTCATTGGTGTGGATTTACGACCATCGTATCTAGCTTCTACTCCTACATACTTTTGAAATCCTAATCCTAGGCCGAGGTTACCGATTGATCATATAGATTTCTCTAGCTGATTATCACCGAAATTAACCATTGTTTATTCCTTGCAATTTCCTCGCCTACTTTTTCTTTAAGCTCTAAGTTCTCGAACATGCCTTCATCCTTTGCTTTCTCGACAGCTTTAAGTAATTATTAGCAACTTCTAGATCAAACTGTAACACCTTTATCTTTTCTTCATAAGCTATTTGATTCTTTTGAAACCAAACTTTTGTCTTTCTCTGCTTTTAATGCTAGTTTATGAGCTTCATTTTCAACATAGCATTCATCAAACTTAGGTTTCATAGCATCATATTCTTCTTTAAGTTCATTGTATCTTAGACTACAACCAAATATACGATTGTGTACCGAGATAGTCCCATCAAGGCAAACCGATCATGCCTTTCATCCGGTACACCTTGCCAAAGAATCCAAGCTTATCAAGATTATGGGCTTCCTCATTCATGTGTTCATGTGCGATCCAGTTGACATGTTCATCCATGGTGAGGAGAGTCAAGCTCCAGCCTTCTCTTGCTTCGCTGATATGAAAGGTAGTTAGCTCCATCTCCACTCTTCCCTGCCTTTACATTCCCTTGAGAAATGCCCCATCCGTGACAAGTGAAACACTTGACTTTTCTCCTATCAAAGCGAGTGGTTCCTTTCCTTGAAAGCAAACTTCCTCCTGCACTTCTCTTCAAACCTTTGATGTCCACCGACAAGAATGCCACCGCATTTTCGCCTCATCTCCTCCATTTCAAGTGGGTCCAACTGATCAAAGTCTTCATATGCAAGATACTGCTGAGTATCATAGTCAGCAACAAATGAATGAAGAACATCCTCCATCACACTACTAGTCTTATTTTGAGAAGATGGTGGAGAGTGACGAGTGTTATGTGGTGGAGTGGGAGTACAGGATGATGGAAAGTAGTTGGAACTAGGCGATGATGGAAAATAGTTGGAACTAGGAGCAGGTACCATCATGTTGGAGTGAGATGTTCCAACAAAAGTCGCATGGCCGTAAGAAGATGTACGGTGGGAGTTCGACATCGTGTTCAAGAGTTCTGAGTCTATTGTATGCCTCATCAAAGGTGAGCATGTCCAACCCACCTTTAGCCTTGAGGGCAATACTTACATGTAACCATGATGGAGGCAAAGATCAAGGAACTTTGAGTTGCAATCATCATTATCGTTTTGCATTCACCGGTTTAGTGACTCAAGATCCTATGGAACCCGTCAGATCCCTTGTGGATACCTTCTTCTTCGGAGATATTAAAGTCCCAAATTGTTGTCTCAAAGATGGACTTCCTCATTCTCTTTGATTCTTCATTTCCACCGAACCTTGCTTTGAGAGCCATCCATATGTCTTTTGCATCATCCATATGGTGAAAATCACACGATGATCTTCGTGAATGGCCCAAGCGTAATAGTTTTACTTTATGCTCTCTCTGATAGCCAAGACCTCTTCTTGAGCTTTTGGGAGGAGCCATGATAAACTTCCCATCCTCATGGGAATCATTTTCTTTAGACTGCTTCTTCTTCACTACCTCCCACGATTCCAATCAATATTGGAAATCAGCTTTTCCATCTTCATAGTCCAAAGATCATACTCTTCCCTTTTAAATAAGGAAATTTACCATTGTCATTAGAAAGACTAAGTTTGTTGCATGGAAGTGGTGTTGGTGTTGTTTGTGTTGGTGACTTCAGTTTCATTATCGGATCCGGCATGGTGATGAATTTTTGATTGTATGGGATGAGAATGGTTCTTAGTATCGTAGAGACTTTCCCGAGGCTCGATACCACTTGTTGTAAACACACGCACCTTGATAGATCTTAAGCACTCGGAGATCGTTAGTGTTGCCTATGTAATCACAAGCAAACTAATGGAAGATCTCTACAACTCGTATTTTGTAGCGGAAAGTAAATACAAGTTATAATAACTAAGAACTCTTTGATCCTCTATGGATCTTTGATTATAGAAACCTATGTTTCGGATAGTTTTACTGTGACTTGAAAGACTTGTAAAAGCTTATCTATTACAAACTATTATGGTTCCTTTTATAGGAAAGAAACCCTAATGACTCACGGCGCTTAATCTGCTCGCTCCTAATACAAACATAGACCAAGCATGCATCTAGACAACCATGCAACTAATCATATTGTTTTACTAATGATTTTGTTTATTCCGAGTAAGCTCTATACAATACGGCGCCAACCTATCTTCTATACTGGTACGACTTTTACTACATCCGAGCTTATCTCTCCCACGTGATTCGCACTTTCAAGTGAAACACACCTTCAACACTTCTCAAGTATAACTTCAGTGAGAATCCATTTCTTCTTCTAAGAATCTCTTCGCGATACTTGGCGTAATCAAGAGTTTACCTTAATTCCCAACAATCCGTGGGATCCGGGAACAATGACAAGTTTTTCCTATAAATAGAGAGCCATTTCTTCATTCTAACTTACCCCTCTTCTTACTAATTCTCTCATATACTCTCATTCTCTTCTAACAAAAGATCACTTGATCTAGAGAGTACTTCTTTCTTTATTTCTTAGTGATTCTCATATAGGTCCTTCTCTAAGGCGAGATCACGAGCATTCTACAAGTCATCCAAGCAAGGGGTCCTTGATTGATTTGTTCCTCCGCAAGATTTCTGTAGCAAAGATCTTGTATTTGATATTTCACATATTTGTTGTGTAATAGTCGTGTTGGTTTGGTCCACCGTGTTACGGACTCGGTATTTAGCTTTGTACCGGAAAAAGGTGTAAGCAACGCTAGGAAGGCTTCTCCGCCTGTGTTGAAGGAGTTTGTGGACATAGTGCTTGAACTCTCGAGTAGGTGACTCGGGGAGTGGAGTAGGGCAAGGAAGGTGTTCTTGTAGCCGAACCATTATAAATCGGTTGTGTCATTTCTATTCCTTGCTTTACTTTATTTACTTGCTTTATCATTAGATCTATACTTTCTCTACATCCATACGATTTCACATAATATCGAATTTAAAGTTTTGAAACTAACTTAAAATCGAAAAACTATTCAACCCCTTCTAGTTTTCCACAATTGACATCAAGAGCTAAGTTTATAAAAGTTTTAAGTAAACCGTATTTTAAAAACTTTTCGATCACTATGGGTTTTGAAAATTACAAGGAAGGGCAATCTATGCAACGACCACCACTACTTGAAACTAATGGTTTTATATATTGAAAAATAGATTCAAACGTATGTGAAGTCTAAAGATATTGATCTTTGGTACATTATTGTTGAAGGCGATTTTGAGGCTACCTCAAAAGATGATAAAGGAAATTTAGTTAACATACCTCATGATAAACTAAACGATGAAATGAAGAAAAGCTTTCTAAAAATAGTGAAGCTAAAATGGTTTTGTACAATGCTTTACCCAAAAAGGAATTCGAAAGAATTTCTATGCTTAAAACCTCTAAAGAAATTTGGAATTCTTTAGTTGTAACTCATCAAGGTAATCAACAAGTAAAAAATAATAAAATTGATCTATTTGTTCAACAATATGAAT
This sequence comes from Chrysanthemum lavandulifolium, assembly GCA_022545495.1. Taxonomy (NCBI): domain Eukaryota; kingdom Viridiplantae; phylum Streptophyta; class Magnoliopsida; order Asterales; family Asteraceae; genus Chrysanthemum; species Chrysanthemum lavandulifolium. The sequence goes on along the minus strand of JAHFWF010000011.1, from coordinate 11,831 downwards.
AATATCGGATGAGGAAACTATAGATCATTCATTTGCTAATTTTAATACTATTATTACATCTTTACAAGCACTTGATGAATCTTTTTCTAGCCGTAACCATGTTAGGAGATATCTAAGGGCACTTCCATCCAAGTGGAGATCCAAGGTGACGGCGATCGAAGAGTCAAAATATTTGACAATCCTCACCCTTGATGAACTCATAGGCAACTTAAAATTCTACGAGCTTGTCCTTGCTAAAGATTCTGAAGCCTCGAAGGTGAAAGAGAAACACAAATCTCTTGCCCTTAAAGCCAGAAAGACTTCAAGCGATGAAGAGAACTCCTCTTCGGATAGTGACGACGAGGAGTATGCTATGGCGGTAAGGACTTTAAAAGTTCTTTAGAAGGAAGGAAGATACGCCAAACAACCGTATGACGACAAGAAAGGATTCCGAAAAGCAAATAGGACGAGAAGCCAAGGGATGATCGTGCTTGCTTTAAATGTGGGGACCCAAATCACTTTATTAGTAAGTGTCCCAAACGGGATGATCAAAAGGCGCTCGTGAGCGCACGTGGGGAATGAGCGACGAGGAGGACGAAGAAATTTGTCTCATGGAAAATGACGAGGTATGTCACGAATACTATAGTAGCTCATCACTAGATGATGACTCATTGCATAATGAATATGACAAACTTTGCAATATTAGCTTAAAACTTCCTTGGATCAAGAATTACTCTAAGTAATCGGAACCACGGACATGTTTGATATAACCACGGACGTAAGAATGTAACCACGGATGAAGACAAACCGCGGCTAGTAGTATTGTGTAACCACGGATAATGATATGTAACCACCGCTAGTCTTGTATAGTCGGTTTAGTTTATTGTATTAGATAAATATGGAAAAGATATTTATCTTGTAGGTTACGATTGTATAATGTATAGGACTCCTTAGCCTATAAAAGGAGGTCCTAGGTTAGATTAGATATACGATGTTTTATATCTAAGGTCGATACACTTCAAGGTTGCAAAACCCTAATACTGTAAGAGTATTCAGATTAATAAATAATATTGAGGTGTTGAATGTTTATCGTTCTTCTTCTTAAGATTAAGTGTTAAATTCGCGTAATACTTAATAAGCTTTTGTTCTAAGTCGGCTTATATATTAGATCGCTTGCTCAACTGGGATCAACAAGTGGTATCGAGCTTGTGATCTAGAAACCGTAACCAAGAAGAAGTTCTGTTAAGCTTTATTCAAGTAAGTAAAGATGTCCGACGAAACTCACATGGTGATCGCTTAAAGGTACCCATGCTCAAGCATGGTGAGTATCAAATCGAGAATGCGAATGAGGCAATACATTCGTATGATTGATTATGCTCTCGGGATGTTGTTGAAAAGGAGACACTCTTCCTAAGAAGGGTGAGGATGGTCAAGAGATAGCTATTGTTAGTGAAATTGATAAAGCAAAAGGAAAATGGAGATCAAAGCTCACAAGATTCTCTCCATGGGAATACCCAATGACTATGCTTTGGACTTTGAACAATATGAGTCTCGCTAAAGATTTATTGGATGCTCTTGAAATAAGGTTTGCGGTAATGAAGCTACTAAGAAGTCAAGGATGAATATGCTCAAGCATCAATTTGAAACCTTCACCGCTCTTAGTGGAGAAAAGATTGATGGCACATATAATAGACTTCAAAACTTATCACCAACTCAAGTCAAGGATTATAAGGTTCTTCAAGAAGATATTAATTTGAAGTTCATTAGAGTTTATCATCCGAATGGGCTATTCATACAATTGTGTGGAGAAATAAGGTGGACTTTGATAAGATGACTCGACAATCTCTTCAACAACTTGAAGGTTTATGAGTCCGAGAATAACTTTGCTAATGCATCTTCGCTAATCAAAACATTGCTTTTGTATCCACTAATCACAAGAGCCCACAAGATGTATCCATCACGCCTATGGTATAACCACGGCTATTGCAAACAATACCACCGTTAGTGATAATGTCGTGATGGTGCAATTTGTGCTTTTCGGATTTAACTACCAAGTGTTATGTTTTGAATCAAGATCTAGATCAAATTGATCCCGATGATCTTGAAGAGATTAATCTTCAATGGCAAATGGCAATGTTGACTCTCCAAGCAAGGAAGTTTCGAGGAGGACCGGAAGACAAGTTAAGTATGATGGTCAAAGGAGAGTGGGGTTCGACAAAAGCAAGATGGAGTGCTTTAACCGCAAGAAGAAAGGGCACTTTGCTAGGGAATGTCGAGCTCCTAAAAGAATTGAAGGCATAAAGAAGACTACGTAAGAGCCGCTTCTTCTTCACTTTGGTTGCTCGTGATGGGATTGGTGATTATGATTGGAGTGATCGATTGAAGAAGGTCCCAATGCAGCTTTTCTTGCTAGTGAAGCTTCAAAAGAGCATAACTTTGCTCTCATGGCCTATGCTTCATCTTCCGGTTCGATTCGAGGTATCTAATGATTCTACTTGTTCTTTTAAATCATGTCATGATAACTTAGAATCTCAAAAGCTATCACCGAGAGTATGAGGAAAGAAGTAGAAAGACCGACTATGGACAACTTAGGTTATAGAGTTGGTCTAGAGAGTGTGGAAGAGAAGCTTAAATATCAGATTAAATGTGAGTTTGAGTATGTAGATAAGATCAATATACTAGGTGGTGAAATTGATCTTAAGAATAGAGAGATTAAAATGCTTAAAGATAAACTAGAAGGCAGAGAGTGTAAAACAAAAGGCCCTAGAAGAAAAAGAAAACATGTTGTTAGGGTAGCTAAAACACAATTTGCTTCGATCCGTTCATAAATCTATAGAGAGTCATTTAATGAAAAAGGGTTCGGGATAGGATACAATAATATGCCACCACCCACTCTTATGCAACATGCACCACCGCTAAAGAACTGCTATTTAGTAGTGAATTCGCTTTTAACAAACCCGTAGAAGGAATAAGTAAGATCGAAACACCTAAGATAAGTTCGATAAGTCATCCGATGCTCCCATAATTGAAGATTGGGAATCGATTCGAGGAAGATAGAACCGAATCAACTAAGTCTCAAGAGATAGAAAAAGTTAAGAAAGTTGATTCTCAAGAAGTCAACCTTGTACCTAGATTTGGAGCTCAAATTGCTAAGAGAGTAGTTGAGTACAAGGAAGTGCCTAGGAACAAATGAAAAGATACATACCTAGGGGTAACCAGAGAAACTTTAATGGTCTAATTTCTAACAAAGTTAGAGATGAGTTTCAATGTGTTAAAAGGCTTGTTTTAAATGTGGTAGTTTTGAACACTTACAGAGAAATTGTAATAAAAATGCACCACAAGTTTGGAATCATTGGAGGAGGGTAAATCATCAAAACTTTTCAAAGAATACAAACCCTCATCCAAACAAAAACATGATTCCAAGAGCAAGTTTGATGAGGAATGGGAATACAAAATCTATAGTCATCGCCGCACCTAAATGGGTTCCAACCATCGCTAAGCAAAATGTAAACACGGCTAAGCGTAATCAAACCATCATAAGCAAAATATCACCACCGATTCAAAAGAAGTTTTAAAATTCCAAAGGTGATAACCGACACGTTGGTTGGAAATCATTTTATGTCATAAGGCCTCACTAGTTGGCAATGGAAGCCTAAGACCAAGGTTTTACCACATGTCAACTGTGCATCAATGGACCTAAAGAAATTTGAATATTTTGATGCATGTATGCACCCAAGTCAAGATTGGCTTGGGTCCACAAAAGGAACTAATTTGTTTAATTTCATGTGCGGGCAATCTACAAACCGAGCTAAAAGATAAAGGAGTTTTTGATAGTGGTTGCTCCGGGCACATGACTTGGGATGGGAGCAACTCGAAGATTTTGAAGCTTTTGATGGAGGATATGTGGCATTTGGCAATGATCCAAAGGGAGGAAAGATACTTGGCAGAGGCACAATCGTAATAGGGAATTTAGACTTTGAAAAGTCTATTTGGTATGTGGACTTAAGTATAATCTATTCAAGTTTTCTCAAATGTGTGATAAGAAAACTGGGTACTTTTGGGGAAACCGAGTGTGTGTGTTGTCTCCCGAGTTTAAGATGCCTGATGAGAAGTTTATACAACTTAGGGTACCTAGGAAGGAAAATATATATTGTTTTGATCTTAAAGATGTTCTTCCAAATAGGTCCTTAACATGTTTGTTTGCTAAAGCATCTGTAGATGAGTCAAAATTGTGGCATAGAAGGCTAGGTCATCTCAATTACAAAACAATCAATAAACTGGTAAAAGGAAACTTAGTGAGAGGGTTACCTTCAAAGGTTTTTGAGTGTAAGGAACTGTGTGTGGCATGTCAAAAGGAAAACAACATAGAGCTTCTTGTAAGACCAAAATCAGAACACCATCACACAACCACTGCTTATGCTTCATATGGACTTATTTGGACCTACCTTTGTTAGAAGTTTGAACCATAAGCAGATCGCCTAGCTATCACCGATGATTATAGTAGATTTTCTTGGGTATACTTTTTGGTCGCTAAGAGTGAGACTAGTGAGATCCTCAAGAGTTTCATTACTAAGATAGAAAATCTAGTAAACCATAAGGTCAAGGTAATCGATGTGATAATGGAACCGAGTTTAAGAATGATGTGATGAATCGCCTGTAGCTAAAGGTATAGAAAGACAGTTTAGTGTTGCTAGAACACCACAACAAAATGGTGTAGCCGAAAGGAAAAATAGGACACTAATTGAGGTCGCTAGGACAATGTTGTCGAATCTAAGTTACCAACTACCTTTTGGGTCAAGTCGTAGGAACCGCATGTTATGTGCGTAATGTAAGTAAGGTAGTGAAGCCTCATAACAAGACCCCTATGAGTCGTTACATGATAGGAAGCCAATGATTGCATTCCTAAAACCTTTGGGTGTCCTGTTACCATCTTGAATACCATAGACTACCTAGGCAAGTTTCAAGAAAAGCGGATGATGGATACTTTTAGGCTATTCTTCCAATAGTAAAGCCTTTAGAGTATACAATAGAGGACTAGAATTGTTGAAGAGAATCTACATGTTCAATTCAAAGAAAAGACTCCTAGTGTTGAGACCAAAGGACCAGATCGGTCGCTTAACATTGATATGCTAACCAAATCTATGAATTATGAGCCTATCATTGCGTGAACTTCCACTAATGTTTATGCAGTACACAAAAGGATTCTCGAGGCGTAGACACCTTCCAAGGAAGCCGATTCTCCAAAGGAGTTCTATTTGGTTGAAAAGTGGAAAGTCGGTTCTGCTCCTTCCATCATTCACAAGCAAGGTCCCACCGATGATGATGTATCAATAATGGAGGCAATGTTGATCATCATCAAGATAAGGATGAGTTGTTGAAAGATAACTCGGTGTCGGTAGAAGAAATTGAAAAGAAGAAAAGGCATTCTCAAAGCAATCGCTAAGCCAACCGAAAGCACTGCTAAGCCTACTAAAACCACTGATAAGCCATCTTCTACCACTGATAGGTCAAGTGAAACCCGGATACAAGTAATGGGTGATAGTACTTTCTTTGGACCACATGCAAAGCCATTATTTGGTGATGAGGAGTATCCACATGATCCTAATATGCCTGCTTTGATTGAGATTGATACTCCTACTGATGATGAAGACATGGATGATTTCTTCAATGCTGATTTGTCTAATTTGGAAACTGTCATTCATGAAAGTCCAATCACCACTACAAGGATTCACAAGATTCATCCCAAGGAACAAATACTTGGAAACTTGAATACTCCAGCTCAAACAAGAAGGTGGTTAAGAACATCGAACCCTTTCCCGAACATGGGTTCTTTGCAAGATCACTTCACAAAAGAAACAATCATAAAGATCTCGCAAAATTGCCTGCTTGCTTGTTTTCTGTCTCAAAAGGAGCCCAAGAGAGTGGAAGAAGCTTTATCGTAAGAAGGTGGGTAGAATCAATGCAAGAGGAGCTTTTACGCTTTAAGCTTCAAGAGGTTTGGACATTGGTTGATCTTCCAAATGGAAAAAGGGCAATTGGGACTAAATGGGTGTTCGTAAACAAGAGGATGAAAGAGGAATTGTTGTAAGAAACAAATCAAGGTTGGTTGCTCAAGGATACACACAAACCAAGGTTTGGATTATGATGAAGTGTTTGCTCCAGCTTGCAAGAATAGAGGCTATCGATTATTTTTGGCTTATGCTTCATTCAAGAATTTTGTTGTGTATCGATGGATGTTAAAAGTGCATTTTGTATGGCACAATTGATGAGGAGGTTTATGTTTGTCAACCTCCGGTTTTGAAGATCCCGATCATCCCGACAAGGTTTATAGGGTGAGAAAGGCTATGTATGGGTTGCATCAAGCTCCTAGGGCATGGTATGAGTGCTCGCTCACTTATTTGATGGACAATGGGTTTAAAAGAGGGTCGATTGATAAAACTTTGTTCATTAGAAAGCACAAAGATGATATTTTATTGGTTCAGTTTATGTAGATGACATCATCTTTGGCTCTACAAACAAGGAGCTATGCAGAGATTTTGAGAAACTTATGCATGATAAGTTTCGAGATGAGTTCTATGGAGAACTCACTTTCTTTTGGGGCTACAGTTTCAACAAAGGACCGATGGTATTTTCATTAGTCAAGACAAGTATGTAGCGATGTTTTGAAGAAGTTTGGGTTTCAAGATGTAAAGAGTGCAAGTACACCTATGGAGACTCGTAAACCTCTGCTACCGATGATGGAAGTCCCAAAGTTGATTTGAAGTTGTACAGTCCATGATTGGATCTTTGATGTATCTCACAAGATCTAGGCCGATATTATGTTCTCGTGATGTGTGTGCAAGATTTCAAGTCACACCTAATACCTCACACATGAATGTCATTAAGAGGATCTTTAGATATCTTAAAGGTCATCCTAAATTGGGCCTTTGGTACTCTAAGGATTCCCTTTGATTTGGTGGCCTACACAGATAGTGACTATGCCGGTGCTAGTTTGGATAGGAAGTCTACTACCGGAGGATGTCGGTTTTGGGAAGCAGACTAATTTCTTGGCAAAAAAAAGCAAACTATTGTGGCTAATTCTACAACCGGTCAATATGTGGTCACGCTAGTTGTCGTGGTCAAGTTCTTTGGATTCGTAATCAATTGTCGGATTTTGGGTACAATTTTATGCATACTAAGATTTACATTGATAATAACAAGACAATTTGCATTATTAAAAATCTGCTTTTACATTCTAGAACTAAACATATTGAGATAAGGCATCATTTCATTAGAGATTGTAATGAGAAAAGGTGATTCAAATGGTAAAATCCATACCGATTTCAATGTTGCCGATCTTCTCACCAAAGCTTTTGATGTGGGAGGTTTCAGATCTTGTTGTTAGTATTGGAATGATTAATCTCTAAACTCTCAAATTGTTTTGTACCGCTTGTATAAGTATTGGACCGTTATTATGTAATCTTAGTTTTGCTATTCTTGTTTCTAACCACCGATAGTTTTGTTCAAACCATCGCTTGTTGTTCTGTGTTTCCACTAACCATTTTGCGAGATAAAAGAAAGTTCATTATAGAAGCTAAAGAAGTATCAAGTTAAATTGTTCATTCATTCATCAAAATGTTTACGACTTACACACTTACCACAATGAAACTTCAAGTGCAAATTAAAAGACTACTTCTATACATGATTTCCTACTACTATCCTCACCGTTGGATATGCATGACAAGCTAAGGATCAAAATGGGAAGGATGGATTGATGCAAACGAAGATGATGAAGATGAATACAGAGATGAAGCACAAAGGACATAGTCATATCATACTTTCATCTCGCCGGTTTCACCAAAAGCATCACTCCATTTTCCTTTTTCCTTCCCCTTACGATGTGTGAAGAAGCACCACAACTTGGTGCAGAAGACCAAGAACCACCTCTCCGCCTTTTGGGAGTGGTGGATTTCTTGCTCGTGGTCTTGGTTGGGGTTGGGATGATGAAGGTTGGGGTTTGAAGTTCTCTTCTTTGAGGAGTCATCGAGTCCTCGATGCCTCACTTGATTCACCACACTATCATCTTCGATGATGGAAGAAATGGGATTTTCTTGGTCTTGGTTCTTGTGGAGGAAAGTAGGATCGCCATGGGTTAGAATCTTCACTTGATGATGAAGATGATGATGAGGAGGAGGAGGATGTTAGATCAACAACTTCGGTTTATTCCAACTAGGGTTCCACATGGTGATTGAGATTGATTGGGGATTTTGGAGAAATTAGGGTTTTGATTTTGATTGGTGTGTGTGTTATATGAGATTAGGGTTCTTTATATAAGCAGAGTTATGGGTTATGGAAGTAAATGAGGGCGTGTTAAATGTGGTTGAGGAGTTAATGAGTTTCTTGGGCGTTGGACTAATATTAATCCTAGAAGTTGACCATATTGACTTACCTGTTCTAAACCACGGATAGGTCATTTGGAACCACTTCGCTCTTTCTAACCACCGACAACAATAACCTTCTTCTCTCGTGTTTGTTTTGTGTTTTGTCTTGCGTGTATGAAGGATTTGTGTACATAGGAGTCGTGTGTTAGTCGCTTGTGTTTGTTAAAAAAAAAAAAAAAAAAATTGTTGTGTAATCCTTCATATTTTTGTGAGATCTCTCTTATTATGACACAGAATTTGTTGCTATAACTCTTGGACATTTGGTTGAAGTGCTACCAAGTATCCACTGATGGTGTGTGTCTAAACGCGGATAGCTTTTCTGAAACCGCGGATAGCATTTTGTTTAGTGTTGGATACTACAGGGGCTGTTTGGTAACTTTGGTGAAAGTATATTATCTCCCCAAATCACGGTTGGATCATTTATTTGATCTTCAAACCACTTTCAATTGGCGCTCAACATTAACCCTAATCACTTTCCTTTGCATAATTCACAAAACCCACATCATCTACATCCTTAATCATTAATCACACAATGGCGGAAAATTATTCTTACTACCAACACATAACCTTGTTGCTATTCTCACCAAGAACGATCGATCCAAGGGTTTCATCAAATGATTGATTTCCTTGTTCACATCCCTATTCACTATGCCTTAATCGTCACACCAACCATTCTTAAAGCCTACATACATCGGCCTGGAGGAATGCTAAGCTTGAAGAGGTTGAAGGAGTTGAAGTGTTTAGCATCGTTGTGGATGAGAATGCTATTTCGCTTCGAGGAGATCATTAGGAGAGTTTTAAAGTTTGATGATGCCGATGGTATTGATAATCTCTCGATGTTGAGATTGTAGCCGGTTTAGACAAGGTTAGGATATACACAGGGGTGATAAGGTACAATTTTTAAGAGTTTGTTTTCACCACAATGGAAGTTTCTTATTCATACCTTGTTGATGTGTATGAGTAATAAGACCATCGGGTTTAATGACTTTCCTTCCAAAATTGCTACCGCTGTTATTTGTTTATCCGATGGAAGAAAGTTCAATTGGTCTAGGATGATTTATGAGGGTTAGTACAAAACATTAGGAAGAAGGGTAAATACTATTTGTATCCTAGGTTTGTTCAACTTATTGTAGAAAGCCAAATTGATGAACCCGTTGAGCATTCTAGAGAGTATGAAGTACATCATATGCTTCCTAAGGTTTTTGCACATATGAGGAATCGAAGCCAAATGTGCGATAAGAGATGTTCCTTTGTTTCCATATGCTTATTTTGCCTATCGATCCCGAGTTTGATGAAGGTCTTGAATCCCAACCTATAGTCACCGAACCCACCGCTAGTACATCCGAACCCACCGATAGTACACCTCAAACCACCGTTAGTGAAACTCAACCTACTTCTAGTCAAACCCAAACCATCATACACCAATTGTATGGACTAGGAGACAAAAGGGCACTAAGCTTCCTCAAAGCTAGTGTTAGTGGTGTTGTTCATGAGGTCACACATGGAGTGGAGGTGACATGATTGGAAGGGCTTCCACCATCGATTCATGCTTAGATGTCGGTCGATAGTGGAAACATAAATAAGACCCAACCATTGGCAACTCCTAATGTGGAGAGTTCCTTGAACTTAACACAGTGGAGGAATCCCTAGCCAACCGGGTCGCTACAGGGTGCATAGATGATCGTGCAAGGTCCGATGCTATGTTTACTATATCCAAGGATTCACCTCTCGAGCGCTTAACACAACCAAGTGATGAGGATAGTTTGGAACATGAACATGAATTGACGGATCCTAAGATGGTACATGATGACTTTTCCAATGAACCACCTCTCGGACCGCTTAACACAGTCGGGTGGGAGGATATTCTTGAACGCTTTAATGAATTGACGGTTAAATGTGCTAAAATGGAGGCTACAATTTCGTGTCTACAGGAGTTGGTCGTGTTTCGTGGTAAGGATATTAGGAGATTGAAGCAGAGTGTTGGTTTTGGAAAAAGTAAGAAGACCGGGTTGCTTGCTTTGAAAGCTATGAGAAGAAAGAAAAGAAGGTGGACTCTCTCCACCTCGAATGTGGAGGATGTATCCAAACAGGGAGGAGTGAAGGCATGAATTGTGGGAGGTCGGTGATGTATCCGTTGATGTACCTATGGATGAAGATGTTGATAGTGGAGATAATGAATTTTGGTATCCGATAAAGATGGGAATGAGGCGCTCTTGAAAATTTGAAGAATGTTGTAGAAGATGTAGTAGTGCAGGACACAACCATCGATGGTATGTCCGAAACCACGGTTAGTACTCTTGTAACCACCGCCGCAGCTTCAATTATATGGCAATTATACCCACTACTATCATACCCATCGCTATCATAACCACTTCCACTATTGTCACAACTCTCTCTCGTATCACCACCTAAAACTAAAGAAGTTGAGAAAGAAGTCGCAAGTACATTGATAAATCTAAGCAAAACCTCATCTATTTCTACACCCATCATTGCACTGCTTTATCTGCTCAATCTATCGCAACTAAACCCAAAACAAAAGTTTAGTTATTGGTGAACCTTTGAAGAAGAAAGTGGTTCAACTGATATTGGAAAAGGTAAAGGGGTTGCGATCAGAGTCAAGTTTAAAAGTAAAGCGTAACAAGAAGCTTATGATGCGAGTATGCAAAAGTATTATAGCCGATGAACAAGCGACTTTAGAGAAAAGGAAGCAAGATGAAGAGGAAGCTAGTCGAGATGGTTAGCTACATGGTATGAATCACAAAATTATCTTCAAGCTTCTCAATTAATAAATGATGAGTATATCGCACAAGAATGGGCTTTGTTGGATGATGAGGAAAAGCTAGACTTTTGGGTGAATGGGCAAGGAAGGTTGGTAAAGAAAAGAAGCAAGTTGTAAGAAAGAAACCTCCTTCAATTGCTCGATGAGGAATGTATTGATGAAAATTATTAAGAATTCAGCATTCATGTTTCGATAATCTTAGTAAATGTTCATTTGAAAGAATTTTGAGATTTATGAGAGATGTATGAGGATTAATAATGATGATTATCATGTCCAATGAATTCTAAAAAGGAAGAAGAGTGGATTAAAAGGATGAAGAGTGGATTCAAAGTAAACGAAAGAGAAAATCGAGGTTCAGAGACATCCGATTCTAAAAGATTGAAAGTAGTTGAAGATGTTAATCAAATCATTTCTTATGAGTTTAAGCTTAAAGTTGAAGTGAAGGAGTTTGGAAAATTCAAAGACTCAACAATGAAGTTTATGAGTATAATAAATTTTCACAGATGCTTCAAGATTTTGATAGAGATGATTTGATGAATCTTTGGATACTTTACAAGAATAAGTTTGGTGAAGTACATCCAAATGATTATCATGAGAGACCGGTTTATCATCATTTGAAGATTTTATTTGAACCTACTCATGATGAACCCGAA
>JAHFWF010000127.1:0-96065 GCA_022545495.1 Chrysanthemum lavandulifolium | reverse complement strand
TTTTTAGTTAAATTAATTATTCGAATATTTAATTAAATAATTTTATTAAAACAAAATAAATTAACAAAGTGTGTGCTTAGGTGGAACTATGATGACATGGAAATATGACTTGGCATTATGGGATGCCAAGTGGCATTTTATGTGGCATGCCTCCTCTTATATATATATATATATATATATATATATATATATATATATATGCTCTGCTCCATTTAGAAGGTTTTTATTTTGAGAAGATTGAGAAATCTTTGTTTGAGCAAATTGATTCATGTTTTTATTTGATTCATAAGTAAACATCATTTTATGGTGAATTGAATCTATAAATCACAAATTTGATTCACAAATCATTGTTAAAATCGAGTTATGATGATGATTCATTAAATTTGTACAGATGATTCAAGATTCTACATATATCATAAAATCGAGATTTTAACATTGATTCAAATTTTTTACACATTTTGAATTTTAATCACATTAAAATGAGTTTTACGCTTGAAAACATGAATCAAAGTTAAAAATCTATCATTTTGAAAACCTTCTCAATCTTCTCAAAATAAAACCTTCTCAATCGATCCGGATATATATATATATATATATATATATATATATATATATATATATATATATATATATATATATATATATATATATATATATATATATATATATATATATATATATATATATATATATATATATATATATATATATATATATATATATATATATATATATATATATATATATATATATATATATATATATATATATATATATATATATATGTCCATATAGTGTACACTTTAAAGTATGATACAATAGGCACCAATAGAGAATACCATGTGTCCTTTCAAATTAAATAAAATACAAAATTAATTTATATAAGTTTAAGGGTATCATAGTAATATCATTTGCTCCTAACTTCTCTCCATAAACAAATTATACCAAACATTCTTTTTCTCTTCCATTTACAGCCCGCTGATCCCTCTCTCATCTACATCTAGCCCGCTGATCCCTCTCTCATCTACATCTATCATATTAATCTGCCTCACACCGACATCCCATCTCCATCAACAACAACAAAAATTTCACCACCATCTTTCTCCATATTCAGTTGTCTATCTATAAAAAAAAACGAATCTACTTCCCTTTGATCAGCTGCTTTGTTTTTCAAGTTCAATGATGGGTATTTTGAGATCTTTAAAGATCTTTTAAAGATCGTTTATATGCATTCTCTATTTCGTTGTGAATACCATAACACCGACTGATACATGTTTGTACAATTTTCCGGTAAGGTTCGAGTTTTGAATACTTTTTAGATTGGGTTTTGTTTGATTTTTTCATTAGAGGGCTTCTCTTTATGGAGATTTCTTTGTTTCCAGTAAGATTCGAGCTTTGAATGGTTTTGAGATCGGTTAATATATGGTCGATGTTTTAAAGGTCAGGTCAAGTCGTGTTTGCTTGTGTCTTATATCCTTGTCGCTTTGTGGTCAGTGGTTGGGGAATTAGTTAGTCGCTTTGTTTTCTATTTTGTAATCATATCCGATGGTTATACAAGAACAATCCGCAACGCATCGACATGGATATTTATTTCCTATACTTTTTGTGATGATTCTTTGCTGAATGAGACCCACAACAGGTGGTTACAATGACGAGTTTCGGTTTTGGTTATACGGTTTTGCTCTGTCAAGTGGCCGTGGGGGTCATGTTTTCGGCATCCTTTCTAGCATGTGTTTTAAGATGGCGATGATGTATTTCGCTGCTTTTTAATGGCAGGTTGGTCCCCCGTAGCCTTCAACCTTTGGCGTTCTATGTTGCAAATCGTTGCTGATGCTAGTTCTCTTTTTGTCCGTCGATTTGTGTCAAGGCCGCAAATTTACTCGAAAAAACCATCGATGAAACCCAAGATCTATCGAGGTCTTCTACATAAGTTGTCATGATACATGTTTCTAGCTAGTATATGCATGAGCTATTCATTTAATTTGTATCTTTTACGTCCCATTATTATGGAGAGAGTTCCATGTTTATTCACAAAAGTAAATTATAGTTCATTGTTTATTAGTTAAAGTTAAAGTGAAAACATGCTTCACAAAAGTTTGCATTGTTGAACGTTGTGTTGACAGAATTGACCTTGAAGTTTGGATGGTTTTTTTCTTGCGTACTTTCTTGGCCTTTTATACAATGTATTGTGCAAGTGTGTCAAAATAGCTTATTTGTCATTAAAATGTGTCACTAAAATTTAGTGTTGAAAAAAATATGTGTGTCACTAAAAAGTATTATAAAATTAAGTGTGTAAAAAAAAATTAATTTGTCACTAAAATGTGTCATTAAAATCTAGTATGTCACTACAAACGTCTAAAAACATCTAGTGTGTCACTACATATGTATCAAGAAAAGTTGTATGATAAACACGTGTCAATAAAATGTCACTAAAACTCATTATAAATGTATCAAAAAAAATTAGTTTGTCTCTATACATGTGTCAATATGTATAAGGATGTACCACTTTATTAAAACGACATTATTTAAGAATGTTGATTAATTGTGTAAAGATGTCGAGCCTTATAATTTGGGCGTCAGTTTTTATTTGTTTGGGTATAGTTATGTTTATCGATTTGGTAAGAATGTTATGATTTAGTCCTTTTTTGTCACTTGTAAAAGATCTATTAATATGAAATTCGTATCATGAAAAAAAAACTTGAAAAGAGGCTAACATTTATATGAAAGAAATAAAATAAATTAATACTAGTTAAATTGTAAATAAACCAAAAGAGTGGCGTGAAATAAGCTGTCATCAAAAAGTCGTAACAATCACTAAATTGAATGGTACAAAATGGCACTAATTTTTCATTTAATTACAATTGAGCTATTAATCTAATTAAATTTGATCTTGATACATCAATTGATCCATACCACAACGTCTTATTATTTTCCACTTTAAGTTAGATACCACAATAACGCCCCCTATATATATATATATATATATATATATATATATATATATATATATATATATATATATATATATATATATATATATATATATATATATATATATATATATATATATAATCTAGATCAAATAAGATCATACTTAAAGTTCTTAAAATGAGATCAACTAAAATTTGACAAGAGGTCTCTCCTTACAATAAAAATAATTTTTATTTACTACAACTAAAATCATTAAGTTTCGATAGATTTCTTTTAAAATTCTGAAACCTAGGTGATACACTTTGATTAAGTTTAATGTGTATCGACGTTTTTGTATGTGTGTCGTGTTTTGGAATATTTATTAGTGTAATGTGTATCGGTGTATCACTAATCCAAACTCACGTATCATTTAGTTTATTAGTTCTAAAATGTTAATTGTATTAAAATATTATTTTTTTGTGTATGATTCTAAAATTGTTATTTATACATGTTTTAGTGGTTTTTAGATTTGATCTTATTTTTCAACTTTAAGCTCGATCTCACATTAACCTTCCCCTATATATATATATATATATATATATATATATATATATATATATATATATATATATATATATATATATATATATATATATATATATATATAAAAGAAAAGTCTTGACGAGAACTTGAGTCGAGAAAGAAATGACATAAAGAAGTCAAGGAAATAACGATAAAGAAAAATATGTCAATAAAAGTAGGTCGATTGGTAGATGTTGGTATTTACCCCGTAATCCCAAGTATTTTGTATAAAACACAATTGTTTTATAAGTAGAAATATATTTGGACTTATAATTCTAAAAATAAAAGGTTTTACAACTAAGGTTATACAATTCGTCGATTGACGAAGTTTTTAATAAAAGACTTTTTGGAAAAATATAGTTTAAGCATAAAAAATTTATAAAATTTCGCCATGACCCGTTCGTTTATTGAACATTCCCAAGTCAAAATACTTTGTTGCAAATCAAATTCCCAAATCAATTTAATAAAAAAGGAATATAAAAAAAAATTGTATTTATTGACTATTGTTCGTTAGACATTATTTCCATATTGTAAGTCTGTTGCGAATCCAATACGTTAAATTCGTTACGGTTTAATGTATTATATCCGTTACGAGTCCAATAAGTCTAAAACGTCCAATGTCCAAAGTTATTAATACAAGTCCAATATTTGTCCAATAGTCCAAGTCAAAACAAAGTATAATCCGTATCAAGTGTATAATCCAAACCCGTTGTTGCAAACCTCAAAAGTAATTCGACTACCAATCGATATCAAGTCAAGTTTAAGTATAAAAGTCAACGAGTCCAATGGTTAAGTCAAAAGTTTAATAAGGTAATCCGGATGGATATTGGATCCTTATTTGATTCGTCAACCCAATAAGTCAAATAATCCTTTCGTCTTGCTTATTAATCCAAATCCGAAACCTACAAATGTCACGAGTAAACAGTAAGTCATTATGATGAGTCACGGGCTAATAAACTCCTCTAATATACTTATTGGGCTCTTATTGGGCTCGTCAACTCAATAAGTCTAACAAGTATATCGGTCGAATTTATTAACACTAAACTGATTCGTAACTTATAATCAAATTCAAATAAAAAAGTCCCACAAGTATATAGTCAAACAAGTCAAAACACACTTGGCTACACTTACATCGACACAACAATCAACCCAAATAAGCTTAAAAGCTTATACCAACAAAATGATTCACAAGTCACATGTATAAGCCGAATATAAGTAGGAAATACGCAATCCCAAGACACCACCGAGACCAAAAGGTCTCTGCTCAACTAAACACATCCAAAATCAATAGGTCCGAATCCAAAACAATTTCAAAGGGGCCTCGGCCCGTTACTCTTTAATGGCTATGCATTTCATGTCGAGACCAAAACCAAAGAAAAGATGACAAGAATAATGGAAATCGGTTTTGCTTGACATACCAAGAAAAGAAGAAGATTAAGGGACGAATCGGACCAAACACGAGCAAAACCTTCAAGTACAAACCTACAAACGTCTTCAAAATACAAGGATCTTCACTAGAATGATGATGGAAGTGGTAGCACGAGGTGGCAGCGGCGCGCCGGAAAATCTAAGTGGAGAGGGAAAGTAGGGGAGCTAGGGTTTGGTAAAAATGGGTAGAAACCCTATCACTTTCCTTTATATAGTCCCAAAATATGAAAATCAAAGTGGCAAGTTCTCAAAACATCAAGGGGCGCGTCGTAATTTTATTCCAAGGACCAGTTGCGTAATTTTTGAGAAATAATGGTTCGGGATTAGTTTAGGCTCGATAAATGTCGCCTGAGAGTTTAAAACTTTATTCTTAAAATGATTTTTGCAATAAAATCGAGTAGTCACACGACTAGTTTCGCGTAAAAATGATATAAAATTATAAATCATTAAATAAGCGGTTTCTTATGTCAAACTCGTCTTGACACAAGTTATCTTTAGTTTACAAGATGCGAGATAACCTCTTGACTTCAAGTCCATGAGCTCAAAAATGTTTCAAAATGAACTCGCGTGTAATAATAACGATTTTATTATTAGAAATATCTTGAAAATTATCGTTTGTCACACTTTGCACCCAAAAAATAAGTAAAAACAGTAAAAGAGGGGATCCGAGAAACTCACCTTAAAAAGCAAGATTTCGAGTATAGAACGGCTTGACAAAGAACGACATAGGAACCCAACAATCACATGTCTCTATCAACGACCTCAAAAAAGTAATATGACACTTATTAGACTTTTAACGATACACTCGGACTCGATGACGAATATTAATAAGTCAAAAATACTAGTTTCGTCGTTATTTAATACTTTATACTTATATACTTAAACACAACTATGTCCCGCTTTTATTGTCACTTTGGGCGACCGATTTACTAAGTTCAACTTGGCTATTGACCAAGACCTTCAAATATGTCAATACACGGTTCTTAGGTGTGTTCTAGAATTTTCGTGGATTTTATTAAGGATGAACATAACACGTTCATGTTAATCTGATTGTTTAGCACTATCTATATGTTTCCGGGGAGCTACTTTATAACAAAATATATATTGGTTGCAATAATTGAACATAAAAGCTTTATTTATAGAATGAGAAACACTCGTCTCACACAAGTTTTACAAAATAAAACCCATTGAGTGAGTGTAGCATTGATTTTATAAAATTACATCAAGAAAGGTTCATAAACTAAAAGTTAAATGGATTTAGACCTAACATGTGTATGTTTATTTTGTGTTTTGATGAACAAAAAGCATAAGCAAGCAAACTTATGTTTATGAATATAAACATTTGTTTATCTAAATTTTCACTTTTGTTTGATTGATTGACTTAAACAAACGAACGTGGTACGAACCCCCGTTAATGTCTATCATCTGGTTCGCTAAAGCTCTACCAATATGCATCCATGGATCTATTTGTGATATGTTGCTGACTTGTTGTTCAATATGTTTTAGACACGTGTTAACAAATTTATTGCTATTAAAATCTGTTAAATCTAATGAAAGCATCTTCGTGTGGCCAAATCCATTGGGCTTTTCTTTTACTTTCCAATTTCTTTATGTTTTGATAGTATAAAAGTAATTCGTTCAAAAAAAAAAAAAAAAAAAAAAAAAAAAAAAGAGTAATCTGCAAAAACCGTCCATGTGGTTCAAAAAAAATCGCATGTATAGTCCAATCTTTTCGAAAATGTAGAAGTAGTTCCTGTGGAGAACTTTGGTGTGCAATTATCGTCCCTAACAAGGACTGTGCATGCACTTTTAAAGGTATAAATTTCTAATGCCAAGGACGATAATTGCACAACAAATTTTCTTATAGGGACTATGCCTACACTTTCAAAAAGATTGGACTATACTTGCGATTTCTTCAAACCATAACGACGGTTTTTGCAATTTACTCTAAAATCTATTTTGCCATTCAAAAAATAAAAATTAAGTTTTGTTTTTTTTATTATAGTTCTTTGTTATGAAAAGGTGAAATGAACTTAAAAGAAAAATATATTTTGAAATGTTACAACATACATTCTTTTAAGAGAAATGATAAAGATCTTTAATTATATCTTAAAGCGCGTGGCGGCGGTTTATTGGTTTGTGAAAAAGTGAGTTAAATTGCTACGAGCGATAAATTGTTGACACACGCTTTTAGCGTATAATTAAGCGTGTTTTAAGCATCCTATCATTTCTCTTCTTTTGATACGTATCCTTATAGTCCTGTAAAATACATCTAAAGAATAAGGTTGATTGTAAGGGATTGAGTAACTACTTACTAATCCGTAGATCTGAGGGAAATTTCCCAACATAAGTTAAGATGTCATATGGTTTTACAATTTACAATGGCTTCTCAACAAGGTCTTAATGGAAAGTTTTATATTGAAAAAAAAAATCCTAATTTATAGGTTGATGAAAAACTTATATGGGTTGAAACATGTTAGAAGTTAGTGGTACTGAAACCTTCTTGATTCGAGCATGTAAATATATAGCAGAAATGGACCACAAAGTTGAAGGAGCTTGGTATGTTCTCTAAAATTAAGGACTTGATTCAAGCAATTCAAGGTTCTACATTAATAAACCGAAACCAGATGTAACTCCACTAGCAAGTCATTTCGGGTTAAGCTAAGAGGAATACCCTCTAGCGCGAAATAAAGAAACAAGAAACTAGAAGAGTTCCATATGGTTTAGCAATAGATACTGATATATGCAAAGGTGTGAATCAGGTCAGACCTAGCCCCTATCTGTATCCTAAGTAGTTATTTCACAAATTCAGTTAGAGAACATCATGAAACTGTTAAGCGGACACTTAGATAACAATACGAAAGTTCAAGATGTGCATTTGACATGAATTCTACAAATTCATATCTGGCATGAGACTGACATTCCAGGAAGACAATATTGAGATATCTGTCGCATTTGCAGGGGAGCTAGTACCATTTGGCCTAAAAAAGTTTGTAATCATTGGCAAACAAGTATAAAACTCGAGTGATACATAAAAAGGCACATAGGTTAGAATGCATCAGATGACATAATCATGGTTGGCTCTCTTTGAAACGTATCTAAGCTAAGAACATGTGCCAGTTCTCTTATTAGAAAGCTCCATCATGAATATCTTATAAATATACAAAACCAATCATCTTGTCCTTTTATATGCAGATAGACAAAAACAAAGTCAATATAAGACTGCTCAATTATTCTCCATTTCGATTAAACTCAAAAAACCATACTTTTCAATGTCTATATACTTTCTCTATTAACTCTACATTATAATACCTCGTAGATACATACAGCCGACCAGACCCTTGTACAAATGAAGAGTATAAGATACAAAACCAGTGTCCACCCAAAACGGCTAATACCATGTCATCTTCTGCTGGTCTTTTCCTTACCTGCAAAAGTAGATGTTAACAATCAAAGGCATATAGATTGACTGAGTTCTACAACATCGGGCAGCAGAAAACATACCAAAAATGTTTGATTTCAAGGGAAATCGAACAGCTGATCCCTTTGTTTTCAGATCTTTGATTTTATTTCCCGTTTTAGTTTTGTCAATCTTAGCAAGACCACTGGTATTACTACTACTTTCTCCCCTCAACATAGCAACTCCTTTCTTCACCTTTTCATGATAGACAGCGGGTGGGGCAAGCCTCAACTGTGGCATGTTATCTACTTGGACGATTCTCTTGTTTTTATCAAGGTTAATCAATATCTCATACTGTTGCAATAACGTCCATTCTAGTCAGTATCACAAGGAAACAAAATATAACGCAAAACATATAAAGAAAATTGAAAAAAAAAAAAAAAAAAAAAAACTCACCCTTGATAGTTGACGATCAAGTGCATCATTCTCGTGTACATGAATACCACCTGTTCCTTGTGGTAACTTGTGTTTCTGTAAAGACTTACCCACCAACCCATTCTCCACAGGGGTCGAGTTACCTTTAGACCTTGCACCCTTCTTCTTTGTCATACAAATTGGGCAACCTGTAGATAAACCCTTCTTGAGGTTTCCTTCGTGGGTGATTCGCAATGCAAATGGCTTGTATGCCCACAATTGTAAACTCGAATACCGGTGGTAGAGGAGTCTTTGGTAAGAGACAATTACATATACAACAAAGAAAGTTTCACGGGGCATGCCCATGAGAAGCTCCTCTTTTGAGTAATTTCATCGTGTAATATGTATCATCCTCGATTAAAGATCTGGCAGTGTCCTGATATATTAATGGAGATTAGTCAATAAATTTTAAAATTTCTAGATACAGTTCTTAATTCAACGCTTACCAATATTCTTTTCTCAAAATCATATGTTCCAAGCATTCCCAGAATTGTAGCTTTGAAATCACCAAACTCTTGGTTACCGTTATCCGAAAGAAGCTTCATCATGACAGTTGGTAACCGCACATACCCTATCATTCCCTCAACGATCTCTTTAATGAAAATAGAGAATAATTTTCTCAAGATTTGAGCACTTCTATCAGACCCTCTGATCTTCCACTTCGTGTTGATTGCCTTTCCACCCTGAAATCTAGATGAAATTCCAGTCTGGTCCTTTAGCTCTGACTCGATTTTTAAAGGTTCACAAAATCTGCACCAAGACTATGAAAATTAGCACCATGTGGGAAGGCATCTAACCAGTAGAGCAGGCATGTTTGAAGAATACACAAATCAAACAAATCAAATGCTGCTGAACAAAAAAGAGATTGTGCACATGATGAGAAGTAATGTTTATTGTTTCGCTTGTATTAAAACATTGTAATCCTTTATTTTCTGGCTTCTTGCTAGATTTTTATAATAAAATTCTGCTGATAAAAAATTATTTCTTCTTGTGTGTGTGTGGAGGGAGGAGGGTCTTACGTATCAAGAAACTGAAACCAGAGGGCTTCAGATTCATTGGGATCAATCGAGAACTGTTCCTTTGGCACAATCCAACACATGTATACAAAATATATAGTATGTCATTTACCTGCAATTAGGACCAAATTTATTGTTTTTGTCATTGACCAGAAGAACAATATGTCAATGAGAAAAGGAAGAAACAATAGACCTCCTTCGTCTTCATGACCACGTTCAAATGATCTACCCCGGCATAATCATCTACGCTTTCAGCAGCAGCATTAAGCATGTTAAATCTATCTGCCAAATCAGAAAGTGTGAATGACAGAGCACTTCCAACATCTCCAACCCTTTCTAATAAGAATGCAGCAGCATCTATTATTCCATGTTCTTGGCACAAGCGTAAACAATGGTCAACCCTATAGCTTTCACATGTCTCAAGGAAATGAAGGACAGATTTGGGTTCATACTGACATAGCAACTGCAGAAGAAAAATAACAAACACATAAAAACTGAAGATCGTTTGAAAGATGATCAATTTAAATAAACCCCAGATGTAACGTGTGTGAACAAATACCTCAAGATAAAGCTCAGTCATTTCGTCAGTCACATGAACTGGATTCTCACGCAAAAACTTGGGGAACTCAGAAATTCTTTCTAACAAATCATGTACTCTGTCATTCTGAATTTTCACCCTTCTACCACGAAAACAAAGAGCTTCTTTCTTTAATGCATTGAAGTTCACGGTACC
Organism: Chrysanthemum lavandulifolium; assembly: GCA_022545495.1. NCBI lineage: Eukaryota > Viridiplantae > Streptophyta > Magnoliopsida > Asterales > Asteraceae > Chrysanthemum > Chrysanthemum lavandulifolium. The sequence continues at coordinate 85,522 of JAHFWF010000127.1, read as the reverse complement.
CTTTGAATGAGCTTCAATTAACGTCTTGAGATAGAGGAAAAGACTCTTTGGGTTAGACCTCAACTCTGATAGAATTTGTTCGAATCCCTGAAAAAAATGTTCAACAACTAGAAAAAATGTGCCTTCTCTGCTTAAGTGAACTAAATCTGGGATTCGTGAAGTGACTGCAGCGTCCAAAGAATCCGGCTTGTCACTCTGCCGTCTCAACAAATTATTGATATAGGCAAAAGCATGAACAGGTTCATCAACATCTTTCATGAAGCTATCAAGAGCATCTATGTATTGACGTTTGCTGTCATATATAAAGCCACAGACCTAGATGAATACATAAACACGATCATCAATCACAAATTGAATCTGTGTAGAGAAAGAGATGGAATGAGAGAAAATGGTTAGAACCTGATAAAAGTGAGCTTTCTCACATGTCTAACAAGTATCTATCATCCCAATCTGTCTCTGGGACAACTTCCAATAGTGCGAGGACCTCCTTCTCTCTTCTTTTATTAGATTCCACAGTTTTGCTTTCAACAATTGGTGGAATGTAAGCAGCCTCTAAAATTAAATACTCGAATATCTGAGCTAGCAATTCTTTCGAGACTTTGAGCTCTTTACATGCAACAAAATGAGATATGAAATCAAGTATATGAGATATATCATCCTTTGAAGGCCAACTTGTGTCAAGTTCAATAGGCCGAATGCTAAGTGGTTTGCTAGTTTCAGGTATGAGAGCAAGAACATCTACAGTCTTTTGGACCAGATCTTGACTTTGAGATGTTGTAGAATCCTTTTCAACTGCTGATTCGTCCAAAGAATGGTCTGATTTTGGAACTTCATCTATAAATGCACATCTCAAAACATCCAATGTTGCTTGATGTCCAACTCCAGAAGATGATATAGATTTCTATATGCTTCTGTGGATGAGAAGTTTGTCAAGCCCACGAACTTGGAGCACTAGACTCCTCTAGTAAGAAGCATATAAGCTCCATTCTGAGAGATTCTAAACGTGCAGGGGAAATAGCTCCATGGCCTGAAGATACATTATAAATATTCAGAACAAGAAATAAGCATATGTTTTGAGATAGAAAAAACAATCAGTAAATGTAAAGCTTTATTGAAAATTATTTGGAGATATTGACTTTTTAAAATGGAAGACATACCTGGAGGAAAAGAAAGGCCTGAAAAGCAATACTTCAAGTAAACAAGCATCCTGTAACTGTCGAAAAGAAACAGCAGGATAAGATATTATAAGATGGAAAAGAAAGCCATCCGCAGCAATGATAATGAAATTTGTTGCTCAATGTAGTAAACTGATTAAGTTGAATACGAAAAGAACTTCGATCTAACAGAATTACACAGATGCTATAAGTTTTAAACTACAAGAATTATATCAAAGTTTCATACCCAAGTGATGGAGCACTCTCACTATCGTTGTTTCTAAAAACCCGCAGCAACTCCTCTAAAGGTGTCCGGAAATCATCAAGACCTTTATTGAACAAATATATCAGGGCCCCGTATAAATTATGCTCCTGGCATAACCTGACCACCTGCAACACAAGCACGAAATTGATAATCATGAAAAAACTGTAAAGAGGAAATAATGACATTCTTTAGTTGTTGTTAGATACTACATGTATTTCCCTTCTATTTTGCACTTCCTTACAAAAGTCTGTGTTTCATATTTCTGATTGAACTACGCATGGGGAAAAAGTGTGGTATGTCCGTATGTAGGTGGTAAATGTTATTCTGTAGACTAAATCAGATGTCTGGATATTCTGGTCTACCAATTGTGATGTTGACTACTTTTGCTGGTCTACGAAGAACTGATTTTGCTAAATTTTAGGGTGGGAGTTAACTTTAACCATAAAAGATGTTATGAGGGAAATTTATTAAGGTTGACTATATATATCTAAATCAACCTGTTAAACAGGTGGTCTACCAAACCAGTTAAAAGTAGGAAGGACTCTTTTAAATGGGCAAGGAAACTACGGTTAGAGCATAAAAGACCCTGACCCCAGACCACTGATGCACACCTTTGTTCACAAACATACCTGATTGAAGTCCAAGGAAGAAATATCCATGTGGAGAACACATTGTTCAACACGCTGCAGCCAACCTTTTGTGCTATAGTGCTCCACCAGTGCTTGCATAATCTTTGATAAAAGGCAAAAAAATGCTGTTTAAGTTGTCTTTCGGAAAAAACATTCATGTATTGCCTGAAGTTACTTAAAAGCATGCAAAAGATATAAATTCTTTTTACCTCAGGTGGTAATGAGCCAAGCATGTCCTTCAAAATATATGGCTCTAAAAGCTCCAAAAACGTCTCTACAAACAAAAAAAGTAATGCAAATAAAAAAAACTATATGATTTAGGACAAAGACATTGTTTTAGCGATTCAATGGAAAAGGTCACATCCTAAGAGGAAAAACTTTATGCACAAAGAACTACCTTTTTGTTGAACAGACATAAAACGGACTAAAATTTCATCAAAGAGAATGTCAGTTCTCTTAATGTGGACACAGAATTCAACTGCAACACCACCAACACGGGTATACTGCTCTTTTATCTGTGAAGTCACAGAATAACTATCACCCGCTGAATCATTCAAGTTCTCCACCTTTTCAAGTTGGTTGCCTAATGCCACAGATATATAAGAAAAGACATCATCTACATATGCTAATAACAACTCCACAAGGTACGGCATAATTGTCCTATGCACATCAACCAATGCTCTAGGAAGGTCAAAAACGCCGTGGGCTTGGCCATCATAAAGCATCATTGCCATATTGAAAGCACCCATCCAGTCACCGCCTTTTCGCAAAACTTCAATGCGTTCCTTCCACGGCAGAAGGCGGGACACAACAAGATGTGTGGGTTCCAGTAGATACAGAGAAGCGCCCCTAACAGCTATACAATTGTGATGGGCTTTTTCTGGGTAACCGAAAATATTATTGAAATGGTTGTGATATCCAATGAGATCATCTCCCCTGCCTCCATCTATAGCAAAACTTGTGTCATGAATCAAACTCCCATCATTTGCATACAAACAGAGCTTCGCAGCTGATGTTAGCACCACCAACATCTGAACAAGCATAAGATCTGTTACAACAACAACAATACCCAATCCCTCCAAGAATGGGTATGGGGGAGGTAGGATGTAGACAGTCACACCCCTACCCAGAGGGTAAAGGGACTGCTTCCAAGGAGACCTCTCACAATTGTGTGTGATATATGTGAGCAAAAATATGTGAAAGAAAAGTAGAAAACAAGGAAAGACTGTCACCTGATCATCCAGCCAAGCAACACCTATCGCTGAACTGTCGAGGGTCCATTTTGCAGATATTTGCAGTTCTGACTTCAGTTCTGACTTCACCAATTTTGCAACCTGTACTATGCAATCCCATGCAATTGCAAGCAGTGGCACAGTTTCAGAATATTTTATCTGAGCATTCTCTGAAAAAGAAATGGTCATATTAATACAAAAGATTTGTAATATTATTCAACTCCTTTTGTAAGTGATACCGGGTGCAGGGGAGTATGAGGCGTTTGGATTGCTTATTTTAAAGTACTTATCGACTTAAAATGCAAGTACAACACTGCTTAATTTTTAGGTACTTATTCTAAAAGTTGCTATCATGGTGTCCACATTGATGTGGGATCAATTGAGCTGCGGTCATATAGATCATGTTAGTGCTTATGTCATGACTATGGACAGAAGGTTTCTATGGTTTCAAGTATGTAGTTCCAAATGAGGCTAAAACCAAGGACTAAACTACATGGAAATTAGAGGGTCAAATGCCTCATAGTTTGATTACACTAAGATTATGTATTGAATTTTGTGCGAATTCAATTAAAATACTATGATAATCCCCTAAAAATTGTGATAAAATTTAAGCTAATAGCCTCGTCAAGTCCATTATGTGTTTACAGGATAATATTTTATTTCTATGTTTTATAGTTAATAATGACCCTCCATTATAATTTCTTGCTAAAACTGAACATTTGGTGAACCAGTGGGGTTTGCATAGGCTTTGGTTCAGATGGGTGGATCTGCAAAGTTGGGTGGATCGTCATAGTTCCCTTCAGACTGGATCTGTAGAGAGGTGTATATTTTTATGATATATCATCCAATGTTACTACTTCTAGTCAAGTTCTGCTATAAACTCGTATGTCTTTGCTTGCTGTTATGAAGTAGAATAGTAGATAATGAGGTTGATAGAATTTATGGCACGCCCATTTTCAATTACATGTTAGCTATTATGTTGGAGATGGTTACCAATATTTCAAGCAGCTTTATGTGGGGATACAGGATTCTACTAGTACGATATTGTTTCTCTCTCAGTTTCCAAGTATGGCTCTTTTGCACCAGATATGGTTTGGATGGCATCTAGGACTGTTATTTTTTAACAATTTATGAAATATATACTGCTGCTACAGAGACAATCGTGTGAGAATGGTCATCAGCAGAATCATTGGTGTATACCATGACGATTTAAATGTCCAAGCTATAGTCCTTAAAGTGCAACACTGTCATATTTGGGGTTTTAAATGGATGTGGGTACAAAATGCATCAGGACCCTTTCAACTTTGCACAAAGACGTGTATTATGGTTTTGTGGTAATGGTGAGTAGGTGACTGCAAATTACTTCTAATTCATTGCTAATTCTGTAAATACTCAGATTCTATGGATGTTAAGTCAAAAGGCCATGGTTTCTTCCAAGTTTGTTTAACGTAGTGGGATATCGGTCTTTAAGTTTTGGCTTTCCCAACATTAGATCTCTAGAGTGTTACATGATTGTTAATCAATTCCATAATATATTCCCGAGGGTGCGTTTACTCAAAAGATAAATAAATCCAAATGTAACGCACCAGCAGCAGAACCCCGTGAGGAGCTATGTATTTCAAGCAGTGTATGGCATGGAACCCTCCCGGACTCCATCCGGTCTAGGAAGTTGAGCGTAGACTACTGGGGTCTCAGCATTGACTTTTGCCTATTATTTGAACAAATTACTGTTACTGTACTAATACTACAATAATATATTATAGTATACATGTAATCGTTAAAGATCCCATACCACTAGAGCAGACTGATGAGTGAGAAATATGACCACACCTTCTTCAGCCGAGGACAAGTCTCCTGCAACACCCGTGCCAATGTTGGTGCTTCCAAATCTTTCCTCCGACAGTAGGGCTGAAGCGCATACAACCGTTCTTGTTGCTTCATTAAAAAGAGTCTGCGTTTTATAAATTAAGGTCAGGTGTACAGGCTTGAACAGTTACATATTTTCATTCACCTCAAACAATTATGCAAAGTTAGAGCATTACCGAGGTTTTGGAAGCTGAAATCCCTCTGATCCAAGAATTTGTGGAAAAACGAATCAACTTAACCACTCCTTTACCATCACCGCTAACTACATTAAAATGACGAGTATCTTGAGACTCCGTCCCCAGATATAACATGTGCACTACTGGAGCTTTATGTTCAGTAACAACTTTTGCCGCAGAGACCTTCTGCACATCCCAAACTTTATAGTGCCCGTCAGCATATCCTGCAAATAGGAGGTCGCCTTGCTGATTGAAGGACATGGATGTGACAGGGGCATAAGACCTATCACTTAGTAACCCGAGCATTAACATCTGAAATTATAGTATTTACATCATGCGAAGAAATATTAGCATATATTAGTGTCAATGATATAAAATACTCTATAAAAAGAAGTTGCGGGAACTGAACCTGAGTATCCATGTTATCAGGATAATGCGGGGAGTATTTACTTGGAAAAACAACGATCAATCCTCTCGACATTCCGATTGCAATGTAATTAAGATGAACTGCTAGGACTTGTGGCGTTCCATGGTCTCGCTTAAAATTTGGAGCATTAATAATCTTCGTGATGGTGTTATCGCTACTAACACTAAAGTAACCCAACACAGTTGACCCTCCATGAACACCTTCAAGCTTCATTGGTTGAGCAGCTGCACCCTCTTCCCAATGCAAACCCGTAAACGCATGCTTCTTTTCTAGCTCCTCCGCTAATTCAAGGGGCTTCAGCCGCGGTCTCTCTGGTGTCTTTTCATCTTTCTCTTCACTCATATCGACAGAGACGTCGGTTTGAGGTATCGTCTCGTCATCCTCACCTTCTACTTCATTACCAAATTCGCATCTTTTCATTTTGTTCTAAACTTTCAGAATCGTCTTTTTCTGATGATACACTTATTGACTCTTCATTAACCTCTATAGCATCAACGTGCTCATCGGAAATAGGGTCCACTTCCTCAACAGACTGCAGCGTAGGAATACATGTAGAATCCGAATAGCTTCCCTCATTAAGCTCATCAATACCATCATCCAGAACCGATTTAATACCGATATCTGGTTCAACAGCAGAACTAGGACCCTCATCGCCAAATTCAACCTCAAATCCCTCCACTTCAGACGTATTAACAACATCTGTACTCACTTCTGCACTAACTTTAAAACTTTCACTCGATTCCACTGGATTAACATCCAAATGACTAACTTCCGACTCACAACTTAATTCACTACCAACACTCACTCTCGTATCCAAACCCACCCCTTCGACACTAGACTTCTCCCTCCTCAACTTAATCGCCGCAGCATGAGGCGTAGGAACGGACCTTGACGCCGCCGCAGCAGCCGCCAAAGCCGCCCCAGGCTTAGCACTAGACCTAACGGAACCAAACAACGGCGGCAATTGTCTATAGCTCTCACCTAAACTTGTTCCACTAACCGAACTAAACTTGTGCTTAACAGAGTTCACATCAACTGAATTACTACTACTAGTGGTTACTGGACTACTTACAGCGAAAGACGATGATCGCGGAGAGGACAAAGGCGAGGAATCGTCGGAGTCGGTGAGGAGAAGCTCGTCAAGCGCGGTGCGATGAATGTGATCGTTTTCGTCGTTTTCGTCTTCGTCGGATTGAAGGAATGCGTCTAGATCGAGTTCCATTGGAGGTGTAGTTATGTTTCTGGTCATCTTATAGTTTATAAAACACTGTAAATAACAGATTAATAAATTGTTATCCAATTCGAATAACTCGTTTGGTTTGTTGCCAGGAATGACAATGGGTATCGGATTTGGAATGAGGTGGAATGATAATGGGTATGAAAAAGTGTATCATTACGATTGTTTATGTTTGGTTGATAAAATATGGTATGAAAAAGTGTATAGATATTTTAGTTTTGTAGTGGAAAAAGAGGTCATGGGAATGGATTTCATAGACACCAAATTGGTGTGTAATGAATCTATGATATATATACCTATTTCATTACCCCACAAAACAAAACAAAACAAACACCGACTATGACTTTGAAAGTCATAGTCTCATTCCCATTAACGCAAACCAAACGGGCCCTAAGTATCCAGTGATTTAATGGAATTGAATAAAAAAAGAGTTAGGGTTTAAAGTGATTGATTTAATTTAGTTATAATAAAACTGAGAAAGTAACGCTTACTTGGTTAGTTGGTGATGATCGGAGATCGGCGGGAATTGTCTGTTGATAGTAACGCTGGAGTTGGACTGTGTCCGGCTAAGCTTTAGTTAAATTTTATTTAACTTTTTACGCTCCTACAGTAATAGGCAACATCAGGTAACTTAACAAGGTCAACTTCATAAATATATATCACATCCATAAATTTAAAAAAAAAAAAAAAATCATTTTGTGTTTAACGAGTCTGTCATATTTCCGACCCGACTGGGACCGAACCCGACGAAGGATATTCGGTTCGATTCTCAGTCCAAATCCATTCGGGTCACCCGATTAACCCGTCTGAACTAGGGTCGGGTATCGGGTTCAAAATATTTGAAAATTCGGGTTCGGGTTAATCGACTAACCCGACTTAATTTTTTTTTTTTTTTTTTTTTTTTTACTTTTCCCAATCTTTATTTAATTGAAAGGCCCAAATTAGTGCGTGAACATATATTCTTCATATATTTGGTTTTATATTCATTTTCATTTTATATAATTGACGCCATTGAAAACAAAATCATTCTGAAAAGAAAATGTGTAATCCAACTATAAAATGCATGTATTAGTCGTTCTTTCCTGTATGAATATAATAACATTTTTAAAACCAATAGACATTATATTCATAACGTTTGGTTACTAAATTTAAGAAATTAAATTCTAGAATTATATAAATGGACTTGACCCGAACCCGACCCGACTTGACCCGACCCGATTTGACCCGAACCCGACCAACCCGAATTCAAATAGGGTCGGGTTCGGGTATATTATTTTTTGGCTTGACTCGACTTCGACCCGACCCGACTGACCCGAACCCGACCGACCCGACCCGAATGACACCCCTAGATATAGGGGTGTGCAAACGAATCGGATGGACCGGACCGACCGACAAAACCGACCGGACCGAATAGAAATCGACTGGATTGAAGGACCGGCGGATCGGTCTCGATCTACCATTTTAGTAAATTCGGTCCGGTCCCACCACAAACCGAAAATTTAGCCTTGTTGGATCGGACCGACCGACCACATTCGGTCTCGGTCTCGGTCTAGGTTTTTGGGATTCGGTCTCGGTCGGTCGGTTTTCTCGATCCGGTCCGGTTTTACCCGATAATCAGCCCTAGTAGGATCTGTGTATGAATAGAACTACATACATATATTTTTTTTGAATTACGGATGCGGACTCCCACAATCATTAACTATAAATGTTCCTCAAAAAAGTACATACAACGACAACAAATAGGCTGCCGCAATGCGCGGGTTCCTACCTGCTCGTTATTATTACGACTTTTGTCTTTTTTTTTTCCTTTTAACAAACGTTAGTAGTCAGATTCATATGCATGTTAACATTGTTCAATCCACCTTGACACTTATTTTATTATTATTATTTTTTACATATATCAAACTTTTAACTTATCATATTGTTTGTAACGAGGGAGAGGAACCCGCCGCGTTGCGGTGGGGGTGTTTGCCATTCTTTTAGATGTTTCAGGAGTTGCTAGTTCTTTGTTGTTGGTTGCTATCTTTTTTATCTAAGTCTTTTGAAACAGTAAGCAGCAACAATTTTTTCTAAAACTAATATATGATAAACTTCTAACATTTTTTATAAAATTGCACGTATGTCAAAAGTATATCAATATTGGACTCGTTTTCTTTGTAATGCACAAGCCTTTACGGCGTATATTTTTCTTAATAAAATAGCGGATATTTGTCGATATTGGATAATAAACTTTGTTACATATAAATAAAATAATTATATTAAAACTTTTATAAAAATTTGTACGTATTTGGCCCTTGTAGTTTTAAAAACTTTTGAATAATTTTGAAAGTATTTGATAGGTTAAGGGTCTATTTTGAAAGTTTCTTTTATTTAAAACTATATATATATATATATATATATATATATATATATATATATATATATATATATATATATATATATATATATATATATATATATATGAAGGGATCGGAGTGCGTTCCACTTTTTAAGTACGGATAGTACGGATGAATATCACCGCACGATCAAAGTGTCCATCGATCTACGTTAAAAAAGCGCGGTGGCATTTTCGTAATTAATCTATACTATTATAATATCGATGTAGATCCGAATAACAAAACATATAAAACATAAACTAAAAAATCTAAAAACAATGATTTCATCAAGTTTAAGATTTGCATAATTGAACGAAGGTAAGTTTCTTAATTTCAAATTTAAGAATTTTTATGATAGTTAGTCGATATTAGGGATATCGATGATAGATAATCGATATTAAGAATATTGTTATTCGATATAATTCAAACCGAAGATAGCTATTCGATATTAACATAATTAATTTTTTCTTAAGATACTTATTCGATATTATTTTTAATCAAGATTTCTAATATGATATTAAGATATTTCCATTCTTATTAACATTTTTATTAAATGAATATAGCTAATGTAACATTAACACAACAAAAATTCTTAAAAGTTTTATTCGGATATTAATTGTAACTTAAGATTTCCAATATGATATTAAGATATTTTCATTTTCGCTTTTATTTTTATTCGATATTAACGGTATCGATGAGAGCTAATCGATATTAACGAATTCCTTTTTCTTAACATTTCGTTTTCATTTTATTATGATATTAACCGTATCTGAAACTCAAGTGTATAAGGTTCGGTGTAAATATCTTGATAAAAATTTCTTAACATCAATTGTAAACCGAAAATTTCTTATATGATATTAATAAATTTACTTTTCGTTATCATTTTATTCGATATTAAAGGTGTCGATGAGAGCTAATCGATATTAACGAATTCCCTTTTCCTAACATTGTCATTCGATAATAACTATAAGAAAATTCTTTTTTCTTTATGTGCTTATTCGATATTCATTGTAAACTCAAGATTGGTTATATCATATTAAGATCTTTAATTTTTTCATTATAATGTTTATTCGATATTAATGGCGTTTGATGATACCTATTACGATATTAACGAACTTTCGATTTTCTTATCATTGTTATTACATTAATAATTATAAACCTAAAAAAGCGGCATATTATAATAATTGATCTTAATCAATTATTAAGAAATTTCTTTCATTTTTATAAATTGTCTCTGAAAATTATAATCATAGGTAATCTGATATCAATAAATTTTCTTAAATATCAAGTTCATATTACTTACTTAATAAATTTGATAAAGTAGTTAATTCGGATGATTTCTATTATTACAGATAATTTGATAATTAATTCAAATTAGTACTAGTAGCAAAAATAGTATCTTAGTACTAGTAGCTGATAGTTAATCTGATATTAAAAATCTTAACTATCGACTTGTTATATTCAATGAAGGAGAAGAAAGGTTAGTTGATGAAGAAGAAAGTTCGTGATGGATGATTTTTGTCGATTATAAGCAAAAATGCGAAAATGCTTGAGTCAAGTTAAACAAGAAATTAAAGTCGCAAATTCTTTATTAATCGAAACATTAAAATATTTGACATGCGGCAATTATCCTTATGACACAACAAATATATGTGTGCTACGCTACCATCTCAAAAATTTGGAGAAAAGAATGGAAGTATTTGAAGATTTTTCTATTTGTGATGATCACATTTACTTTGATTTGCTAGAATACGATAAGGATCGGTATTATTGCTTTATATAATCATAATAAAGTTTTGCATATGCTATTACAAATTTATAAAAAATTTGATATACTATCTATTTCTTGTATAGATTCATGAAACTTGTCTAGACAAAGTAAGAGCGATAGTTGATGATCTTTGCTTTGATGATTGTAAAGGTTGTTAAAGAATTTGGTTTGCCACCTTTGAAAGATGAACATCCACTATATGGGAAGCTCTTTGCAAGATAAGCAATGAAATTAAAATATTAGAGATCCAAATTTTTTAAATTTGAAGATGTAGAAATATTTGATAAGTGTGCGAGAGAGGCAACAAGAAAAAAAATGGTCAATGACCTTATTCTTATGTGATATTAAGAAATTTTGTGACATTAAATATTGTTGTTAGTCGATTTTAATTGACCTTATTCTTATGTGATATTAAGAAATTTTGATATTATTTTGATGATTTAGAAAGATATTAAGAAATTTCGATTTTGTAATATAGATTTTATTATTGAGAAAGCATGAATGTCGATTATAGTAAACGTATGGTACTCCCATTTTAATATCGAATAGCTTTGGTATAACTAAATATTCTCATTGCTGCAACAAATTTTTCTCTTTTGCAACAAATTTTTCTCACGCTAATAAAAATTGTATGGTTCTCCCAACTTTAATATCGAAATAAGTTTTAGTGCAAATAAATGTTATCATTCTTGCAACAAATTGTTCTCTTCACTGCAGAGAAAATTTTATTGGTAATTCTATTTGTCTAGATAAATGTAAAAAAAAATGGATATTTAATATCATTTAGAAATATTTGATAAGTTGATTGGTGCTAGCAATCAAGTCAAATAGACTTAAAACAATTTCAAACACTAATGTAATTAAGATCGAGGAATATAGGAATTCACGGTCGTTAAGTCCCAGGAGGATGAATTGGTGTTTAAACAACTCAGATAATAGAATGATCACTAAGGATAGCGATCAATAAGGTTTTGGATGGAAAATTACCTAAAGAAAAGATTTACAAATTAAAGCGACTTAAATGCAAATTAAAAGATTAAAAGTTAAAATCTATTAAATAAACGCTATCACTATTTTTAAAGGCGATGAACGTTTAAAACCTAAAACTTAAAACTTACGTTTAAAATAAAATTACGCTCACGTACAAAATAAAAAGTGAGTTTTAAGAAATAAAAGACCTACAAATATGAAAATGATATTTTACAATCCTAATAATAAAATAAAATTATTAGAAAAGAAAATTATTTTAACACTATTTAATTAATTATTATTAATTAAAACTATTTTAACTATTTAATAAATACTCTAAAATAGAAGAAATTACAAAATAAGGCTAGAAAAATAAACTTATGATTCTGAAAAATCTAAAATACTATAAAACTAATTTTAAAATTAAAAGTATATTTTTCACACTTTTTATCTAATTATTATTAATTACTTATTATTTAAAATACACTTAAATACTAGAAAATAGAAAATAAACTTGGAAAAATAAAATTTTAACTTTGAAAATCTAAAATATGATAAAACTAATTTTAAAACAGAAAATATATTTTTAGACTTTTTAATTATTTATTACTAATTATTTATTATTTATAACTATTTATAATTATAATAAATACTAAAAGAAAGAGAAAATCTGAAACTTTTCTAAAATCCTATATGATAACAGAAACCTAAGAAAAGAAAAACAAGTTTTGCTTATTAAAAGATGAAAAGAAAAATCAAAAGCTAAAAATCTTAAATAAACACTATCACCGATTTTAACTTGATCTTTTACGGATTTTCTTTTTGAAAACTACTTTAATACTGATTATAAGAAACTTTAATAAACACAAAAATTCTACAACTTGAAATTAAGCTGTTTTGATAAGCTAATAAGCTCACAGTTTGACTTATGGCTTATTATGGGATTTTAAGCTCAAACAGGCTCAATAGTTGAAAACAAAGGTGGAATATGATTAAACAAGCTAAAAGCTACTTAAATTAAGCTAGAAAACTCAAAGGACAGCACAGATAAGCTATGATAAGCTAATAAGCACTAGGACTGAATCTATGAAACAACAGACTTGCAGAGATGTTCAGGCCAAGATAAGCTAAGAGCATAAGCTCAAAAGCTCAAAACAAAAGGCGGGTCAACAAGGCGGCAAGGTGGGCTTTCAAAAATCCAAGCTCATGCATAGTGGTTCCTTTGAGAGCTTATGAGAAGCTTATGAAAAAGATACCGGTTCACTTTGGTTTATGCGATTAAGGCAGAAAAATGGGACAAAGTACAAGTCAAGTGCGTACTAATAAACTAGCTAGAAAATGAAAGATTAAGCTAGGGACCTCAAGTAAGCTAGGAAATCTTTCTAAAGAACCAAGTATCAAAAGATTTGACCAAAAATTAAGCTTTTACAAGCTTATGAAAAGATTCAAATAAGCTTAGCGGTTAACTCAGAAATGGACAAAGCTACAAGCTTAATGCAGACCTGTCAAACAAGCTTCAAGGTGAAAATTAAGGCTTGGGACTTTAAAAGGACCAGATTGGCTTCCCAAAGAACTAAAAAGCACAAGCTATGGACAACTATCAAGCTCTGTGTGAGCTTGTGAAAGAACTAGTAAAACTGGTGCACAGGGGACAGTTTTGACTTTTTAAGAAATTGAACCAAGTTGACTTTATTGAACTTTGAATTGAATCTACTAACTGGTTATGTAATTTTAAGCTAGAGTGAGATGGAATTAAGCTAAATTAACAGGTATTAATCTACTGTAATGAGTTTGATAAGCTAAAATCTATCGGTGATCAAACTAGGTGAGATTAAAGAAGTTTGACTTTTACTAAGCGAGGTCTAGTTTTCTTCTTTGAAATGAGTTCTTAGGACCTAATGTAAATTAGAACAACCAAAAACAAGGTCTGCAACAACCCTTAACACACTCAACTACAAAACCAAAGACCTTTATGTGTAAATTACAAAGCTTGAAGCTTAAACAAACACGAAATTTGAAAATTAAGCTAAATCGACAGTAAAATTGAAAATTACACTAGATTGCCTTCTCATTGCTTCTTTCTTGATATTTATTGACCTCGATTATCTCTTGTCGACCTCGAAAATATCCCACCACATCTTGACCCTTGATTTCATCCAGATAATCGATTTGCCAAATGTCAATTTGGCGCCATTTTCAAAGGTTTGGTTTTCGCATTAATTGGAGCTTGGAATGATGTGGAGGTGGAGGGAAGGTACTCAGTGGTGTTAGTGAGGTGTAAGGAAAAACCAATGGTTAAAACCACCGGTTTTCTAAACAACTTTGGGAGAGCAGTCTACATGAGACGCGTTTTTTGAATTTAAAATCTTGGGCGGGTCATGGAATTGGGCTTGGATTTGGACTTAGTAAATAATAGGGATCCGGTTTGGTTTGGTTTAACAACAAGGACTAATAGTGTAATTTAGCCAAAGTTGAGGGCTGGATTTTGACAAGTTTCAAGCATATCATAAGGATCAAATCGCCAAGTAAGATTAGTACAAGGACCTATATTGATAATTTCCATTTTTTTAAATCAGGACTAAAGCGCCAATTTAGAAACTTGAGGACCAATATTGTAAATTCTCAAAAGTTTATCATAAGGACCATTTTGTCATTGATTAATAGAACAAGGTTAAAACTTGATAATTTTCACTTTTAAATTAACCAAGGACTATTTTGACATTTTCCAAAGTTCGGGGACTAAAGTTGTCAATTTGTGATTTTTAAACTTTAAAGGGTTTGTTTTGACAACTTTTGAATCTTATGGACCTAAATGATATTTTGCAAGTTTTTGAATTACCGTGGATTTTGACAACTTTTGTAACTTGGGGACTAAAGCGCCAATTATGCAAACTTATCGTTTTCGCGATTTTGATGTTTTGCATTTAAAACATATAAAACACTTGTTTGTGATATTTTATCATTTTGAAGCATTTCGAGTGTTTTCGGATGTTTTGGCATTAAATATTGTTCATAAGTTGGTCAATTATTTTTGAGAGAAAAGTCGTGACATTAAATATTGTTGTTAGTCGATTTTAATTGTCCTTATTCTTATGTGATATTAAGAAATTTTGATATTATTTTTGATGATTAAGAAAGAAATTAAGAAATTTCGATTTTGTAATATAGATTTTATTATTCGGAAAGCAAGGCGTCGATGATAGTATTATCATTGTGTATGGTACTCCCATTTTAATATCGAATAACTTTGGTGTAACTAAATATTACTCTCGCGCAACAAATTTTTCTCAACTGCTGAACAAATTTTTCTCTGCTAATAAAAATTGTATGGTTCTCCCGGTTTAATATCGAATAAGTTTTAGTGCAAGTAAATATAGAAATTAAATGTGACAATCATATTAAAATATAAATTTAAGTTATCATTGATTTTCATAGCATAAAATGTAAAAAAAAAAAAAAAGATATTAATATAAAATTACTATGACTTGTTGAAATAGATATATGCATAATTGCATTTTACATTACATGCCAGCTTGTTTTCATCTTTGAAAGTCATACATAAAAGACATCAAAAATAAAAAAATTAGCAACTACTTGATTGTCATCTTCATCGTAATTATAAACTCATTCCTTGATCCCACTTCCTTCACCCCAAACCTCTTCGCTTCATCAATCGTGACTCTTTAGCATGATCATATAGCATCATTTCTAAGCTTTGTTGATGAAAGCGGAAAAACAAAATGTTCAATGACATATGATTTTGATAGAATAAGGTTTTAAAAGCAACAAAAACTGCTTTGCGACTTTATCTGATTATCATACACCATTGATTATTCTTGAAGATGAAATACTTAAGGGTTTAGGATTTAGGGTTTTGGGTAACACTTAGTGAGACAACTTGATGATTTGTAAGAAAAATTATTTACTTGTAAGTTGTTTCACTTTCAATATTCGGTAAAATATCTAGATTTCATATATAAACGAAGCAAAAAAATAAAATTATACAGCAAAATGATCATCAATCTTTTTGAATATAGATTGAAATTTATTATGAGTTGATTGCTTGCTCTGTTTTTTTGTGAGATCGGAAATGGTCATATTTATAGAGGAAAAATAATAAGTTTTATATGTACTATATAGAGTAATGATTGGATACCAAATTTTTTTATTGGTATATATCACACAAAATTTACTTAAAATTATAAGTGAATAAAAAAAGATAATTAAATAAAAAAAATATTATATTAAGAATTATATTAAAGAATGAAATATAATATTCTTTATAACCTATTACACACTCATTCATTTCTATGACAAAACACATTACAAAATTTGAAACACCAACAAACCAAAAATATTCCTTTTTTTTTTTTTTTTTACATATTTTTCCAAAATATTCTTCATAACATTAATGAAATGGTAATGATCAAAATTTATATTGCAAAATTTATATTACAACTTACTATGATATTAATGTCATATTAAGTTCTTGTGATATTAAATAATTATTTAACACGGTACATCAAAGTTGTTTTAAAGTAAAACATATTTATTAAACTATGAAATTTACATACTCTAATAATATTAGAATAAGTTTAATATCACAATACATCAAAGTTGTTTTAAAGTAAAACATCTTTATTAAAATAAAGAATACAAAATTAATATAAATTTTTTTATTTAATTAAATTAAAATTATCATCGATATACTTTATTATTTAATTATAATCATTAATGTCTTGTGTTAAATACATGTGATATTAAATAAAAATAGAACAAGTAACTACGATATTTAAGTATCTGTTTGACTAAAGAAACTATAAGAAAAATACAAGTATGACTTTTGATACTCTGACATTAACACAAATATCATATATTAAAAATATGAAATTAAAAAAAAATTATACTGCTGTAAAAAGAAAAATTACTACTGCTTACACATTAAATGTAAAACTTTGACATTGATTGATATTTTAAGTCTCGAGGAAGATTTTTTCATCACTATCTGACATGTATGTCAGTGTGTTATTGAATATAGATTAAAATTAGTTAATAAATATATACGTCAAAGCCAAAACTAAGTCTGATATTAAGACAATATTAATATACATAGCTATTTAGAACATGCAATTATAAAAAAAATTTGATTTTATTTTTAAATAGGAATGTGAATATTAATTTTTTGTTTTAGAAACTCTGATAATAAAACAAAGTCATATATTAAGACAACTAACTCGATATTAAGGAAATATCGTATATTAAAAATGTGAAATTTAAGTAACATCTTGTTATCTAATTAAATTAAAATTATATTCATTAATGTCTTGTGTATTGTCAAAATCAACTTTAAAAGATTAGAATGCACAGAGTGATATTTTGTGTCTCGAGGAGATATCTTTAACCACTATAAAAATAGTATCCGACATTTATGTCAGTTTGAAATTACTTAATAAATGTATAATATGCATAGTCAAACAAACTATGATATTAAGACAATTTTATTATGTATACGTCATAGAAGATTCAATTATAAAATTTTCTCTGATTTTTTTTTTTTTTTTCAAAGACTCTGATATTAAGACAATATCATATATTAAAGACAACTAACTTTGATATTAAGAAAAATATCATATATTAAAAATATATGTAATTTAAACACTGCTGTGATATTAAAATAAAATAAAAATAACAATTAACTCTGATATTTGAATATCTGTTTGACTTAAGAAACTATAATAAAAATACAAGTATGTCAGTGTGATATTAAATAAACTATTAAGACAACTAAATTTGATATTAAGAAAAATATCATATATTAAAAAATATGAAATTTAAATAAAAATTTCAATGGTAATTATTCTCATACTTTATCTTCTAACACAGTGTGATACTAAAATAAAAAATGGAAACAACTAACTATCACATTAGAAAATGCAATTATAAATTTTCCTTTGATTTTGTTTTTAAATACGATGTGAAGATTAATATTTTGTTTCAGAACTCTGATATTAAGACAATATAATATATTAAAGACAACTAACTCTGATATTAAGGAAATATGATATGTTAAAAAATGGTATCATTTACTAGAAAAAAAATTATTTACTAGAAAAATTATTTGTGATATTAGATAGAAAAAAAATCTAAGTGTTATTTACTAGTGCTCATTCAAGTTTTTATATGTTTTTGATATGATATTATTGACAGTTTAACATCACCGCACAAGTGTACATCAACAATTTGTTTATATAGTGTTTCAAATTCAACCCTTATCCGTAAACTATCTCTGAATATCAAAACCTAACGTAAATCCTCATTTCAATAACTCAAAAGACAAATCCAACTTCCAATAATACCATGTTGATCAATCGTATTAGCAACATGCCCGATATAGTGATCACTAATATTTTGAATCGATTGCCTTTGTTAGAAGCGGTGAGAACCTCTAGTTTAGCGAAACCCGGAGGTCTAAGTGGACATTGCTCACCGATGTCATAATTGATGAGGATTTATTTTATTATTTAACATATGAGTTTGATGGGAGGCTTGTTACTAGACTCTTAAAAGCGGCTTATAGGTCCAATAAGAAAGTTTGTCTTCTCTGTAGAGCCAATATCAATGATTGGAAGACACAACTTTCATTATGAAGAGATTCGTGATTTGGATCTTGTTTTTGGTGAACATGGGCCGAGGAGTTGATTATTACAAACCGGTATGGTGACCCGATTCGATCCCAACCCAACTTTACTCTCGTATCGAATTGAAACATATGGTACTTCATCTTTGTGCTATGGCTACTTTGGAATATTTTCATGGCTTCCCAAATCTCTCGAGCTTAGAATTAATTCATGTAAATTTCCTAAGCGGTGCACAGTTTGGGACTTTATTATTGGTTGTCCTCACTGAGTCTCTTAAAATGAATCGTCCTAGTACAAACGAGATGAGACTATGGGATATTGCAAAACTTAGGAATTTGAAGAAGTTGGATTTGAGATTACTGTTTTATAATGTTGTGACGATAATCACAACATCCGATATCTTTCAACCGACAAGACTACAAAATCTTAAGACTCTTTCTTTGGAATTTGGTGATTGCATGGTAAGAACAATCGAGTTTTACAACTTATAATTACAATGTTAAAGAAATGTGTACACACTAATGAAATTTAATTTTAAAACTTGTTGTAGTTGATACATGAAGCTAATTCTAGGATGAATGATCCTTTTGTATCCCGATTAACCTTAAAATTTGTCCGATGTCGATTTTGGGAATAGTCTTATGGTAGCGTTCACTATTGTAATGATTCGGGCATCTCCAAATTTGAAAATCTTGGATACGAGTAAGTGTAATGTTGTATTGCATATGTATCAAATAAACATTCCTAAATTGCCATGTTTAGTATCTCAACACTATTTCATTTTTCGAAGTGCAAACACGCTTAGTGTTTTACCTTTGGAAAAATTTCTAATGTTGTAGATAGAAACACATTCACCATGGCCACTCTGATCCGTGGTATTTCGAGATTTTCCTAGAACAGAGCATGAATTAACTTTAATAAAGTGTATACTTGCGTGTTCCCGGACGCTAAAGACAATAAATATCAGGCAAAGCGATAGGAGTCATGATAGGAATGAAAATATCAAGAACAACTGGGAGTTGGCTAGGAAGCTGTTGAAACTCGAACGAGCTTCCCCCACAGCCATGGTAGATTTCTTTGAGTGATTTTAGTTTATTTTTCGGTTGAACAGGCTATGACAATTCATATTGTAATAATAATTGATTTTCAACTTTATGTTCTTCTTCATCTTAAATTCTTGCATTGAATTTGAATTTTAAATAGTATGATAATATCATAATATATGAATTGATTAATCTTTGAAATTTTACTAACTCTGATATTAATTAAAATTTTACTAACTCTGATATTAAGACACTCTGATAGTAATACAATATCATATATCTATACAACTAACACTGATAGTAATACAAATATCTTGAATGTCAAAAATATACTTAAAAACAACATGAATTAAAAAAAGCAACATTATTGAAAAACTATATTAAAATTAAATGTAAAACTTTGACTTAAATTGAATATTTGACATGTATGTAAAGGCAAAACTAAGTCTGATATTAAGACAATATTAATAGATATACCTCATTATAACATGCAATTATAAAAAAAAAAAAAAATAGGATGTGAATATCAATATTTTGTTTAAGACACTCTGATATTAAAATAGTGTGATATATTAAGACAACTAACTCTGATATTAAGTCAATATCATTTATTAAAAAATGTGAAATATAAAAATAAATAAAAAAATCCTAATCTACAAATTTACATTCTGAAATATATGTCAGTTTCAAATTACTTAATAAATGTAAACTAACTATGATATTAAGAGAATATTAATATGTATACGTCATAGAACATCCAAAATAATAAATTTTTTTGATTTTGATTTTAAATATTTTGTTTCAAAACTATGATATCAACAGAATATCATATATTAAGACAACTAACTCTGACATTGATATTAAATATGATATTAAAAAAATATCTTTATAAAGAAAAGTAATTCTTATATTAAGACAATATTAATTTTAAATAGTATGATAATATCATAATATATGAATTGATTAATCTTTGAAATTTTACTAACTCTGATATTAATTGAAATTTTGCTAACTCTGATATTAAGACACTCTGATAGTAATACAGTATCATATATCTATTCAACTAACTTTGATAGTAATACAATATCTTGAATTTCAAAAAATATTGAAACTTACTCATTAGAAATATTGAAATTTACTACGTCATAGGCCAACTAACTCTGATATTAAGAGAATATCAATATGTATACGTCATATTAAATTTTTAATATCCAAAATATTAAATTTGTTTGATTTTGATTTTAAATATTAACATAATATTAAGACAACTAATATTTTAAATAACTATATTTATAAAATTTAAAATTTATTTTAAAATAAAGTTTATTTTAAAATTTTGATTTTGTTTTTAAATAGAAAGGGATGCTTAATATTTTTTCTCAGAAAATCTGATATTACGAAAATATCTTTATTAAGAAAAGTAACTCTCATATTAAGACAATAATAATTTAAAAATAATATGTGTTATATTTAATATTTTAAATAACTATATTTATGAAATATGATAACTATATACATTAATTTCTTGTGTACAACAAAATCAACTTTAAAGATTATCGACATATATGTCATTGGACATAAAAGTAATATTTTGTGTCTCGAGGAGGTACTTTTCATCATTATAAAATCGAGGAGGTATTTCTTGTGATAGGTAAGAAAGTGATGATTAATATTTTTCTTATAAAATCGACATTAAGAAAATGTCTTTATTAAGAAAAGTAACTCTGATATTAAGACAATAATAATTTAAAAATAATATATGTTATATTTAACATTTTAAATAGCTATATTTATAAAATTTAAAATTTATTTTAAAATAAAGTTTATTTTAAAAGTTACATGCCGTGAATAAGTCTATATATAACATTGATATTGAAAGTAATGTCTCATTTTTCGAGTTGTCGTGTTAAAAATAATAAACTGTTTTTTCAAAATGAGTAATGGTTTCGTGCCATTTACAGACGTGCCTCCATCAATTATTATTCATATCTTACAATCTATGCACAATTCAACTCGTGATAGGAACCATTTCGAGAGACATTAGAAAGTATACCCAGATACCATCATATTTAGTTCATTTTATCATGGGAAGGTACCGCGAAGATGTTCTCCAACTTGAAGAACAAGATATAGTTGAAATAATTGGTGTTTCAGAACAAAATATGATTTTTGATGGTTCGGGATTGACTAAAGAAACTATAAGGAAAAATCTTCATGACAATATAATGCTTGACAAGGTTGAAGGCGTTTGTGCGATTTGTTTAGAAGAATACAAAGAATATGAAAGCATAAGCACATTGATTTGCAGCCATGAGTTTCATGCAGATTGTATTAGACGTTGGATGCTACACAAGAACATTTGTCCATTATGTAAAAGTGTCGGACTGAATATCTAATAGTATTATTTAATATCACAAGTAATGTTATTTCTTATGTAATGTTAATTCTTGTTTTGAAAATTTTATATAATGTTAATTCTATATATATTTTACTTCACTTATTGTTATAATAAAATTAATAATGTAATGTAGTGTTAAAAGTTTATCTTAAAAGGAATAAGAAATATAACAAGAACAGACAACTAATATTGAAAATATCATCAAACATGAAATTACAAATAAATATCTTCGCTAATACACGATAATTATAAATCTTCATATAAAATCTTCAACGACTTCTTATATGCCCGAATTTGGTCGTTTTGATGAGAATATACACCTTCAAAAAATATTGTCTTCAATCGATCATGGTAGATAATATAAGTAAACCATTTCTTATACAAGTGAAACATAACATCATTTCTTGCATGCCAAACTGAAACGAATGTTATGAACAAATGCTTTGTTAGGAAAAGCAAAGTTGAAGAGTTAGTTGAAGAAAAACTTACATGGTCCTGAAATATAATGATTGATAAACATTTTTTTTCTTCAAGAACAAATACTTTCGGTAGAATATCTAGATTTCGATTTAAAAAATATAGAAATTAAAAAATCTTCCAAAGATAATAAATTATCGATGATACGAAAAATAGATTTTTAATACAAAACATTCATTATATTAAAGCGCAAAAAAATATGAAATGAAAATGAAGATTTTTTTTATGTTTATCTATGTGTGATCGATGGAATATTTATAGGCAAAAGCACGTGATTTGAACAAACGAATATAGAGAGCCCTTAAAAATAAATAATATTTTAAAGTACAATCTTACTTAAGCATATTTATTAAAATAAATGTTCCAAAATTAATATAACATTTTTAAATAATATAGCTCAAATATCGCTTTTAAAAATAATACTAACGTCAAAAACTACTCAAAAATATATTAAAAACATGTATATATTAAAATTTCTTTAAAGGTACTCCAAAAAGTATTAGAGGAATGACCTTTGAATTGTTAGTATTTAAAATCTCTTTGTTTGACTTATAAAGTCAACAGATTAAAAATGTAACAAAATTCAATATTATAACAAAAGAAACACACAAAACATATCGGTTAAGCTACAAAACATAGCATATCTTGGAAGGAATTCACTGAAATAAACTTTAATTAATTTACATTAATTTATATTTTAATAAAACCATTAAAATTAAAATTTTCTACAATAACAATTGATCTTTATCTTCATATTATTCTTGACTTCATTTCTTTTTAAAATCTTCATCTTCATCTTCCATAATTGATCTTCAACTTCATGTTCTTCCGTTTCTTACATTATACAAGTAATAACTTTTATTAGGGTAGGCACACAAAGATACATTGTATCAACAATCTTTGGACTTCCATCTCTCGGGTTTAAGGTCTTGTCTATCATTACAGGTGGCACCGTTTTGTATCTACAC
Source organism: Chrysanthemum lavandulifolium (assembly GCA_022545495.1). Lineage (NCBI taxonomy): Eukaryota > Viridiplantae > Streptophyta > Magnoliopsida > Asterales > Asteraceae > Chrysanthemum > Chrysanthemum lavandulifolium. The sequence goes on along the minus strand of JAHFWF010000127.1, from coordinate 61,897 downwards.
AACATGGAAGAAGGTTTTTTAGACTTCATTAAAAATATGATTTTTGATGGTTCGGGTTTGACTAAAGAAACTATAAGGAAAAATCTTCATGAGAATATAATGCTTGACAAGGTTGAAGGCGTTTGTGCGATTTGTTTAGAAGAATACAAAGAAAATGAAAGCATAAGCACATTGATTTTGTTAGGAATTAGAAATTCCGGTATTAAAGAGTCGGTCACCTCAAGTATATGTAATCGTTAAAAGCTCGTAGTCGTAGTTATTTTAAGTTAAGTAGTATTTAGTTAAGTAACACCGTGGAGGACAGACGGTCTTTACCCACCGTATGCCCGATCCACAGCCCGTTGTGTGGCGTTTATTGTAAGACTATAAATACTCTCTACCTTCCAAGGTAGAGTTGGAGCTCATAATAATATCTTTCACTTTCTCTCACTAAGTTCCCTAAACCTCTAACTTTCTCTCTAGAATTCCACTTATATGCCAACTTGATGTTATGGTTTGATGTGTAAGTGAAAACTAATATCTTACAATTGGTATCAAGAGCCATGGTTAGATCATATCTTGCACATCTTTGGATTTCTAGTGGTTTTAGGTGGTTTTGAGTTTGAAAAAGTTTAGTGGTTTGTGCATCATTTGGTTGATTTCTTGTGTTAAAGCTTGGATTTTGTTAGTACTTTTACGTTTAGAATCATCACAAGTGTTTAGGTTTTCATTTGGTAGCTTGAATCATCTTGGTTGGGTTGTTTTGGATTGAAAAGTGATGTTTGTGTTGTTTTTCATGCTAGCGACTTGACCTACGGTTTGTTTCTTAGTAGCGACTTGCTTTACAATTTTGTAGCGAGTTGCGTTTTTGAGCTAGCGACTTAGGCCTAGCGACTTACAAGACAAGTAGTGGACTCTCCACTACGGGTAGCGACTTGTGTTAGCGACTTGGTCAATAGCGAGTTGCTATTTAGCGACTTGAATCTTTAGCGACTTGATTAGCGGTTCTTGCCAAAATCTTGCTAGCGACTTGAGGCTTAGCGAGTTACTATTTAGCGACTTGCCTTTGTTTAGCGACTTGGGACTTTAGCGACTTGGTGGTATAGCGAATTAGGTGTTAGCGACTTGGTGCATTATCTTCTAGCGACTTGGGTGATTTTTACGGTTTTCTCTTGATTTAGTAAAATCCGTGAAAGAATCTATTTCCGGTTTAATCATAGAGTTATAAAATCCCGTACAATCATTAACATGTCTACCAAAGTTCCCACTATCATCTCCATTGTTGCGAGGATGTTCAAGCGGTGGTTCGGATACTCGTCCACCCATGCTTGACAGAATCGACTACGATTCTTGGGCTCAACGAATCGATTTGTATTGTCTTGGAAAGGAAAATGGTGTCAACATTCTCAAATCCATTGATGAAGGACCGTATCGAGTTGAGGCGACTAGAGATGTACTTGATCTTCTTGAAGATGGAACTCGATTTACGGAATGGACGGACCAAAGATGTATGATGAGCTTGATGATAAGGAGAAAAGAGATTCGATCTTGATATCGGGGCTTAACATTGTTCTTCAAGGTCTTCCTAAAGACATCTACAAGTGATCAATCACAACACCAAGCAAAGGAAGTATGGGATAATGTCAAGATGCTTCTCTCGGGTTCGAACTAACTATGGAAGACAGAGAATCACAACTCTATGACAATTTGAACACTTCAAGATGAAACCGGATGAGAGTGTCTATGAGTACTATGTGAGATTTCATAAGTTGGTGAATGATATGAGGAACATCGAATGACTATGCCTAACATTCAATTGAACTCAAAATTTATGAACAACATGAATCCCGAATGGCACAAGTTTGTCACCTCTATGAAGCTCACTAAAGGATTGAAGAATACAAACTATGAGCAACTCTATGCCTTCCTCCTTCGAATGAGAGACATGCTATGTTTGAAAAATGATTCTTAATCGGTTCAAAACCAACCGAGGAGAGACAAGCTCGTCTAATGACTCAAGCGCCTTCTACTCAAACATCGGAATCACAACCAAAGCCTCACAAGTCATACCTATGGGAAATGGTAATCACAAACTCATTCTCGATCCTATGTTCAAACAAGTCGATCTTTGATGCACACGTGGGTAACTTCATTAATCAACTAGCTCTTCCGATTAGTCAAAACATGAATTCTCTCCACAAACCAACAACAACCTCGAGCGACATCTAACCCACACAATAAAGCTCTTTGTTAAAGATGGGAGGATCGTGGTGCAACCAGTTCGGAAAGACAGTATGATCGGGGAAGAGGTGGAGTGGTAGAGGTCATGTTGGTAATCGAATCGAGGAAGGAATGGTAATCAAGGTCAAGCTAAGCCGATCAAATGTTATAACTGTGGTGGTGAGGACACATTGCAAGGAATGCACATCTCCAAAGCGTCCGCGAGAATCGATTACTTGAGAGATAAGATGATGCTTGTACAAGCTCGGGATAATGGTGCCGCTTTGGATGAAGAGGAATTGTTGTTTCTAGGCGAGGCAATGCCAAGACCTATGATGCGGATGTGGATGAGCGGCCTATTCAGAGATAGGTCACAATCATCGAATGCCTTTCAAGTCGCCGATTGTGATGCATACGACTCGATGTGGATGATGGACCTCTGCACATACAATTTTTATGGCTAGCATTTCTCCAATGGTTTCTCCCAAGGTCTCTTCTTCACCACAAGCTAGCTCATCCAAAGACGACTCATCTCGAGGTATTAAAACTATACGATGATCTTGATGTGCAACAGATGCATGACAAAGTACAATCAATCGAAACTATTGAATCAAATGTTGAAAATATGGGTAATATCAATATTGTCCCATATGATCAATATGTGAAACAAAGTGAAAGTAAAGTTGTACCAAGTGATGCATCTTCTGCGATCAACAATGACCATGTTTTGATGAATTCACCGCATGTGCCTGATGATTACGTAATTTCGAACTAAATGCCTATAAAGAACGTGTTGCTATCTATGAACAACGTGCAAAATTTGAGTTGACCTCTCGTGAGCGGGAAATGGATGACCAAGTGCGTACAATCATTAGAAAAAGTAATTTTCGAGAAGAAGTATTAAAACAAGAGTTAAATTCCTTGCAAGAAAAGCTTTCTAAAGCGCTAAGCAAAAACAAGAACTTCAAGAAAATGTGAAAATGCTTAAGCAAGAATTTAATGCAAAGGAATCAAAACTCTTGAAAGATTTTTCTAATCGAAAACTTTGAAAACAAACTTGAAAACAAGTTGTACATACAAGGAACACCATTCGATTGCTCACATGATCACTAAGCATAGAGTCTTAAGCAATAAGCATAGCATTCCCTTGTTGAGGAACCAAATCCAGAGGTCATTAAAAGGGCTAGAAATGCTCATAAGGTTCTTTATGATGGCAATGAAATCCTTAAACCTAGACGAAACCTAGTTGCGTGGAGTGCACCGAGGAAGATAAGAAATCGATGAAGTCACTAGGAAAAGATGAACAAGAAATTAGATGATCCTAAATGTAAAGAGAAGAAAATAAAGATCACACCCCATGATTACAAGAAGGAAAAGCTGGATTTCCTTGAACATGTTTAAGCCTCGGACATTGTTGACTCCAGAACAAGTTTTCGGAAAATGGATTTAGATAAGCGAAAGTGAAAATATTGTTGTAACAAACCCTCCCTTTTGGAAAATGCCTAGAGCGATTGTGTATCCTCCTAATACACCAATGCATCTTGTTCCTAGAACAATTGCCACTAAAAGCAAGACCTTAATTAGCCAATATGTTATATTTCAACTATTTGTTGATTTTGAGAAAACTTGCAAGAAAATGATCACACCCACTGGTATAATCAAGGAGAAAGGGTTTGAGCAAATGAAAGAATGTTATTTAAGCGAGGTCATGCCTTTCTTTAAACTTCTAAAAGATCACTTTGAGAGTCTTAAAATGGGATAGAAAGCGATATTAAGGGAATGGAAAAGGAATTTGATGCAATGATAGTTGAAGTTAATGACTATGAGCGAGCACTAAAATATAATGAGATTGAGAGGAAGAACTTGCATACACTAAATGAGAACTGATTTACGAATGTATTGCTCAAGATGTGTTTTCATCGATACAAATTGTTCCATTAATGCTTCCAAATTTCATGAATTATCGGTTGCCACGAAAGTCTCCCATGATCGTGTCATTGAGCTTGAAAAACTAATTACGAACTAAATGAGAAAATTGAACCGGATGATCACGACAATTTGGTTAAACATTTTCTAAACTAGAAGTTGAGCATTTTAATTTACAACTAAAATATCAACATCTTAAAGAAAATGTCAAAACTTCAAATATCAAGACATCCTCGGATGCTCCGAGTTTGATGCGCTTTTATCAAATTAACAAGCGTGATGAGCAGATTCAAGCTCATTGCAATACGATCGAAGGTTGAAAGCCCAAATCTCTCAATTAAAGGGTCAAGCGAACAATATGACAGGCTCCCAAATGCCTCATCCTTTAGATTCTCGAATTCTCAAACGTTTCATCTTCAAAACCTAGTAAATGCATTACAAAAGGAAAATGAAAGTTTTCTAGAAGAAAATGAAAAGATTAAACGTCATTTCAATGAGTTATTTGAATCAATAAAGGTCACTCGTAACAAAATAACGAACAAATAGCTTCATTGCAAAAGGAAATTGAGAATCGAAGAGTCGGTAAAAGGGAAAATGCCAATGACCAATGGGGAGAATGGTGTATCAAAGGTTCACTCTTGTAATAAATATGCTTTGTCTATGAAATATGTCCCCCTCATCTCGGGAACAACAAACTTCTTTGTTCAAACATACTTCTCATCCCTTAAGGATTGCCTAGAATGTCTGCGTGAGATTGTTGAAGAGGATAAGTTAGAGAAACCTCATGATAATGCAATTGGACATGCATGCTTATATGCCAAACGATCTCAAGAAATCCTAGAATGCTTGATCACAATATGCCTAAAGTCCTTAGGTGAGAGAGTTAATCCTTTGATTCCATGTTCAGGGGAGCAAACTTATGGAAACCTCATCCTTCCGGAATGCTTTATCTACTTGATTTGATCAAGGAAGTGATGGTGATATCTTTTAGAAAATGGTAATCAAAGAAGCAATTTCTTCCTCTTGCCTCCGTCATAAAACGATTTCAAACAATTCATGCACATGTTGAGGGGAGCACTTATTCTAAAAATATCAAAAAAACAATTCGGTACAAAATGTTTTGATAATATATCACTAGTATCGGATTAATCTTCAAATGGTTTTCAATTGGTTCCAATGGCGGATGAACAATACCAAATAGACCGACCAACTTTACTTTATGTACGGTGATATAAGGATGATAAGGTTAGGTATGTGTTCCCATGATCCGCTGAACCGGAGGGATCTACCGAGGGACTATCCACTAGTTATTGTAGAGTTCTTAGGTATGATGATAAAAGGAGAAAATGAGATATGAGAAGAGTGCGGATGAGGCCGAGCTAGTATTGAAATAAACCCAACAAGGTTCTAGCTATGAAGTCTCGGTAAGCAATCAAGGGTTGAAGAATTAAAAAGAATTGAATGTGAAAAGGGTGAAAACAAATAGCCCTCCATTTATTCAACCTTAGGGGCGAAACCGGTTCAATTCATATGCTCTTGATGGTAACATCGGTATTGAAGACAAGGCGTCATGGACCCGGTGACGCTCGCACTTCAACTCTCCAAACCACTCAAGTTCCTCTTAAAAGGACTTGTTTCATTCTCACGGGGAACCGACATTATCTATCGACTTTCTCTTAGAGATTGTTGATATTGAAAAGGACACCCTCTCCTAGTCTCGGCACAAGATCCAAATATGCACAAAATTGAGTCTAGAGCCACGAGATCATCAATAAATCTCATTAGGACACTTTCAATGAAGACTCTCTTTCACACAATGTGAAAAGAGATTATATCTTGAGTCCCACGCATTATCCTTGTGGTATTGCCGTAACATCCGAGTGATGTGTAAACATATTCACAATGAAGATGGAAAACCTTACGGAGCCAACATCAAACAAGCTCACGGTAGGTGGCGGTGAGATCTATCATATAGATCAACCATGTGACAAGCGAGCAGAAACAATGGGCGATTCAATCTATTGAATCAATCACAGTTCGAGTTATGGATTAACGGATACCTTTGAAAAACCGGTCTTTGTGCTTAATAACTCTTTTCTTTAGCACATCGACCGTGTACTAATTTTTCAAACCAAAAGGTGTTTTTATGATTGATAATTGATTTCCAATAAAACCTTCGTTGTATTGCAAAAACAATTTCTATTGAGCAATACGATTGTTTTTCAAATCTCTTTTCATCAATCGGTGGACTTAAATTATTTGGTTCACTCACTCCGTGTTGTCTTCTTTGAGACGTTCGGTTTGAGAACGGCTAGAGCAACCGAAACCTGTCAAGGAAATTCTTGAAATTATACACGATCACAGGCGATACATGTCTTGATCAATGGGGAACCGTGGGTCGTGTACCTCAATTCAACTAAAGTGGTCAAAGACACTTTTATGCGCTTTATTGCTAATCGTTGTATGTAGTACGCGGCGTTTGTAGTGATCGAATGAAGCGGTTAATCCATAGCCGCATGCTCACACAATACATTCATCTCTCAAGAAATCATGATAAGTGCATCAATGACTCGATATTTTCACTCCATGCTTACGCTTTCTGCTGCAATATCATGATTCAACGAAAGCTTCGCTACTCGATGAGAAGATATCATAATCGAGAATGTGAGCATGTTGGTCCGAAAGTCACAACATCACATAATACCAACACCACAATGGATGTCTCGGAGACTTTTGTTGGTGATGGTCTCAAAAGTGGCTCAAATTTATTATCACGTGGATCGGTAAAGACCTCCTCTTGGAGTAACCAAACATGCAATGTGATGAATCAATGACTACGAGCTTAGGAGCAAAGTACTACATCAAGAATGCAAGAACAATTGTTAATGTAATATCTATTTGTATTCAATGTAATTTTAGTACATGATTGAGGTGACCTCCTTAGGGGAGAATGTTAGGAATTAGAAATTCCGGTATTAAAGAGTCGGTCACCTCAGTATATGTAATCGTTAAAAGCTCGTAGTCGTAGTTATTTTAAGTTAAGTAGTTTTTAGTTAAGTAACACCGTGGAGGACAGACGGGTCTTTACCCACTGTATGCACGATCCACACCCGTTGTGTGGCGTTTTATTGTAAGACTATAAATACTCTCTACCTTCCAAGGTAGAGTTGGAGCTCATAATAATATCTTTCACTTTCTCTCACTAAGTTCCTAAACCTCTAACTTTCTCTCTAGAATTCCACTTATCGCCAACTTGATGCTATGGTTTGATGTGTAAGTGAAAACTAATATCTTACATGACTTGTTTGTTGTTGAGCATCACCGTCGCAACATTTTGACCTTTGACCTTTGCATTGTATGCGGAATTGGTGAATGTAGATCTCGGTGCGATGCGAGTTTGTGAGCATGTTACGATAAGGGTGAGTCTTCAGAATATCCACCGCAATCTGACAAGAAGACTCAGAACAATAGAAGCTATAAAAATCAACTTTGAGGTTGTTCTTTCCGATCTTCATTGGGTAACCATGAGGGAAGATATCTTCAATAGTGAGTACATTTGGTGCTCCCACATTTTGCATTTGAGCTTCCACGTCGTGATCTGAAAGAAATTTAGCCAAAAGAACCAACATATCGAAAGACATTACGCTAGTCAACAGTTGATTTTATTGTCTATTTATTGAATGTGATATGTCGATGATTGTTACGAGTCCAATGTCACTTGTTAGTCCAATAGTCCAAAGACGTCGTGATAAGTTTCGTGAGTAGATTAACTTTGAGTTTTAAAGTCCAAGTTTTCACCTATTATTCACAACTTATTAAACATTTAAGCTTATTAGTGACATTTTTGGTTTCGTGGCGTTATGATTTATTTATTTACAAGTTTGCACGCGTAACAATTCATAATTTCGGTTAAAACTAGGCTTAGGCGTAGATTTTGCAAGCTTATGCGTAAACAGGAGTGGTTATACGCGTAAGCATAAGCTTATGCATAGGATCTTGACTTACGCGTAAGAAATATTACGCGTATGAAAAGAGGGCCTTAGGCGTAAAGCTTACGCGTGGCGTATATGGAACCCACGCATAAGGCTTACTCGTGAGTGAACCTTAAGCGTAAAGGTTCTTTGTTTACGCATATCCTTCACAGGATACGCGTGGTCCCCATTGTAGAACCTTACGGCGTAAAGGTTACGCGAAGATTTCTCTTCGCGTAACATTCTGCGTAAGGTGATCCTTATGCGTAGATGTTCGGTAACCTTGATTCGAATTTTCACGCGTGAAATCACGAAATAAGTTCATCATAACACCAATATTAACACATACATTCAATCTCTATCAGATCTAAACATGGATTCGCAATAAAGCGATTCTGGCGTAGAGACTCAATTACGCGTGAGTTTAAACCCTAAAGTTCAATACCTACAAATAAGATTTCTAGCCATAGGAATAACACCAAACCGCTTACGGGATATCTTAGAGGTTTAATGAAGTGTTTTGTACAAGTTTTAACATCAAAAATGCTATGAATCAAAAGTACCCAAAACGTATGAAATAAACCCTAAAATTTAATTCTCTCACAATTAATGTTTCTGGGCAAGTTATGAGTATGGATATGATCAATTCAACTTATATACAACCTCTCTTAACCATCTAATTAACCTAAAACACTCTCACATGAAAATACCCAATTCACGCATAAACCCTAATTTTTCAAAATCAATCAATTTGTGTTTCTGGGTGAGTATTAATGATAGAAATGGAATCATTGTAATAAGATAAACGTTTTGACACTACCATTTTAGCCAAAAACACTCAACTTTGATTATGTGTTCATACGCTTATGCGTAGAACACAAAATCACTCCCAGGTTAAAATCTAACAGTTGGTTTTCAAAACGATTCAAAACCTTTGTTTATAATCATGTTAAAAACATAAAAAAACACTTACAAAATGATGATCAAAAACACGGATTTGCAGATTGTATGTTAGGCGTAGGATGAGGTTGTTGAGATATTAAATGTAAGTAATGAATGTGTAAGAGTAGTTGGTGGAGGTGTTTTTGTTTAAAAATAGTTTGAACATTTGACATCTTTAGTCCCCCCCCCACCTTAACCATTTTCATTCAACGCCCATAACTTCCATTTTGGTTACCAAATGAATGATATTTTAGAAAGAAACTTGACGACACTCCCCCTCGACTTAATAAATAATGAAATTTTATAAATTTGAGTTCGAGGAGTTTCAGTAAACCAGAAATGTGACCACCATTATCAAAGAAACAGCCGGGATGAGGTAACATGCAAGTACAAGGTTTCATGAAACCGAAAAATATTAGCTTTCTCCTCCTTAACACTTGATCGAGAAAATACTGAATTTTGAAAGATTAGAGTGTTGACGGAAGATTTGTACTTGCCATGATAAAAGAAATATAGATAGAAGAATATTTTTGTTGTTTTATCGATTTTATAATTTTGTATTTGTTTTTGAAAATATTTACAAAAGAGGTTTTGGTGTTTGTCTGGTTTTAAGAATGTTTTAATAGTTCATCCAGTTCCTCTGGAGTCAAACACCACATTCCAATCCGGTGGACCAACTCATTAAACCTAGCAGGAACTAAGGCTTTTGTGAGAAGATCTGCCAGTTGGTATTCAATACCTACAAAGTATAATTCAACGGTACCTTGTTCCACGTGCTCCTTGATGAAATGATATCGAAGATCGATGTGCTTTGATTTCGAATGTTGAACAGTGTTGCACGAGATCGCAATAGCACTCCGATTGTCGTAGTACATCGGGATTCTGTCAAATACTTAACCATAGTCTTTGAGTTGTGTTCTCATCCAAATGACTTGAGCACAACATGCCGACATGGCTATATATTCTGATTCGGTTTAGGACAACGATGTACAATCCTGCTTCTTCGATTGCCATGACACCATTTTATCACCAAGAAATTGTAATGCTCACAAGTACTTTTTCGTAAATCTAAGCATCTGCATGATCGGTGTCTGAAAAAGCTATTAGTTCAAAACGAATCCTTGGATACGGATCCCAAGTTAATGGTTAGTTGATGTATCGAAGGATTCTTTTAGCCTCGAGAGGTGGGTTTCGATTGGTCTCGTGATAGCGGGAGCAAAGATATACGGCAAAAACAATATCGAGCTGCTAGTTGTTAGATACATGAGAGACCCAATGATACTACGGTATTTGGTAGGGTCCACCAATTTCCCATGTAAATCAGTCTAGTTTCTTGGTATGTGTCATTGGTGTGGCATAAGTGTCACGGTTTGCATTCCAAATTTGTTTAAAAGTTCAAGGGCATATTTAGATGACTCGAGAAAATACCACGGGAGATTGATGAACTTGCGTCCTAGAAAGAACATAAGTTCACCCATCATGGATATTTCAAAATGTTTTTTATTAGTTGAGTACTTTTTATGTGTTGACCCAAAAATGATGTCATCCACGTAAATTTGAACAATTAAAATTTGTGCCCCGTGATATTGTATGAAAAGAGTTGGGTCGACCGGACCTTTGGTAAAATTATTGGCAATGAGAAAGGATGATAACTTATCGTACCACGCTCGAGGAGCTTGTTTGAGTCCATACAGAGCTTTGTTCAGTTTGTAGACATGGTTCGGGAACTCGGGATCAACGAATCCTTACGGTGGTGACATAAACCGTTTCTTTCGGTTGCCCATTCGAAAGCGGTTTTGGCGTCCATCCGAAAGACCGTTATATTCATGTGTGCATGAACGCTAAAATATCCGAGCAGACTCAAGGCGAGCAACCGGAGCGAATGATTCTTCAAAGTCAATACCCTCTTCCTGTCTATAAACCTTAGCCACCGACGTGACTTGTTTCGATTAGGTTCCTTCACATCCAATTTGTTTTCCAAATCCATTTGAGACCATTGACGTAGACCCACATTGGTTTTTCAACCGGTTCCCATACTTCAAGACGTTTAAATTGATTGAGTTCTTCCTGCATGGATTCAATCCATTGTCTTTGGTCATTGCGTCTTTAATGTTTTAGGTTCGATTAGCGGGCGGTGAGTGCATAAATGCAATGTTCACCATCTGTTTGAAGACGTTGTCTCGTTACGACCGGTTGATTCGGGTTACCAATGATGTTCTCAAGAGGATGGTCTTTTGTCCAACGATGTGTCGAGGGTTGATGTTGGTATACATTGTGCAGATTTGGAGGATTCAAATGGCTTGTAGATGATTCCGCGACATCGATGTGGCGGTTTCATTAGCAAGCGGGTTGAAGAACGCATTTGGATCAAAATCTGCGGTGGGGTACTTCATTGTTCGAACATCATCGGTTTGGTTCAACGTCGTTGGATGCAGTTTGTTCAACTGTTGTTGTAGAGTTAATGGTGGTGCTTCTTAAATAGTAGTTGTTGTAGCAGTGTATCGGTGTTGGAATATGATCGGGTTGACGTGAGAAATAGCGGATACACAGGAGCACGTTCATCAATATCATCACTAAACAAAGGAGCAAATAGCTTTTCCATTTGTTGACGAGTAAGTCGGGGCTTGGTTCGGTGATGATGGGGTTTGAGGAAGTTTAAGCGGTTGTGACCGGGTTCCAAGTCGTTATGCTCGAAACCATTTCGTAAGCTCATAGAAATTTGCATGAATCGTTTCCATAACTTTTGCTTTGTATGACGATTCGGATCCGGTAACCTTTAGAATTCTCATAGTATCCAATAAAGACTCAATGTCGACTTTGGCTTTGAGCTTTCCAAAGTCAACACGATCATTATTTGGGTAGCAAAGGATCCAAATACATGAAAGTGTTTGAGATTCGGTTTTATGTTGTGGATAAGCTCAAAAGGTGTTTTGTTGTGGCGTTTGTAATCATTGATCGATTTTGAGTATAGCATGCGGTTGATACTGACCGCCCACAAGTAATCTGGAAGTTTAGCATTGATTAACATTGTTCTTGCAGCTTCCACTAATGTTCGGTTTCGTCTTTCAACAATTCCGTTTGTTACGGTGTGCGTGCAATATATGTTTGATGCTCAATTCCACTTTCTCATAAAATTCTCGAAGAGTTTGATTCACAAATTCAGTTCCTTTATGCATTACGATTTCTCGGATCGTGTTACGAGCCGAACTTGAATTTTCGTGAGTGATAACGCTACACGCGTCGTTCGGGGTCAAAGGAACTTCCTTTTAAATCGAAAGCAGTTTTTCAACACCCTAGGCGGTGAACCTAATCGTTGTAGTGTAGTATTAGGGTAAGCCACGGGTATTGATATCGTTCTCTGGGAATAGGAATGCTAGTGAGAAGTTACTATGCTAAGGTTGTGGTTGAGGAAGATTATTTTTATCTTTTATATTTTTCTAAGGAAAGGAAAGGTACGAATCTCGGGTTTGAATTTGGGGGTTGGTATTGCTCTGATTACTCTACTTATCTAATTATCTAATCTAAGGTGTATGTAGTCTATGTCTAATTAATGTGTTCGTATGATAGTTTAAAGATGTGTTTACTTAGGTTTTACTACTCCTTAATTATCTCCTATTGGTGGTTGAATTGTCACGTCCTTATTCCTAGTTGCGTTGTGTGTCTAAGGTTGTAGGGTATGCTTTTCTCCCTAACTCTTTGAACTTACCAAAGGGTCTCGTCTACAAAACCCACTAGGGATAATAAACTCTTTTTCTAAGGCACTCTTTGGATGGTTTAGCTTACAACTACTCAAGGAGTCATATTCTAAGGTTCACAAAGATTTAATCAAGCACTAAGTACACAATGAATGACCTATCGCATTACTAGATCATTAACCAACTAAGATAAGAAACAACCAATTAATATTCAATAATTAAGTTTCATATTCCCTAAGCAAACACACAAGTAAATTAGCCGGACATGGAAAACATGCAAGCATACACACAAATAATCAAAGACATAATTGTATTAATGAAGTAAAACACTTATCTTGGTGTAAGATAGGGTTTGGAACCTAAAATCTTGTACAAGATAGCCTTGGTTCGGTTTAGGTTTTTACTCCAAAATACTACACACTAAATCTTGAAAATTGATTCTATATATATATTACACATGCGTGGCGTCACTTTATGTTTTGTGGCCGTCGTGTCACCGCTATTTAGGGTTTCGTCTTGGCCACGTTAGACTTGCGACGACGTCACCTTATGCTTGTGACGCCGTCCTCTTCGACCGACGCCGTGCGGATTACATCTAGGCCGTCGAGTTGCGCGACCTACTCTTTTATAACTTGACGTCGTCACTTGAAAATGGGAGTTTTGGCTTCCGTCCCGTCACAAAGATCCTCCGACGGCGTCACTTAACACCGACGCCGTCGCTTATGTTTTCGTGACTTTGAGTGTCTCGATTCGACTTTGGCCATTTTCTTGATAATAGCTCCTTTTCGTCCAAATAAGTACCATTCCAGCATTTGCCTTCAAGAGACCTAAAAGTGAAAAGGACGATATTAAGCAATAACGGATACAAAGTGATCAAATAAGGGCTTAAACGACCCCTCAAAAGGTACCTTTTAAAACCTTATCAAATATCCCTACACTTGGTATTTGCTTGTCCTCAAGCAAATGTACTTTAGCTAATTAATTTATAAGTTAAGGGTCATGAAGCATTGGTTTAAAACAGTCCACAACACATATAAGCCCCGCAAAAGTCATAACAAGCACGGAAATACATACTAGCACCTCACATGGGGTGTTTGGATACTCACGTCTCTCTGGTGTATATGAAATATAACAAGTTGGAAATGGAAGATAAACACTCATTAACCGGTCCTAGTACATAGATTACCATAGGCTTGAGAACAGATCAAACCTCCATCGCTTTGGCGTAGCACCTAGGAAAGACTATCAAAGAGGTCTTTAAAGGGTTGTAATGTTAGCTTACGGTAGGGAAACAAAGGGTTTGGTGGGATAGGCTATATAGTGGTGGTAAGTCAAAAATCTGTATGTTACAAGCATACGAAGAATGACGTTGCTAAGCCAAGACTCGACACTATAAACTCTAGCTAACTGAAATAAACAAACATAAAATTAAAGGATAGATGTAGGATGGTAGCCGTTTTTTTTTTTTTTTTTTTTTTTTTCAAACACTCTATTTTTTTTCTTTCTCCTTTTCTATATTTTTTCAATTTTTTTCATACACTTTTACTCTACCATCCTCTACGGTAACATCAAAATGATAGGGATTTATAGGCACATCCATACACTTGAGTTTTATTACTCTAACACTAATTTGACCCGAATTGAAAAGATCAAAACACTTGGGGTACATTATTACGCAAACAAAGGAATTTGAATTTAACGTTCCTTCCGTCATTTCATAAACTTTAACTTTTCCCATAAATCCCAATCGTCCCAAAGCGTATACAAAGGATATGACTCGACTTAGCAACTCATGCAAGCAACTAGATAATTGAACTAAGGGTTTAAGGTGATAACAATAATGCACTAAAAGTGAGTGCATACAAGGTAGGCTAAAGGCGATTTGGGTGTACATTTGGGGGTGGGGTGTAAACAATGCTCTTCATTGATATTCGGAAAAACCGAAACATCACGAGAACCGCGAAAAGGATAGGCTCGAGGGGTTAACTAGGGTATCGTATACTAAAGATGAGTACAACGCAAAGGGTGTGGGGAATTACTCAACCAAGGTGAAAGAAGTAATTATACTACGGGTATCAAACAAGGGTTATCCTAATGCCTCTTATCATTTAGTTATTCTAACTACACAAGTGTAGTCTTACTTGCGATCTCGGGATGCATCACAAAACAAGTTCTAGAATCTAATATACTACGGTTCACACTCTAAGCATTAAAGATGAATGCTTTTAATTCCTACTAATCTAAGGCGATCCTCACATTTTGGGTGGAATTTAGGTGGTAAAGGGTTTTGTGCTAGTCATATAACTTCCTATCCGTGAGGCGCTTTTGTTAAGACTAATGGCCCACCCTATATATCATGAAAAATTTTAAATTTGGTGCTAAAATTACCTAACCGACATTTTCTCATGGTTTATTACACAAATACAATTGACAAAGCAAATAATCAAGGATAAGCATAGTTTGAGTTCCGTTTTATTTTCCCTCCCTACACTTAAACCGAACATTGTCCCCAATGTTCCCAAAATATCAAAGTTATGATAATGGAAGGTGATCAAAAGCGAAAGAAACTAGTACTCCCGATTAGCTCGGTAGGATCCGTGTGTGAAGTAGTGGTTAAATTCTTTCCAAGAAGAATTTATGCGTGAAAAGCTCCTTCCAATCTTATGTAACTTCTTCTTGATAAATTAAACATGCACACTTGAAGAAACAAACGAAACCTTCGCGTAAAATCGGCGGTAATAATATATAAGACTCGATTTAAACTAGGATATAATGCTTGTGGAATGGATGTTTACAAAATTTCTAGAAAATTAAGACCTGGAAAATTCCAAATTTTTTAGTAGCTCAGAAAACGAGAAAAAAAGTAATCTGTTGTTTTTACTCCTTCCTGACGCCGTCAGGTTGCGATCTGGCCGTCAAAGTTATCCCGACAAAAAGCGTCTGCGATTTTCCGGAAAAATTATGGAAAACTTACATCTTTAGAATCTGGAGAAAATTTCGCAAAACATCCATTATGACTCGATACAAGCATTTGACTCGAACAAACACACAAATATATCTTTTAATGAATTGTTATTCTCATGTTTACGTTTCCTTGAAAACGTGTAATCCTCCCTACACTTATCCCTTATGTAAAATACCTTTATATGCAATTAAGGCGAGGTTAAAAACAAAATAAAGCATTTTACAATTTTAAACATGAGAATAAACAATCGATAAGGATATATGACACTAACAAGCAAACAATTAAGCATGGGTTGCCTCACACGAAGCGCTTTTCTTTATTTAAGAGTCTTGTAGCTAGACTCGTAGTCGTGCTCCTACGTACCTATATAAGTAAGCCTATCCTCCACAATGTCATAAGGATCAAACTTATCATTTAAGTTCCTAATAGTACGTTCGGTTAGATATGCCTTTTCAAACTTTTCTCCATCGGGATCATAGATTGTTATCCTAATGTGCCATTCTCCATTACCGTCACTAGGCGGTCTATCCCAATCCCATTTGTGTTTAGATTTCTCAACTTTCCACTTATTCATGACAAGGTTGATGGGCAAGCTTCCTAAGAACTCGGTCATCTTCCTAAATACTAAGGCGTCCTCGAACGGGTTCACTTCCATGTCCCTAGCCATTTCTTTTTCTTGGAAAGTTGCTTTACTAGTGAAGGCTTCATCTAGGTAAAAAGGTCTTTGGGGGCTGATAAGGTTTTAAAAGGTACCATTTTGAGGGGTCGTTTAAGTCTTTATTTGATCACTTTTGTATCCGTTATTGCTTAATATCGTTCCTTTTCACTTTTAGGTCTCGTGAAGGCAAAATCTGGAATGGCACTTATTTGGACAAAAGGCGCGAATATATGAAGAAAATGGCCAAAGTCGAAATCGAGACACTCACGATTCTTCGAAAGTATAAGGCGGCGTCGGGTGCTATTCGGACGCCGTCCCAAAATTATTGTGACGGACGAACCCAAAACTCGTGTTTTCAAGAGAGGCGTCTAGTTGTGAAAGAGTAGGCCGTCGCTACTCGAACGACCTAGATGCAATCAGACGACGTCGGAAGTGAAGAGACGGCGTCACGGACATAAGGTGACGCCGTCGCAAAGTTAACGTGGCAAGACGAAACCTAATGGCGGCGACACGGCGTCACTAAACATAAGGTGGCCGTCGCAATTGTAATCTTATATATAGAATCCGAATTTTTCAGTCTTTGTGTGGTGAGTCTTTGGGTAAAACCTAAAACCAAACCTAAGGTGTCTTGTACAGTATTTTAGGGTTTTAAACCCTATCTTACACCAAGATAAGTCTTTACTTCATTAATTCAATTATGTCTTTGATTATTTGTGTGTATGCTTGCATGTTCTCCATGTCCGGCTAATTTATTTGTGTGTTTGCTTAGGAAGTATGAAACTTAATTATTAAATATTGATTGGTTGTTTCTTATCTTAGTTGATTAATGATCTAGTAATGCGATAGGTCATTCGTTGTGTAATTAATGCTTGATTCATCTTTGTGAACCTTAGAGTATGATTACACAGTGATTGTAGGCTAAACCATCCAAGAGCGCCTTAGAGTAAGAGTCTATAATCTCTAAGTGGATTTGTAGACAAGACCCTTTGGTAAGTTCAAAGAGTTAGGGAGAAAGCATACCTACAACTTTAGACACACAACGCAACTAGGAATAAGGCGTGACACTCAACCATCAATAGGAGATAATTAAGGAGTAGTACAAACTAAGTAAACACATCTTTAAACTATCATACGAGCACACATTAATTAGACATAGACTCCCTGACCTTAGTTTAGATAATTAGATAATAGTAGAGTAATCGGTGAAATGCCAACCCCCAATCCAATACCGAGATTCGTACCTTTCCATTTTCATAAAACATAAAAGATAAAAATAATCTTCCTCAACCTTAACCTTAGCGTAGTAACTCCCTACTAGCATTCCTATTCCCCTAGAGAACGATATCAATACCGTGGCTTACCCTAATTACTACACTACAACGATTAGGTTCCTTTTGAGGGTGTTATAAAACTTGCTCGAAGAAAAGGAAGTTTCCTTGACCCCGACGACGTGTGGCGTTATCGAGAACCTATGAGGTTCTTATCTATCCAAGGTCCATATCTAGAAGGCTCTCTATCCAACTTAATCTCATGTGGATTTCCTCTTCTTTGTAATACGTATGCTTTTGACATCGTGAAATTGACCTAGCACTCCCTTCTCCTACCACTATTTTGGACATCTTACAATCGATGATGGCACTAGCGGTAGCTAAGAATCCTCTTCCTACTAGTAAGGGGCATGTCGGGTCCTTATTCATGTCTAGCACATGGAAGTCGGCCAAAAGAGTCAACTCTCCTACGTGTACTACCATGTCTTTTATTATTCCTACCGGACGTGCAACACTACCATCCGCTAGACCTAAGATGGTTTCCGTTGGTTCTACTTTACCTAAGTTAAGGAGATTGCCTTAACGGTTTTGGGCAGCTCACGGGGGTCATCCCAACTTTCGTTGTCATAGAGGGCGAGGTCCTCTATCATACCCCATGATTCTTCCGCGGTGAGATCACTAAGTTTTCCACCGGCCGCTTGGTCAATGGATCGCTTGGTGGGGAAGTTGACATGATCATAGAAAATTTGGACTTGGAGCCAAAGATCAATGCCGTGATGAGGACTTTATGAAGTAAGTCCTTGAATCGAGTCCATGCTTCGTAGAGATTCACCTTGACGTTGTTGGAACATCAAGATGTCATTTCTAAGCTTAGTGGTTCTCCCGGTGGGAAAAATTGAGCAAGAGCGAGAGGTAAGATCATCCCAACTTGAGATGGAGCCGGGAAGTCGCTCAAGCCAATTACTAGCTTGGTCCCGTAGAGAATTGGAAGAGGCAGCAGTGCGTGGTCTCCCGAGTAGTAGCATCAAGGTCGATGGAATCGACAATTTAAGAAATCCCTCGATCTTTGATTTGTATCTTGAATGAAGTCCATGGAATGCACATCCGTTTTGCACCAACCGGATGGTGTTGGATCATGAGGCCATAGTTTGGGCTTGGTCGGAAGCTCAATGGTGTTCCTATAGCTTTGGTGGCTTGGTCTTGAGTATTCACCAAGAGTACGGGCTCTTGGCGGGTCAATTGGTGGTGGGTTGATGAATGGTGGGTGGTTATCACCTTCCATGATGAAAAGTGATGGGGTTACGAACAAAGGTCACGAAGAAGGGGATAGACTTAGAGGAAGCTAAAATGAGAAAAAAAAGTTTACTTGATAGAAATCAAGTAAAGAAACCTAAGCGGTGGACCACTAACTAGCTATTCTATTCCCGGCGTGCGTAAAAATTGATAACGCTACACGCGTGGTTCGGGGTCAAAGGAACTTCCTTTTAAATCGAGCAGTTTTCAACACCCTAGGCGGTGAACCTAATCGTTGTAGTGTAGTATTAGGGTAAGCCACGGGTATTGATATCGTTCTCTGGGGAATAGGAATGCTAGTGAGAAGTTACTACGCTAAGGTTGTGGTTGAGGAAGATTATTTTTTATCTTATTATATTTTTCTAAAGAAAGGAAAGGTACGAATCTCGGGGTTTGAATTTGGGGCGGTTGGTATTGCTACCGATTACTCTACTTATCTAATTATCGAATCTAAGGTGTATGTTGTCTATGTCTAATTAATGTGTGCTCGTATGATAGTTTAAAGATGTGTTTACTTAGGTTTTACTACTCCTTAATTATCTCCTATTGGTGGTTGAATTGTCACGTCCTTATTCCTAGTTGCGTTGTGTGTCTAAGGTTGTAGGGTATGCTTTTCTCCCTAACTCTTTGAACTTACCAAATGGTCTCGTCTACAAAACCCACTAGGGATGATAAACTCTTACTCTAAGGCACTCTTTGGATGGTTTAGCTTACAACTACTCAAGGAGTCATATTCTAAGGTTCACAAAGATTTAATCAAGCATTAAGTACACAACGAATGACCTATCGCATTACTAGATCATTAACCAACTAAGATAAGAAACAACCAATCAATATTCAATAATTAAGTTTCATATTCCTAAGCAAACACACAAGTAAATTAGCGGGACATGGAAAACATGCAAGCATACACACAAATAATCAAAGACATAATTGTATTAATGAAGTAAAACACTTATCTTGGTGTAAGATAGGGTTTGGAACCCTAAAATCTTGTACAAGACAGCCTTGGTTCAGTTTAGGTTTTTACTCCAAAAGACTACACACTAAATCTTGAAAAATTCGGATTCTATATATAATATTACGCATGCGACGTCACTTTATGTTTTGTGTTGTCGTGTCGCCGTCATTAGGGTTTCGTCTTGGCCACGTTAGACTTGCGACGGTGTCACCTTATGCTTGCTATGCCGTCTCTTGACCGACGCCGTCTGGATTACATCTAGGCCGTCCCGAGTTGCGGCGACCTCTCTTTATAACTTGACGTCGTCACTTGAAAATGGGAGTTTTGGCTTCGTCCTCGTCACAAAGATCCTCCGAGCGTCACACTTAACACCGACGCGTCACCTTATGTTTTCAAAGACTTTAAGTGTCTCGATTCGACTTTGGCCATTTTCTTTGTATAATCGCCTTTTCGTCCAAATAAGTTCCATTCCAGCATTTTTCCTTCAAGAGACCTAAAAATTGAAAAGGAACGATATTAAGCAATAACGGATACAAAAGTGATCAAATAAGGGCTTAAACAACCCCTCAAAAAGGTACCTTTTAAAACCTTATCAGTGAGAAAGGTGATGATCATCTTTGGAGCTTGATCTTTACTTCGAAGAAAGTAGACTCAAGTCCATCTTGAGTAGTCATCGACAATTACCAAGATGTAGCGTTTGCCATTAATCGTTTGCACGAGCATCGGGCCACACAAATCCATGTGAAGAAGATGAAGCACATGCTGAGAGTTGTGTTCCACCTTTGAAGGAAAGTGAGCAAGAGTGCTTTTCCCTTGTTCACACGCTGAGCATAGGTGATCTTTAGAATATCGGAATCTCGGGAGACCTTCAACAAGTTTGTATCGAGCAAGGTTGGTTATGGTTTGAAAGTTTAAATGTGAGAGACGACGGTGCCATAGCCAAGATTTTGTTGATGTTTCCTTTGAAAGTAGACATATGGGAAATGAAGCAATCATGTCTTGCATGGAGAGAGTGTAGAGACTTGAATTGCGAGTGCCAGACATAAGATCGTTTCCTTGTAGATCACGAATGAAACAAGTTTTCTCCCGAAAAGCAACTTCTAAATCTCCATCACATAATTGACCTACAAAGAAGAGATTGTGACTGAGGCCTTCCACATAATAAACCCTGCTAATTTCGATGATGCCATTGATGTAATCTGCGTAGCCCATGATAGTCGCTATGATGATCATTCCCGAATCGGCGGTGCCAATGAACTTTGCAATAAAGTTTGATAACAGTTTGAGATTGCACTGTGTGTCGGGAACATCCGCTATCAACAATCCAAAGGATGATCTGTATCACCGCATTACACACAAACGACACAGATGGAATAGAAGTAGATGTGGAACCCGAAGAGTTAGAGGGTTCCGAAGCAGTTATAGTAGAAATACATACATCAATGATTTTTGGCATCCATTTAAATCCTAGTGTATTATGTATCCATTTATGCCATCTCCAACTAGTCTTTGCTTTAGTCTTAGTGAATGCACTAGGTGGTACTACGATCCTTGGAGGTGATAGTGGAGCCATGGGGACATCAATGCTTTTCTTAGAATCTAAAGAGGGCGGTTTACCAAGCACAGACTTAGAAGCATTAGTGGGCCTAGAGGTATTCCGTTTCTTAGGATTCCGTAAACGAGATAAGATAGTTTTAGCAACACATTTATCATGACAATCTGAAAGCATACTTTTACGACATATAACACAAGAGGCTTCAGACTTAACATCAAAAGTACTTAAAGGTTCAAGATTCGTTACATCACTTTTTCCATTACATTTGTCGGGGCCAATATCTAAAGTGGGTGCAACTTGAGTCTTATTCAAAGTCCTAGGGTGTTCTTCTACTTGACATTCTTTATTGTTCTTTTCTTAGGTCGCAACTTCATATTCTTCCTTGTATTGCTCCTAGGTCGTGAAAGTGCGGACCTTTGGGAAAAGAGACAACTATTCCTGTT
Organism: Chrysanthemum lavandulifolium; assembly: GCA_022545495.1. NCBI lineage: Eukaryota > Viridiplantae > Streptophyta > Magnoliopsida > Asterales > Asteraceae > Chrysanthemum > Chrysanthemum lavandulifolium. The sequence goes on along the minus strand of JAHFWF010000127.1, from coordinate 40,021 downwards.
TCAGTAGAGGGAAACACATTAGTATCTTGTGGTTTGTCAGTAGCCATTCTAGTGTCATTTTGAATCTGTTTGGGTGCAGTTACTACTGTGTTACAATCCCTATCTTTCTTAAGTTTCACCACCTCTGCCTTAAGATCATGGATACTGTGTAACAAATTAAGATTTTCATTACGAGTGAGTCCATCTCGTCGTAAAACATCTTTGGTATATGCAAGATGATCATCAAGATCTTTTGACACTTTAGCACGAGTCTTCTTGAGTAAATTTGATATGACAATATGGTTCTTTTTAATTTTTGAAAGTTCTTGTTCATATTTTGAGATCTGACACTTCAAAGATGCGTTTTCATCATCCAAATGCTCAGATTTTGAATTAAAGGTTTTAGTTTGCAACCGATTGATTTTGTTTTGCAAAGCAAGTTCACGATTTTGACAATCTTTTGACACCATTGAAGACGGCGTTTTGAATTGGAAAGCTCGTTTAACAATCGTTCATTTCAACTTTTAAAGACTTGATTTGTGACAAGATGTCGATATTCTCAACAATTTCAACAGAATCAACAGAATCAGCAGAGATATAATCAAATGCATATGGCAAAGAATGCAATAACACAACATTATGGATATCAGCACAGATAACATCTTCCAAGAGTCGATCAACATCTTTTCGTAGCATTTTCTTTTACGTTTTGTATTTGAAGTAGATGTTTCGCTTTCTCGGCGATTTTCATCAATCCAAGTTCCTTATGAAATTCCTTTCCCAATACAATGCACAATTTTCAAAATTTTAACATGGGGTAAAATTCTTTTCAAAAATATCTCTTTGTTCTCGCTTGAGGCAATTGAAAATGTTCAACTTTTATTTCAGAATGAAATTCAATCTCACGTTCTAAAAGTTTGAGGTCCGAAGTGAAAATGTCAAAATATCTAAGAATTTGATTATTTTCAGGTTTTGAATTTACTTCACTGAGTGAAGGTAAAGGACCATAAATTTGTACATAATTTGGTTGGGGAGCAACATTAGAAGACTCAGACATAGGTGTGATAACCCGAGGTGTGTTAGAAGAATCATTTTGTGTGACGAAAGTGACGGCTTTTAAATAGTTAAATGGTTTGTTATAAACAACATTTTCTAATTTTGATCGACTCTAGTCTTACGCATCGAATTCCTCTTGACGATGATATTCAACAACACTCATAACAAATTCATCAATTTTGTATTTTGCAATCGAAACTTGAGTTTGGTTTGAATGCTTTGTTTGAAATCTTTGGTTTGTAATCAACAAGATTCGGTCCATATCCATTTGGATTGGGTTTTAAAGTAAACTTTTGAATAGTTGTGATTGACTCACCATGTTTATAAACAACATTTGAAACTCTTTGAGTTTGTTTTGTAAGCCGACAATTTCTTCAAGATAGTCATCTATTCATTTCGTTGAATGTTTTTGTACGCAGAGAACTGCTTTTGACAAGTTAACAACTCGACCTTGGCTTTTGAGTTTCAAAGTAAGGCGTTAATTTGTTTTTATGTTCATGTTTCGATTGTTCTATTTGAGACAACAAAGCATTCTTGGATGCGGCTAGATCACGTATCTGTCATTCTAAAGATTTTTCGTTTTGGTGTGATTTAGCAAAAGCGACTTCAAAACCTTTTTCACGTTTTTCTTGAGTTTTGAAAAATTGAGTTGCCGTTTTAAGCATTCAATATCCCTGGTTAATAGTGCATTTTTACTGTGTAATTTCTGATTTAGTGCACAACATTCTTCCATTCGGGATTGTTGGTCTTTAAGTAAGAGATCAACATCTGGATTAGGCAAAGGTTCAGTGTGTTCAACGTGAGTCACAACATGATCACTATTCAGATCCTCAAGTATAACCACGGAGTCAATTTGAGTATCAAAGGTAACCATAAGGTCATCTTGATCATCAAATGTAACTACGGGGTCTAGTTGAAATCGTTAGATTGAGATGTGGACGACTCATGTTGAACATTCCAGCCTCGTCGGATCGAATGTTGGATGAGATATTAGATCGATGATGAATATGGTTTGTTCGGCACTGAGACAAGCCATCGATGTCATACACTAGGCTGTGTCACTCATGTGGAGTTCGTGCATATTAGCCATCAACATAATCTGCTGCATTAGCTGCAAGTCCTCCATATCATCATCTCGAGTGCGCATCGCCATAAAGCTCGTTCTTTGTTTGTGAGGGTTCCACCACTTCATCCTTAAGAGCCAAAAGTAAAGCCTCCTTGTGATAAGCACTTGCCTCTAGTCCTCGGCTTTGGGCATGCATTAGGCGGTGTGACCCTTCTCATTATGGTTGTAGCAACGAAGACCATTTATCCCATTTTGAGCATTCCCTGTTCAACCACTTGAGCTCTCTATTGTTGTGGAGCACCCATGTTATTCCTACCCATAGCATTAAACCCTTGACCACCGCCCATCCGATTTAACATAACCACAATTCGAACTTCAACACGTCCATTGTTCACAACAACTGATTCCTTGTGTTTGATGAGGAACGAATGCGATTGTTGGATTTGTTTGTGTAACGGCCGAAGGCTTTAGCAATCATAACAAATCCTTGTTGCAATGCATCGAAAGCATCGGAGTCCTCATTAGCTTCACTGTAAAGTGCTTGATCATTGTTTTGTTGTATGGAACCAATTGAGTTTGTTGAGATGGTTGCCGTGACGGATCATATGGTGTAATTGTTGCAGTTGGTTGAGGAGCGGGTTGAGGAGGATAACTAGTTTGAGCCCACAAAGCAAGTTGTTGATTGTCCGGTAGTGAAGGTGAAACAGTTTGTCCACGGATAACCCTTTTCTTATCAATTTCTTTTTTATGGGGCTTCAAATAATCGTACAACAATCCGTATGTAGGATGATGAAGATTCTTCCCTTGACGGATGAAAATGACATACTTTTCCTAATCGTGACCAAGACTACTTAGGAACTTAGTGTTGACCGCAATTCTTGGCATATTGATGTTATGTTTTCCAAGTCATTGATGATGTCGAGAATCGATGATGATAAGACTCTAATGTCTCTCTGGTTCAATCATGAAGTGTTCATAAGCCAAGTAAATTTTGGATTCCAAATCCTCTTGATTGAGTTCGATGCCCTTCCATGAGAAGATGAATATGTTCCCATTGCTTTTGCGGTCTTTTGAGCATCAACACTTGAAGGATTGGATTGGGTAATCCTAAAAGGATATATTGCATTGCTAGCTCATCGGGTTCAAGTGTAGAAGTTCATCACGAGAAAGGTCGACACTTGATTGCAATGTTTGTGAGATCATCTCTTGGTGGAATAGCATTTGGATCTCAAGATTATGTGACAATAGGCATCCGAAATGGACCTTCCAAGATGACCTTCTTTAAGAACTTTCCATGTGGCTTCTTTAGATCACAAACCTAAAGAACCTAATCACCCATTGATCGTAGTTTCGGGAGTGAGCATTGGAGGTCTATCAAGTGATCCTGCCTCATGAATGGATTGTTGGCTACTTAAAGCTTCACACATCTTTGCAAACCAAGACGGTTCCTTCATAGTATTCCTGGTTGAACCATTTATGATTGAATTGCTCCTTGTTGTGGATAATGTTGTTGATTAAATTTGTTGTTGTTGATTGAATTGTTGATGTTGTGGACTTAGTTGTTGTTGTTGTTGATTATACGTGTAAGGAAAATAGCTAGAGTATGGTGGTTGAGACATGTTAAAAACTTGTGTTGTAAAATGGATCTTTGTAGTCGAATGAAACGTTGTTGATGAAGTATCCTTAGGCGTAGAAACCACGTTAAGGCAAAGTAATGCTTATGCGTAAAAACACCAAACTTACGCGTAAAAGTGATATTTACGCGTAGGATTAGCTTACGCGTAAGAATTGAGAAACACTAAGATTAGGCGTAAATTGAAAGTTAAACGTAGAAAACTTATGCGTAAGATTAGCTTATGCGTAAGACAAGGCTTAGGCGTAAGAAAATACTTAGGCGTAAAGAGTTCTACGCGTAAGTTTAAGCTTATGCGTAAAATTAGGGTTTGCCCAAAATCCTTTACACTATTACGATGTAAACGATATCCAAAGTCGAAGTGTTTTCGGGCTTATCAAGCAAGAAAACACCGAGTAAACCAAGAAAACGAAGATCAAGCCACGATATCTTACGCGTAACTTTAGGGTTTTGTTACGCGTGGGATTTTCCAAAATGATTTTAGCCCAAAGTGTTTCTAAACCAGATTTTGTGATGAAAGCGACTTCAATATCACCAAAATAACACAAAAGTGTGAAACTTGATGATCCAAACTTGTAGACACGTTACGCGAGAAATGAACCCGTTTAAAATCAAGCTTAAAACCAATGAAATACACGTAAAGTTTGAAACTTTTGCCAAAACCGAAATTTTAACACCTAAAACCTTGAAAGTACAAGAATCTTGGATTGGAAAGTGTAAAAAGGAGTTTTTATGCGTGAGAAAGTTTGTAAACCGTAAGTTACGCGTAACACTAAAACTTCAAAAACAAAACCTTTCACCCAACTATTTAGCGATTGATACCACTGTTAGGTTCCCATATTCATAACACAAGCATCAATATAATAAGTAGAGATGAAAGATAGATCGGATGAACACCCAAACACAAAACACGAATGAATAAGAAAGGTTTATGCGTAGGAAATGAGTAAGAGTGAACAACCAACCCTCAAGTGAGGGTTTACAAGGATTATTTATAGGAAGGAACTAGGGCAACATGCAAGTTCCCTTCATTTCCTTTATGGGCTTGGGCCAAGGCTCATGGGCTTTCTACATAATCCTTGGCATGATTACTAACATAAAAGCCATATTAAGCTAACTATTACATATTAATTACTAACACTTGAATTCTAGTTTAGGAGTGATTCCAACATGTGTTTGGTACCAGAATGCGAGACCCGGTTGCATGTTATGGCAATGTTACTTTTGGAGTCACAATACATGGGGATTTTGTTGAATACATATTCGTAATCCATGAGTTGTAGGATCGTATATTAGTTTGATTTAGTGAATCGGGGGGTTGGGGAAGCTCATATGGAGAGTTAGCCATAGCAGTGAGGTAAGTAGAGAGAGAGAAAAGGAAAAGCTAGTTTATTGAGAGAAAATGAAATAGAACACTACAACACCCTACCGAGCTTCACCCTTCTATGGAAGCATAAAGGGGTATTTATAGGCCTCCAAGCCCATGACTTTGACCTATTTACAACTTTTGTCCCTGTGCTTGTGACTTATGATAAGACTATTGTAATTCCCGTAATGTCGACACATTATGTTTTAGGAGCGATCCTAACACATCATTAAAAAAAAGAAAAAAAAGCGTTACACTTTGTATTTCAAATGAGAAGCGATTTTAATGAGAAGAAATAATATTAAATTGATTAAGAGTTTAGGGCCTCTTTGGTATGATACCTTGGATTGGGTTTGATAAATTGCATGTTAGGTTATTTCTTTTGGCTAGAGGAATGATTCTTGGAATCAAAAGTTGATAGTTGACTATCTTGATATGTTTTGCTTGGATTTGTAATTTTGTGGGTCATTATTCGTTTCTCTCTCTATATATTTAGGACCTATACACTATATTTATCACTTTCTTGTTTCTTTACTATCAAATAATATTTTTTAATTTAAAATTTATTATAAAATATATTTAATTGAACATAATTTCTTTCTCCTAAACGTACATCAAATCTAAATTCTATACCAAATTGAAATCCTAATCCAACATCACTTATAAACCAAACGGACCCTTAGTTTGTGATATTTTTATAAAAAATTTGTTCATAATGAAAGTGTACATAATAATATTATGAGACAGATTAAGGGCCCGTTTGGTTTGTAGGTGAGTTTTATTAGGATCTGAATTTGGATTTAAATTTTGATTTAGATTTGGATTTGGATTTGATGTAAGAGAGAGAAATAAAATATGTATTTAACTAAGTAAATAGAGTTAAGATCATTTACATATCAAATATATTTTTACATACCAAAGGATCAATCTTCACCCTCCATCTTTATTAGCCAACAATTTAAAAACCAACTTTCATCATTTTTTTCCAAATATTAATATCTTTCAAACCGTTAATCGTTATCAATATATATATATATATATATATATATATATATATATATATATATATATATATATATATATATATATATATATATATATATATATATATATATATAGTGTAAGGTTATTTTATAACCAAGAAAAGGTCGAGAATCATGAGAACCGACTTATTACTCCTAATAATGCATTATGTACAACATATTTATGCAAAATGGCATTTTTGAAAATATATATAGCTTATCTTTAAAAAAAATAAAAACAAAGGGCAAAGTGGTATTTTAATCCTTCCATAAAAATAGCATCCTATAGCCCTATACCCCTAAAACCGTTTTTCTGTAACTCAATTTTCATCTCTTCCTCTCAAACCCTAGCCACCATCTTTACCTATCTATGTCGCCGGAAAACCACAACCGTCGCTATCTTCCCCTATTGTCATCATACCTACAGTCGGCCAAAAACGACATCATTTATAAATCGATCTTGCGTTCGAATTTCGTACAACAATAAGGTATATCTATTTTTATTTAATTGATTTATGACTTTGATTTTAGTCTTAAATATCACAATCAAATACGAACATCCTTCCAGAAAAAAAATATAGTTTTTTATTTATTATACATGAAAAAGGCTTTTTTATTCAAACACAAGGTAAATCTCTTTATTTAATCTATTTATGGTGGTTTGTGTTCATGTAGATACGAGTTTACTAAGATAATTATGTGTTAGTTACTTAAAAGATTTTGGTAGGAGGCCTTTGTATGCCAAAAGTGTTGTTCTGGTAACATTTTCATAGCTATAGAATCTGAGTTTCATGGTTGTACATGTGTGTTATTATATCGTTACATGGCTGTTTGTGTTTATGCTTGAAAACGTGCTTTAGTGCTTGGTAATCGGTATTTATAAGAATGGTCTAACCAATACATACCCTTTCCAACGTTGATGTTGTTATAAATGGCTAGAATAGTGTATATTTTGTTTGATTTCCTTGCATTCCTTTACTCTATTGGTGTAGTCTTGTAGAATTTTGGCATTTGTACTTGGTGAATAGCGTGTGAAATTTCATAGGGTCTATAGTACCTAATGAATAACTTGTGAAATTTTATGGTTTTGATTTTTCTTTTAAATACGATTCTGATTAGTGTGTTGGCATTTGAATCAGATACATGAAACATGACGACGTAGATGACAATGACGCACACGACATATGTGCATGAACATATCTATGTAGATGACAATGACAAACGCGATCTATGGTATGATGGGTTGTTTTGAATTCTTATGTAAATTTTTTTGTTCTATGGGTTTTTCATTAATTGTTTTAGAGAAAATCTTATATGACCCACTGAGAAAACTAGGATTAAAAGATTAAATTACTTAGGTTGTTAAAAAAGAAACAAGGTGAACACATATTCAAACACTATCGGTCCTCAATACAATAGTTGTTGTTTTCGCTTTACAAAAGTATAGTTCTTGAAATGCATATATGTTTTATGGTGGATACAAAATCAATAAAACAAGTGTGCACATGTTCTTACAGCTTCTAGTAAATTTGATGCGCTCTGCACATGTGTTTTCGGAGTTTAATGTATATAAAATTGCATATATGTTTTTTAATTATGATATAATATGTTTTGTGTCTAGTTATGGGGTAAATTTATACACGTACACTATTTTGAACATTTTCCACATCACGTCATCTACTGATGTTGCCTAATAAAGGTTTTATAAAACACCAAATTAAAGATAGTGCATTGAATCTTACATGTAACTACATGGTTAATATAGATATGAATGATGCTACATAGTGTTCACAATGCCCATTTACGAAAATCCCACTTACGTATAATGGATTGTTGAGAAAGTTGGGCTGCTCCACGAACCACTGTATATGTATTAGTATAATGCCCATTGTAAATAATCAATATATCATTTTTACTAGTAGACAATGAGAGGCATTGATACGATAACACTACACAGGACTCTACTTAAAGAGAGGATTGACTAAAACAAAATGATTTAATGATGCACTTGTGTACACAAGTCAGGAATACATTGTGCACATGTGTTTTGTTAGTTATTATTAAATAATTCGTTTATTAATTGGTTGTGGTTACAGGTACGAGTATGATGATCGATGTGAAGAGTGCACATATATTTTGTACATACTATCCAGCGAGAAGATAATTATGATAAAGAAGTAAAGAGAAAATACATGTGCATATACGGGCAAAAATTAGTAGACACGGCTATACATCAACAAAACTTTCATTTATTCTTTACTATTAGACTTTTGTATTTGAGTTGTATATCAAATGATTTTAGATTTTGTATATAATTTTATTTTGAAATGTATACGGTACATGTAAAATATTTATGTTTGTCATTTCATGCATTTGTGCAAATATTTGTAACCAAAATACATTAAAGTTTTAAGCAATTGAACATTAAAATATATGTAAATTTACATTATATATAAAAACACATATGCACCTTACCCTTTGAAAAATATATATATATATATATATATATATATATATATATATAATATCATTATACCGAGCATTTAATTATCTTTATATAAATAGGCACTATGGTATACTTTCAATTTTTTTCTTCGTATTTTCACGCTTTTTCACTTCGAAATTTGCATGAAAAAATCACATGTGATATTAGTATTAAATCACATATAATACGTAATATCATATATGATTTAACACTAATATCACATGTGATATTATTGAAAATTTGAAATATTCAAATTAATGTTTAATCACATGTGATTTTTTATACAAATTTCAGTAATGAAAAACGTGAAAAAAACGAGATTTTTTTGTCGAAAATATATCAAAGTGCCCGTCTATAGAAAGATAATTACATGCTCATAGCGATTGTGTAATTATTTTCGGTTAACGATTAAAGGTTTAAGAGATATTTTAATTATAAAAAATATGTGAAATATTAAAATGTTTTTAATCTCAACAATTGATTTCTTTATAGATAAAAGATGAGGATGAGTCCCTTGGTACATATGAGAAAATTTTTATATGTAAAATAACACTTATTAAATAAATAATCAATTTTTATAATTTACTATATATTTTATTTTTATTGAGATCCACTAAGTGTGAGATAAAATTTTAGCGAGGACCACTTTAATATCAAAAACCTCGTTAGCCCCGTTTCTTTAAAAATATGTAGAGCCATTGGGGTTCTCCCAATTTTGAATCTCTTTTATAAACAAACATGAAATTTGCATTTAAAAAATCCCGACAAACAACATACCAAATGGGCCCTAATTTTTTGATTGAAACCTAAACGTTTCATTCAATCCTAGACTCACTTGTGAAAAGTCTGACCATATTTCCTTGAAACATAATCCTTTTAGTATTATATTTTCTTTCACAAGAAGGAAGGAATGTTAATTTTTTCTCTCAAAATTGATTTTTTACTTTCATTAATTACGGTTTACTTCTTCTTCTTCTTCAATCAAGGTAATGTTAAATTAAGAGGGTGTTTATGCTTTTGCTTAAAGTAACCATCTCGAATAAGCACTTTTCAATAAGTGCTTATTTTGACCCTAAATAAGCAGATTAGTAGTAGAAGCAGTAATAAGTTAATTTAGTTGCATCCCATATGACCACTTTTTGAAAACTGCTTATTTTGGACCCAAACACTTTGAACTGCTTATCTGCCTAAAAATTTAAAACTAAGCAGAAAATATTAGCACTTCTAGCTACTCTCTAATCATATTAGTTGTATTTGATGGTTTTGAAGATGTGATATTTAATCTATTGTTTTTCAATCACCGGGTTAAAATGTATCTATTCGTCCAAAGATTGATTGTGATTTATGTAATTGTGAATTGGAGTTTAGGACCAGACCCGAATGGTAACTTTGAAGCGACGACGGTGATGTATCATTGCCGTGATGTACATCTTCACTATCCGAGCAAGATTCTTCATCTTCACTTGATTCCGCATTTGCTTTTAAAGCAACGGATTTGACTTTTTCTCTTGCCTTTGATGATTTCCGAATCTTTCTCCATCATCATTTCATGAACTTTGAGATTTCCAATTAGCTCGTCAAGTGACATTATTGAGAGATCTTTTGATTCTTCAATGGCCGTCACTTTTGCTCTCCATTTCGGATGGAGTGCTCTAAGAAATTTTCTGACAAAGTTCTTACTCGAAAAGATTCATCAAGTGCTTTAAGAGAAGTAAAAATAGTGTTAAATAGAGCAAATCCACAATCAATTGTTTCATCTTCAGAAATAACAAATTATTCATATTGTTGAACAAGAAGATCAATTTTGTTATCCTTAACTTGTGAATTCCCTTGATGTGTGATTATTAAAGATTTCCAAATAGCTTTAGCGGTTTCACACATAAAAATTCTTTCATACTCCTTTTCAGATAAAGCATTGTAAAGCATCATTTTTGCTTCATTGTTTTTATCAATTAGTTTCTTTTATTCATCGTTAGAAATATCTTTTGTTGTAGGATTATAGTCACCTTTAATGATTACATACCAAAGATCCGTTGGAAAATTTAGTGCACTTATGGGATTAGTTCATACCTTGTAATGGGTTGGGAGGTACTGAGGTACACCCATAAGGTCCATGAACACCTGACTCTTGTAGTGGTTTGTATTGGTAGTGCTTGTGAAAGTCCGCTTGTGGAAAGTACCGCTTGTGGTTTCCATCGATGGCGTGTTTCCACCGATAAGCAGATGTTTCCATCGATAAGCGGTGTTTCCACCGCTTATGTTTCCACCGAAGCTTGTGGATTCCACCGCGGTGTATCCACTTATAGCACTATGAAAGCACTCGAGAAAGTACCGCTTGTAACGGTTTTGACCTATTCAAGTGGCGCTTCAATCGCTTAATGACCACGCTTAATTGGTCATGTAACCACTAACGGTTATAATGGGGATAATTATGAGGCTATTAATGGGCCGATTAATACTCATAATTCCATTTGATTAGCTTAGAGTAAACTCCTATAAATAGGAGATCTGATTATGCATGAAGTACACACAGAAAACGATTAACACTTATTAGCGCAAGGGTTATAGAATTGTGCCTAATTCCATAACTGCATTTGGTCTTATCCCAAGTAGATATTTGTGTAACCTGCATTAGGGTCGAATAGTTTACTTTGGAAAGTGATCACACGATTCCAAGTGATATCCGTAACCACCTAGTGGTATTTGTTTCTCGCCGAATTGATTATCTAACCTCACTTCGGGACACCGACACCAACAATCAAAGTAAACTATTTTGTGATAATCAATGGCGATGCTTTGCAATGAACACATGGCTTCAAACTTTGCTAAGTCGGAAAAGTTTGAAGGGTGGACTTTAGGAGGTGGCGAAGAAGATGCATTTCTTGTCATCAAGCATGAGTGTGGTGTATGTGCTAACTACACCTATTCCCGATGATGGGGATGATGCTACTTGTGGAGCGGATCCGGAGAAGGAGCAAGTGGGAGAATGATGACTACATATGCAGAGGTCTTATTCTCAATGGTATGTCCGATTCTTTGTTTGATATTTATCATAACTTTGAATCTTCCAAAGAATCTGGATTCCTTGGATGCCAAATATATGGCCGGGATGCATCAAGTAAGAAGTTCCTTGTTAGTAATTTCACAAATTACAAAATGACCGATTCAAGACCGCTTATGGAACAATACAATGAACTTCTTGGAATACTTGGAAGGTTTACACAACACAATATGCACATGGATGAGGCTATTTAAGTCTCTTGTGTTATTGATAAACTTCTCCTTCATGGAAAGATTTCAAGCATACCTTGAAACATATGAAGGAGGAGTTAACTCTTGTTGAGTTATACCATCCGCATATTGAGGAATCTCTCAAGGTGCGTGATAATGACAAGCCAAAGAGTAGCAATACTTGGACCATCTGTTGTCAATATGGTAGAGCATAACAACTCCACTAGGTACAATGATAACAAAACAAACGCAAATATCATGATAACACAAAGGCGATCTTAACAAGAAGGCAACTCTACTTGTTGGAAATGTGGCAAGACCGTCACATTAAAAGGGACCGCAAAGGTGTTAAAATTGGTGGTAAAGCCAATGGATCAGCACTAATGGTTCTGTGGAGTAGTGGTTCACCAACTCACCGAAAGGTCGTAATATGTTTAATAAGTCTTTTCAGATTTATTATGTTACATATGTATCTCGAATCTTTTATGTGCGGGATGATGATGTTGCGTGGTGGGTTGACTCGTGCAATAGCTCATGTGTAAAAGATAGAATCGTTCAAGACTTATGAGTCACCGAATGATGGTTCTATTCTTCACATGGGAAATGAGTCAACAAACCTTGGTGCATGGTCGTGGTTGTGTAGATCTTAGGTTTAGTTCAGAAAGATTGTAACTTTGTTTAATGTTATTCATGTTCTCGATATAAGGAAAAACTTGGTTTCAAGTAGTGTTTTGAATAATCATGGATATAAACAAGTTATAGAATCTGATAAATTTGTTCTTTCTAAATGTGGTGTTTTTATTGGTTTTGGTTATTTATGTAATCAAATGTTCAGGCTTAATATTTCTACTAACAATGTTAATTCAGCTTTTGTGACCACCACTGACACTGATTCTAGCCTATGGCATGCAAGACTTGGCCATGTACATTATAAAAGGATGCAAGATATGTCTAGGGATGGTTTAATCTCTGCTTTTGACATGGACACTAAAAAGTGAAAAACTTGCATGTTGACCAAGATAACCAAGAAACCCTTTCGTGGTGTTAGTCGTGAGACTAAGATCTTGGAGCTTATTCACAAAGTGATCTCGTGTGATTTGCATGCCACTCCTTCTTTGGGGAATAAGAAGCACTTTGTGACATTTATTGATGATGCTTCTAGATTTTATTATGTCTATCTTTACATACCAAGGATGAAGCATTAGATAAATTCAAAGTATTTAAAACCAAGTTGAATTACAACTTGGGTCTTTGATCAAAAGATTAAGGACCGATAGGAGGTGAGTACATGGATACTCAGATTTCATCTGTTGGAATAATCCATGAAACGATCGCCCTTATACTCCTCAAAGAAATGGTATTTCGAAAGGAAAAATAGGTGTCAAGGAGATGGTTAATTCCATGTTGTCCTATTCAGGATCGAGTTAAGGGTTCTGGGGTGAAGCTATGTTAACGACTTGCTATTTATTAAATAGGGTTCCCAACAAAAGGAACAAGGTTACCCTTATGAACTCGGACTAAAGGAAACCCAACCCGAACTATCTCGTGGTCCGGGGTTGTAGGGTCATTGTAAGACTCGATCCAAAGCTAAAGACTTTGGGTGAAAGAGGCATTGATCGCATCTTTGTTGGATATGCCGAGCATTCCAAGGCTTTTAGGTTCTATGTTATTGAATGTTTCAATTAACTCAATAATTGAATCAAGGGATGCAGATTTTGATGAGAATAGATTCTCATCACCCCTAGACCAAGTCGAGGATTCCTAATGAAACTCATGACACTGGTGTATCGAGGTCCTCGATGATGAACCATCGCTGGTCCCGATGAGGTTGTGGTTCAAAGAATCGAACCCGTGCTCGTGAAGAGCAAAAGGGTCGGACTCCAAAGTCATTTGGACCCGAGTTTCAACTATACTTAGTTGAAGGCACCAGTGATGAGGTCTCGCACCAATACTCCTATTGCTTCATTGTTGAAGATGATCCCAAGACATTTGAAGAAGCAATGAAGTCCCGTGATATTGCTTTCGGAAAGAAGCAATTAATGATGAGATGGATTCCATCATGGGCAACAACACTTGGGTGTTGGTTGATCTACCACCGTTTGCAAACCTCTGGGTGCAAATGGATTTTCAAAAGGAAAATGAAGGTAGATGGAACTATTTAAAAGTTCAAGGCTAGACTAGTCATTCGTGGCTTTAAACAAAAGTCGAATAGACTATTTTGATACTTATGCCCCCGTGGCTCGTATCGATTACCATAAGACTCGCCGATTGCTATGGCATCTATTCACAACCGGGTTATTCATCGATGGATGTGAAACAATTTTCTTGAATGGTGAATTGGAAGAGGAGGTTTATATGAACCAACCTCGGGCTTCATCATACCGCAATGAAACAAGGTGTAAACCGATTAAGTCTCTTATGGACTAAAACAGCACCTAAGAAATGGCATCAAAAGTTTGATGAAGTGGTTTTGTCTAGTGGTTATGTTCTTAACCAAGTCGACAAATGTGTATATAGCAAATTTGATGAATCTGTAAAGGAGTCATCATTTGTCTATATGTTGATGACATGTTGATCTTGCACCGACCAAAATCGAGTTGACCGACAAAGGAATTTCGTCATCAAGGTTCTTCATGAAGGACATGGGGAGGTGATGTTATCCTTGGTATAAGGATTAAACATGAAAGTAATAGAATTTCTATCTCTCATCTCATTATATTGAGAAGGTACCGAGGAAATTCAATTACTTTGATTGTACTCCGATAAGTACTCCTATGGATACTTGTGAGAAGTCGATGCCTAATCATGGCAAGGCAGTATCTCAACTTGAGTATTCTAGGTAATTGGTCACTGATGTATGCCATGACACTGCATAAGACCCGATATTGGTTTTGCAAGGGAAAATTGAGCGGTATACTAGTAATCCTAGTGCTCATCATCGCGCGCCTCGTAGGGTATGAAGTATTTGAAGAGAACTATAGATTATAGTCTCTCATATATATCGGTTACCCATCGTGTTGGAAGGTTACACCGATGCAAGTTGATCAAGAACACCGAAGACAATTCGCTCACCAGGGTGGGTATTCCTACTTGGTGGAGGTGCAATTTCTTGGCATCCAAGAAGCAAACTTGCATCACCGGTTCAACAATGGAATCAATTTGTGGCTCTAGCAATGCTGGTAAAGAAGCTCAATGGTTGAAAACTTGCTTCTTGAGATTCCATTGTGGCTCAAACCTATAGCATTTATTTCTATCGATGTGATAGTGCACTACATTGGCTAAGGCTTATAGCCGATGTACAATGGTAAGTCTAGACACTTAGGTGTCGCATAACATGATTCGTGAGCTTATCATGAATGGGGTGATATCTATAGAGTTTGTTAGATCTCAACGTAATTTAGTTGATCACTTGACGAAGGGTTTGGCTAGAGACTTGGTTATAAAGTCTCTAAAGGGATGGGTTTAAGTCCAACTTAGTCATCGAATGCTAGGACACCCAACTCCATCCCGAGGAAACTTAGGAGTCGAGTTTAATGTGGAAAGTCAACATTCGAAGGATGGAGCACATGTTTATTTACATCCCAAGGTTGTGCTCGTAACCTCGCTGAAAGGAGGATGAAGTCTTTACTTAATGGTTAATTTTCTTTGAAAAAGTGCTTGTGAGCATGACTAAAGAGGAACCACCTATGTAAATGTTGAAGTTTTGCCACTTGTGAAGCTTTGGACTTTAGCTTTACAACATTTATGAATTTGGATATGGACACATGGCTTGTATAGTGTCGAGGAGTCATTAAGTGTTTGAAAACTTGTGTGTATTTTATCTTCGTGTATTCAAATGGGTTGAAGGGTTCAATTTTAGAACACCCGATTCTCGAATATTTGAACGTGTAATTTACTAAGATGGAAATTCAACTCGTGACATTTTCGCTTATGCACATGTTTTGTTTAATGTTTGGTTTTATGCAAAGGAAGTGAACTAAATTTGGGAGGATTGTTGGAAACTTTAGTGCACTTGTGGGATTAGTTCATACCTTGTAATGGGTTAGGAGGTACGAGTGTACACCCATAAGGTCCATGAACACCTCGACTCTTGTAGTGGTTTGTATTGGTAGTGCTTGTGGAAAGTAATGCTTGGGAAAGTACCGCTTGTGGTTTCCATCGATAGGCGTGTTTCCACCGATAAGCGATGTTTCCACCGCTTATATTTCCATCAAGCTTGTGGATTCCACCGAGCGGTGTATCCACCGATAGCACTATGAAAGTAATCGATGAAAGTACCGCTTGTACGCTTTTGACCTATTCAAGTGGCAGTTTAACCGCTTAATGACCACGCTTAATTGGTCATGTAACCACTAACTGCTATAATGGGGATAATTATGAGGCTATTAATGGGCCGATTAATACTCATAATTCCATTTGATTAGCTTAGAGTAAACTCCTATAAATAGGAGATCTGATTATGCATGAAGTACACACAGAAAACCATTAACACTTATTAGCGCAAGGGTTATAGAATTGTGCCTAATTCCATAACTGCATTTGGTCTTATCCCAAGTAGATATTCGTGTAACCCAGGCATTAGGGTCGAATAGTTTAATTTGGAAAGTGATCACACGATTCCAAGTGATATCCGGTAACCACCTAGTGGTATTTGTTTCTGCTGAATTGATTATCTAACCCTGCTGCTGGGACACTGACACCAACAAGATCTATATCTTTTGATTTCACGTATGTTTCAAAGCGATTTTTACAATAGATAAATCCATTTGGTTCAAAAAATGGTGGTCTTTGCATAGATTGTCATTCTTTAAAGTTTTCAGAATCTATGGATCGTTTCAAGTTTATAAAATACAATATATTTTAAAAAATCTTGAGCAACGAAGCTCTGATACCACTTATAGAAAACTAGAAAAGTGGTTGAATAGTTTTACCGCTTTAAAATTTGATTCGGTTTGAATAACTTTGCATGAATTCAATCAATTTGGATAACGAAGAATAAATAATATCCAAGTAAAGACGATCAAGTTACCACACTGTTGTTTATAGTAAAACCGAACCAAACATCATGTTCATTCAATCTTAAAATCACTTGTGAAAAGTCTGACCATATTTCCCGCGAAACATAATAACCCTTTTATTTTATTTTCTTCTTTCACAACAAGGAAGGAACCCTAATTCTTTTTATCAAAATTGAATTTTTTTTGGGCTTTCATTAATTACAGCTCTTCTTCTTCTTCTTCTTCAATCAAGGAAATGTTTAATTAAGAGGGTGTTTATGCTTATGCTTAAAGTAACCATCTCGAATAAGCACTTTACAAGAAGTGCTTATTTTGACCCTAAATAAGCAGATTAGTAGTAGAAGCAGTTTCAAGCTAATTTAGTTGCATCCCGGATGACCAATTTTTGAAAATTGCTTATTTTGACCCAAACACTTTGAACTGCTTATCTGCCTAAAAAGTTAAAACTAAGCAGAAAATATCAGCACTTCCAGCTACCCTTTAATCATATTATTTGTATTTGATGGTTTTAAACATGTGATATTTAATCGAATGTTTCTCGATTATTGGGTTAAAATGTATCCATCAGTCCAAAGATTGATTATGATTTATGTAATTGTGAATTGGATTTTAGGAGCAGCAGCCCGAATGGCAACTTCGAAGCAATATGTCATTCGAGCTAGGGAACCTTATATACTGATAGGTGTCCTAGTGGCAAAAGGTGTATGACTATCATCAGTAAAATGTGACACATCACGTCAACCTCCTGGAAGGAGAAGGCTTTACCCGGTTTGAGCAAGTGTGGCGATGGGTTCAAACCATCAATTAGTCGGACAAAAGGTTAGAAATCATAGTTACCAAAGAAAAAAGAAAGTTGTGGTTATTGTAAGACGATACTTTCAAATCTTGTTGCCTACGTTTTGAGGCCGCACTTAAAAATGACGAGAGATATGATAGTTGATGGAATTGACTTACATGTGGAGTAAAAATTACTAGTTCAATTGATGCCGAAAGAAAAGATGGGACTGTTGGTATTTGAAATCAATTAAGCATTTGGAATTGCTTTCGTAACACAACTATTACGTATAGAATTAGTTAGATCTTATAGTGTCGTATTGGCCATTAAACCACAAGCATAACACACCCACAAAATCATGTCAACATGTGAGCGTAACTCATCATCGCACGTTAGACAACTTGACCGGTTATGTTTATCACCGGTAAAAAAATCAAAAAATAATAAGAAAGAATAGTGCTCATTTGGTGATTTCTAATTCTGTTTGTATTAATATTTGGTCAACTTTACATGTGAGGGTTACTAATTTTTGTAAATAGTTACTTGCACTGATATATCATCTTCGTTTAAGATTATATCAAGAATCCTCTTTCTGTACTACGCTAGCACTTTGATTCCATTTTTCTTATTTCTTTGCAATTGTGGGTAACATCATGTTTGTTATGGCATTATTCAACAGATAGCCGATTATAAATTACCTATCCAAAACAACAGAACACAAAGTCATGGATCAAGACAATCACTATGAAGTAGATGTGGATCAACAAATTGTTAGGCCGGATTATATAAGTGATTCAATACAACTTTGTCCATCTATTTATGTTTCCAGAGATGCACCAGGTGAAGTAAAATAGTAAATACTCTATCTTTATAGTGACTAATTTTCGATCAGCCAGCTTAATCATCTCTTAGTTTCACAATACTTTTAATGAGTACGTGACGAGAAATCAAGTAGTCAAAGCCACTGTCTACAAAATATGTGGCTTTCTAAATGGCCAAATTTTACAACACCTTTGTAATCCACAAGAACAACGAACGAAACATGACAATCAGAAATAGATCACACAAAAAGTAGCAAACCTTAGACAGCCTAATAGGTGTGGGCTAAAGGGTTGAATCCCAAACTTAAGAATCAAACTTGAACTGCAGACAGACAAATTAACGAGTCTACCAGATACATATGCTTTGTATAAGGCAGTCAACGGAATCCTGTCTATTCCATGCGATCAACAGCTACATCATGTGTAACTTATGAGTACAAAATCATGAACTTACAATTTGCTAAACAGACAGCTCCGATATTGCAGAAAGTTCATGCAAGTAGACAGTAAAATGGTTCCTCTTCATGTCACATAGGATTTTCACATGATCCATTATTTTATTCATTACAGTGTCGGCCTCTGAGCACAAACTAGAAAAACATGGTTGCATCTCAGCCCTCTTTGATGCAGGCAGCTTTAACAGTACTCCTTCAATATTACTCAGCTGTGAAATGATGTCATCAGTCTGTTCTTTCCCTTGCTCAATTTGATCACTCAAACTTTCCCAACATCTGTTGACATGTTTCATCCCTCTCCCAATTTGCAGTACTAGGCTCTCAACTAGTGCGATACTGGTCTCTATCTTAGCTTTCTCATGCTTTAACATCACCCGTAACCTTGCCATTTGGTTTTGTGCCAATTTGGTGTCCTTCCTTACTCTCATCTCCTGAAGTTATTCCACGATATCATAGAGTTCAGATAAATCAGAACACTTTCCATATATGTCAAATTTCCCAATTTTGTAAACAATATTTAATTTTTCAAAAGGGTTAATTGCACTAATACCCTTTACAAAATAACGAAGTATTGGCTGAAATGGGCAAAACTTGAAATATGAAACTATTCTAGGTAAAGAAAAATATCTTACCTAACGTGAATATATATAATTATATATTCAAAGGGGGCCATGCAGTGTAATCATTAAGAACGAACCAGTGTTTTGTATACGATCTTGACCCAGTTTTTTAATGAACCACCCTAAGATTTACGGTCTGACCCACCTCGGCTAACGGCTATATATATCAAAAGGTCAAAGTACCTATTTATGACCAACCTTCTACTACTTGGAAAACAGTTCTCAACGTGTAATACATGAGCTACAGATCCAAGTCTCCAACCCTCCAGTAAAAACGTTTTATATAAAGGATGCATCCTAACCAAGCTTTTAAGATATCCTCATGTGCTTTTGGGTCATAAGGAAAAACTATAGCGAACCTCAAGAGACTGAGGCCTCAACTACTTTATTATGGTCCATATAACTAAGAAATTGAAACAACCCAGAGTGACAGAGCAATCATACTCTTGAGTAATTTTGTTAGAATACATCATAAATGACACAGTCGTGACATCAAATTGTTCTACGTACAAATCAAACATAAGGATAGAAACATATAGATTTCTTTACAACCTAGAGCAATAACTATGACAAACGACACTTGAATATATACTTCATAAATAGCATACCTCACGCGAAACCTCTGTGGATGTGGCTCTTGGAGAATTACCTAGCAAATAGTTTTTAACTTCTGTAGACATCTTTACTTTATTTTGCAGCTCCCAGAGTTCTTTAACCGGATAAATATATAAGCTCTTTAAGTTAGAAAATGGAGAAGGTTGATTTAAGATTAGTTCCACAGACGAAGAAAGAAGCTGAACAAAATTTTACAAAACAAAATCATGTATTAATAAACAGTTAATGACATCATCATAATCATGAGTACAGATAAATGAATGTATGCACTGTTTCCTTCTGGTGCATCATTTTATCTCTAAATACAGTGTTTGGCTAACGGTTTCATAAAAAAGGGAAATTGCCAGGTAGGGGGTCCATTCTCACAAACAAGTGTTTCTCAATTCTTGGTGCAAACACGATTTTGAAATAATCAAAGCATGCACTGTTTTTGCAAGCATATAATCCCAACATCATAAGTGAGTGATCATAATATGAGATACACTAAAAATGAAAAAGAATATGCCTTTTTGGTCATAATAAACATCAAGAATCAATACAAGTATGTACCTCAAGAATTTCCAGGTTAAGTGTAAGATATTTAACACTTTGGAGATGTTGAAACAAGCAAACTATCTTATGAGCACTTGCAATGCCTCCACTGACACAAAGATCCACCTTCTCCAATAAATGGAAACCGTATGTAGAAAGGTCCAAGGAATACAAACCTTTATAGAGCAAAGAGACAAGGTTGGGTGCAGAAATCAGAAACTGATACTTCTCAAAACAATCATTTATAGTGAGACTCTTAAGTTGAGGTGCAACCACATTGACAACATTCAAACTCCCGTGAACATTTTCAAGTGTGAGATTAGATAGTAAAGGATGACATATATTAAAATTATCCGAGCCTATCACTTTGCAACCTTTTAAGGTGAGTATCTTTAGATTTGCACACTTGGAGAAAATATGTTTGTTGATATTTTCATCGCAGCACAAAGTGCAAGCCTGGAGATATAATGTTGTTAGGGCAGGGAGCTCCAATGTAGACGTGGATGTACAACCATATCTCCAAACAGGCTGACTAATGAAATCACTTCTCATACTGAGATGAGTGAGAGACTGAGAACAAATGAGTGAAAGAGGGATTTCAACAGAATTCTCATAAAACGACCAAGTGATATCAAGTTGTCGAATGTTGTGAGAGAATGCATAGTTCAGTAATTCTTCGACAAAATCCTGGTCGAAATCTCCTTCAAAACAAAGCTTGATTGAAAACACTTCTATTAAATTATTGCGACGAGACAGAAGATGAGTAACAAAGTGCAAGAGGTAGGCTAAAATATCGAAATCCGTAAAAAAGAAGTTGAGGTGCGGCAATGAAGTCCAGATATATCTCCATCTAGATGATAAAAGACTCAGTTCAATAGCACGTTTAATGCCAACAAAAGAGAGAATTTTGTGAATAAGATCATCCGGCAAGTTGCTTAGTCTATCAATTTCATCATTCATTCTCTTTTCAACCTGTTTGTAATCCATTTCCCCCAAACACTACCTTAATTCAAAACATATGCATTCACATAAACATTGGATTCTCTACATGCCTCCACTCCCATTGTTTCTCTTTTTGTAGGAAAGCTGCAATTTGACACAATGCAACAATCGTGTTAAAAACCAATTGATACAAGTGATTAGATGCTTAAGGGATTTTCTAACTTGAGCCTTAGGGGCACAAGTTAAACACACAATAAGTACACAGGGGCCGACAAAAAAATACACATGGATCCACATAAAAGTACAAAAAAGTATACTTTATGCGGATCCCTGTGTATTTTTGATGTATTTATTGTGTGCTTAACTTGTGCCCCTAGGTCACAAGTTAGAAAAACCCTTTTCCATATATTAAAGACTCTCGGTTGGGCTTAGGGGGTATTTGTCATAGCTTATTTGATTGGCTTATTGAATATTTGATAGCACATAAGCTCACTTTTTAGGCATATAGCTTATCAACTTGAGCTCTTAAATACATTATTTTATAAGCTCATCAAATATGGTACTACAAACATCCCCTTAATGAACTTACAGATTTTTATAAGACTACATTTTAGTAATCAAAAACTGATTATTGTTAGAAAAAAAAAAAAAAAAAAAAACACCATAAATATATCTATTTTTTGGGAAAAGGAAAAGGCAGATCAGTGCTTTCTAAAATTGCTATCAATTTCAAAACAAAAAGAAATTGGGGGCTGAACTTTTTACCCTCCAAAATACCCCAAAAATGAACAAAAATAGTCAACTCCACCTAAAGTCAAATTTCACAAAACCTGCTGAATGATAAACCACGTAACGTATATTATAGATTACAAAATCGTAGGAAACCTCAAGGGTCCCAAAGCCCACACTCTTAATACGTCTAGTAAAAAAAATCCTAAAACGCCGATTCAGCAAAACATATGAAAAGAAGTGAGTACCCGTGCACAAAGGACAAGAATTTATAGCGACAAATAATTATAGTTGTGATTTGTAGTTAGGTGTTTCGAACAACGTTTATCTTTACTATATGTAGCGGAAAATAATGCTCTAAAATCAAAATCTTCATGGATTCTCATCTTGGTTGGTTGTTTTTTAAAAAATGACATCAAATCTTAACTATATAGATTAATCAATTTCTATTTCCACAAACCCACATAAGGAAAATGATAAAAGATGAATGTGTTATATCATGGTTATCAAGATCGCTATCGTACGATCATACATTAGAAAACTTTGCAAAATCGAAGTAGGATCGGAGATAGCATAGGATCAAAGTAAGATCATGAGATAGCTAGCTAGTAAGATCGTAGGATCGCTATCGATCCTGATCCTACTATAAAGACTAATATTAATTATTAAACAATTAAAAAAAAAATTAAGCCCACTTTTCAAATTTGACCCAATTTTACCTGTATACATGACCAACTTTACTCGTGTCGTATTTCTTTTCTACCGAAAACGTTTATCAAACAACCGAAACATGAACTAGTCGCACGTTTCGCATTATTTATATATTACGATGTGTATATGTTTATTCATATAAATTTTATATGGAACTCTATAACACTACAAACCTTATCTAAAAAATCACACTTTGTAGGATTTTACGATCCCGATCTTGCGGAGACAAAAACGATCTTAAATTCGCGATCTTGATAACCTTGCGTTATATAGTGGTGATTGTAATGGTAAAGGTTCTAAAGCATTAAGCTTTGAAAATAAACTTTCCGAAAAGGGTGGTTGACACGTCATTAAAAATATTGATTGTAAAAGTCAGAATGGATTTATGGAAATGGTACAATATAAAGTGTTCGTGTACGAGCTTATATGAGGGGGTTTTCGTTAGCCCAAACTTTGTGGCTTATTTGAGGAAGGGTTGACTTATATAAGGATTCATTTAATAATTACACCCTTTTTAATGATTAATTGTTTAGATAGGTTTCTGTCATTTTATGTTAATAATTATGATAAGTTAACTTAGTAAGGGCTTATGAGCTTATGATATATAAGCCTAATTCATAAGCTTCGCGAAACACCTGCGCAACATAGTAATTATATTGACCCACAACAGCTATATATGATATTGTTCATACTACTAGAAACTAGAAAGGCGTAAACGTAACGGAATATGGGATTAAACAGATGTGTGGTGTAAATGTGCATCATACATATATATACAGGTGATATTTAATTATTTATATATGCTGGAATCATTTAACGATAATGAAACAACTTAACAGAAGAAACAAAAACAACAACTGACTAGTTATATTTTGAAAACAATTAGATTAAATAAGATAGAAGTGATAAATACCAGATCAAGGGGGGGTTATGGCAGCAGATGGTGTGAAGTGCGAGGCAAAGAGGGGATTTATAGGGTTGAGGGTGATATGGGTTAGGGTTAGGGTTTGAGATTTTAGAAAGTTGATACACAATTAAAGGGTTATCATTTATAAATTGTTTTTATAGAGGCGATCATTTTATCTTGCAATAGAAATGCATGCATTCGACCAACTTTTAAGTCATATATTGCACTTGCTAAAAGCCAGTTTTAACATATACATACGAAAGGATAACATCATTTTCTATCTATCTATATAAGTGATCTAATAAAGAAAAGGCAAGAATCTATATCTTCAGGCGAGATCTGTGACAATCATATGTTATCTAAAGAATAAAGTAGAAGATCCTAGCCATATAACATGCTTTCATCCAACGGTAGAGATGAAAGCAAAAAATAACAAACAAGCTAGGACAAAAAATCATATGTAATTTCAGAAACTTAGGTTACATAAAGATACGAAAAACTCACATATGATTTAACAAGTCACATGCGATCTTTAAAGTAATAAATCACATGTGATTTTCAATATCAAATCAGCTTATTCTTTCCTTTTATAAAACAAATTCATGAAATCACGTGTGATTATTATTTTATTTATTTATTTACTCTTTGTTGTTATAAACTAAAACACATGTGATTATGTGTTAACCTAGAAAAGAGTAAATCACGCGTGATTATGTTTTTTGTGTTTTGTTATTGAAAATGTAAATCCCGTGCGATTTATTTTTTGTTATTATAAACTAAAACACATGTGATTCTATTTTAATCTAGAAAGAAGTAAATCACATGTGATTCTGTTTTTTTGTTGTTGTGATTCGTGTCTAAATCATATGTGTTTCGTGTGTAAACCACATGTGATTCATCTTAAAAATATAATATTGTGATACTTTAGTTTTCTAAAATACTTTTGTATGATTGATATGAATATTAAATGAAAATGTAAAAATCACTTGTGATTTACATAATTATATTTTTCTTTTATTGTAAATTACAATAAATGTAAAAGATAATATTGTGATACTTTAGTTTCTAAATTACTTTTTCGCATGAGCAACATAATACTACCTTTAAAGTACTACTACCTTCTATTCTAAAAAAAAAAAAAAAAAAAAAAAAAAACAACTATCTTTACTACTTTTTGTTGCAATTGTTGAGGGTCCATATAATAGATTTGAGAGAGATCCTCTCAAGTTGTAAAATAACTTGACTCACTTAGAAAATTATGAGTTATTGATTTGATCCAATGACTCAAATCAAAAGAACTTCTTTTATTTGAATCATTGATCAAATCTAATGGCTCATAATTGGCTAACTTGAGTCAAGTTATGTCATACAACTTGAAAGGATCCCTCCCGATTTCCAATAGTCGCACATGGAAACAAAGTAAACGAAAGCCATCAAAGAGTTACTCGTAGATTTAGGAGCTAATAAGTCGGCCTATATAAAAGCTAAAACAAACACCCTCTTAAATTATATACTCGTGATTGAGATTTTTATAAAAATAACAAAGTACAAGCTATTAACCAACGCAAGAAAACCTTCAACGCCTAAAACTACCGAACTTACCAAGATCAACATCGTCGAAACGACTACTAATATCATTTTGGACGATCTTTCTATATTTACGTATACTCTTCTTTGGCTCTTCAAATGATTTGGAAGTACCTTTTTCTATTTTCGTATCATTTTTGATTGAAAGTCAACATTCCAACTAGATGAAGCATCGCCACTGCATTGAATTATATCAATTTCATATCGTATAGTATCGGTGGTCGTCTCGGTGGGTCGCTCCAAACAATGTTGTTTTCATTACTTTCTTTTCTTCCTCGTCACCTTCCCATAAATGTTTCGTAAAATTCATATGTTTTAGGATCGGATGAAGACGATCGAGCAACGATGCACTTTTAGATAGTGACATTTCATGTCGATTCCATTAAATAGCGGTGATTTAGATCAATTTTGCATTTGGGGTTAGGGTTTGTAAATTGAGGAAACCGTTTGATGAGAGAGAAATGGAGATGTGGAGAGTGTAAATGGGGGAGGATGAGAAATGACAGAATGTAATTAAATGAGAGGAGGTGTTATAAAGTTACAAAACTACCCCTCCTACTATTTTAAAATGATGGGATGTAATTGAATCTAACCGTTCGATGAAAGTTAAATCAACGACTGGGATTGAGTGGTTTGATCTTTAAAGAAATCTTGTTATGTACTGAACTTTCCTCTATCTTCTCTAAGAAAAAGCTACATAATGATGCAGTGAATTCGAGAGCCAATAAATCACGCTACGCAGCAAGGCCTTTTTCAAAGACGTGAAACCACATCGCGCATAAGAGGAACAACCGCTCTAGAGTCGTGAAACTACATCATTCAAAAGTGGCATGACTAGTATTTAGGAAAAACTTGTTTTTTATAGTACGAATCAAAATGATTCAGGCTGGCCGGGTTGACACAAAAGCACTTTTTAGTCATATGTTTGATTATAAACCAGACTAAAGAGCTTGTCATTACTTGGTCATACAATGCTTATTTTTATACAAGTTTATTATGCTTTGATATGTTTGTGTGAGTCATTTGTTCAACCTTGCATTTTATACGTTCCATATTTTCTTGCAGATCGAAGATCGCTTACTACATCCGCTATAGTTCAAGTTTAATTTAGTCGTTGATGAACAAAATGTTAATTCGATTCGACGAATGTTTACCATGTGGTTTAAAAGAGGTATTTTAATGCCATAAACCTCTTTAGATGCTGCCATTGCACACTTACATATCAAAGAAGATACGACTTTAACACGTGTTGGTTGTTGTACTCCATGTCTAGTCGCTTCGGCTTTCAAAGGCAACTATGGCATCTAAACTGTTGGGATATGTCCATTTCCCAAATAACGTATGTCCGAAAATACATAGCTTTCCATTTCCCAAAGAAAGATAATTTTATTTTCGCCGTGATGGTATATTTTTTCTTATGGTATATTTTTCTTAGAAGATTTAGCGTTTGCAAGATATGTTGTTTTAAAAAATTTGAAAAGGGTTTTATATTAAATGACCTAGACGTACAAGTTTGTCGTTGCTTTGTTATTGTTTTATTTGATCTCTACCGTTGGATGAAAGTAAAATAGAAGGCTAGGATGTGGTGATTTGTTCTTTAGATATTTGTTGAATGTCACAGATCTCACCTCTTTATTAGATATTTATTGAAAGGCTGTTAGAAATCTACAAATTAAGACACTTAATTTTCCAGGTGTAGCTTATTTTTTTATTATTAGTAAGCATATTGCTTAAAATTTTAAGCCATTAATTTTAAAAATATCTCAAATACATTCTAAAATAATACAAATACAAAATATTATTCGGAATAAATTTTGTAACTAAATTGGCTTCGCCGCACCATATTGCAAAATTACATTATGTAATCATCATCTTCATTCTCAATCTCTTTGTATCCAAACATCAACTACTCCTTGCCTTTTGTTGAATCGCCCTATTCTACCTTGACTTTATTTCTCACGATGTTTTGTATTTAACAGATTCTCACAAGATTACTTGTATCTTTTGGTCAAAAAGTCAACAACTTTATTTGTCGCTTTCATTCGCTTTCTTGTGTCTCAACAAATTCAGAATCGCTTTGTTAACTTACATATTGTGACTTGTTTTTTTTTCCATCTCGTGAACGGTTTTTGTGGTCAACTGTCGTCATCTCGTGGTTAAACAGTAAATGGAAGCTTTTTCGCAAATCTTTCGGTTTCTATGCTAGACGGAAAGTGGTCGGCAAAGGTCGCCGAAATATGGTCAAACCCTACTTTACGCCTAAGGTCTCACCTACAACCGCCATTTAGTAACTTGAAAGTTATTCAGAAGAATGCTTACGCTTAAGTCTTACGCCGTAAAGGTTTTACGACAAGGACTTCGTGACCAAAAGTAAGGTTTTTACGATAAGTAAGTCTTACGCGTAAAGATTTACGATAAGATCTGCTTTACGCCGTAGGTTTACGATAAGACATTTCGAACAAGACTTTACGCATAAAAGTTGCTTATGCATAAGGCTACTCTTTACGACTAAGACCTCGATAAGGTGTTTTCCTCCTTACATAAGGTTTTTAACAACTTTACGCCAAAGCCACACGTAAATGTAGAAGAAGAAAATACCATAATCTGTTTGACCAACAAAACAAAATACCATCTATACCCTTTATGACCTCCGCTTAAAAAAAACATCATCAACAAGAAAAGGTCCAAGAAAAATTAAACGCTACTGCTTAAATTACCTCACCTCGTACAACACCAATCATCACCACATTCAAATCCAAATCTATCCTACCACATCTCCTTCAAATACCATCTACAAACTTCTCTTAACTCAAGACTCGAACATAATCGAAAAATATTTTCAAAATCTCGATTGGGTTGCTCTTTCAATCTTTTTAAGATTTTTTGATTTAATCCTCCTCATCACGCATCCAATATGTTGAAATCATGCCTCAATTAATTTTCGAATCAAATAGAAAGATTATAACAAATATGTTATATCTTTTGTATTCGTCAGACAAACAATGAAAACAAAACAATTATCATATACCTACCCGCGACCCTCAAGGATCTTGAAGCCTTTAACAAAAATTCTTGATTCGGATTGAGATTAAAATGAAAAATCGCTGGTACATGAATCGCTTTTTGTGGTTTCTTTTGATTCGGATTGATGCGGATACGGGAAGGAGCTTGGATAAATTGAGAATGAATCGATTGATGATGAGAATTGATTATGAGTTTGATTATAGATGAGATGAGATATGAGTTACATGCGTTTTTGGTGATGTAATTTACCAGATCTGTTTTTTTTTTTGGAGAGAGAGTATATGGGAAGCGGATTTTATCTGTGTTAGGGTTAGGATCAATATAATGAGGAGAAATATTATGGCTACTAATCCTTTATAACCACTTTGTGTTGATGGATCGGGTAGTATTGTGTTTGGGTTTTCGGATCACCAATTGGGTCAAGTTATATCTTTTGGACCGGGCTGAATATTTTATACTACTCGATTGGATTAAGTCATCCTGATGTTCTAATATCTGAATGAACTCATTATTTATAGTGTAATTGTTATCCAAACAAAACAAAATGTTTTTCTACAAAACTTTGGATACAATTTTTCACTAATTGGTTGAATTGGTTGAAAGTGGTATTTAGGTTCACGAAAATTTTCACGGGGATACAAATTTTGACAAGATCGGGAAAAAACCATTATCAAAGTTCATCTAAACCGTTAATGAAGGCTAGTTTTGAACGTTTAACCGCAAGATGTGACTACGGCGTGAATTCTTTATTATTTATTTTAGGTTGAAGTGGGATATCACGGATGCGTGTACTTAGTATCTTAAGATATCGAGGTTGGTTGGATGCATGATTCTTCGAGATCCTTGTTCGAGCTTTAACCGTTACGAATGACAAAGACTTAAGTTATCTAGTTGAACCTGATGTAAGGAGTTACGTTGTTGTGCTCACAGCTTATAACTATCACTTTTAAGGAGTTACGTTGTTGTGCTCAAGTGTCACACTAAGGTGTGGATAATTTGATAAACTTTAAGTTTACCTTTTTTCGATGGGGTTAAGAAAAGGGTTCTTCGTCCGACAATAGTGCAAGTTTAAGTCACAAGTTCGGGTTATACTACTCAGCCTCAAGTTCATCATATTGAGTTTTCCATCAAGAGTGACTACAAAAACCGCCGAATGATAATGGGGTCGGTAAAGAGTTAATGAGAAGAGTATACACTAGTAGAGAAGTTTTATCGCCAGCTGATTCTCACGAGATATTTATGGTACTTCACAATTGTTCGATTACTTGGACATACATGGTTTCATTGCTCCAATTCATCATCAACATACATGGTGTATGATTTTGATTCATTGAAAACATCGGGGAAGAGAGTATAGGTGGTGTCCTTCCTTTGTTGTTTTTGGATTTTTTTGAAAACCCTCCTTTCATGAATTTCTTCAATCGTGGGGAAGAAATGAGACAATCGATGGTTAAAATTTCTCAAGTTGGTGTTATCGCCTCACTTCCACGTAGTTATCGTATGTGAAGTTACCTAAATATAATGTTGTGATGCCTCACACACGGTCATTTTATCGAGTAATTGCAGATTCACAAGTAACTATTATTTCGATAGACCGCAACATTCGTGGGGAAGTCGTTCATTTCGCCTTCGTGGTTTGTTTGTGTGAAACATCTACATACGTGAGAAGATCTTGTTGATTTCTTGCATGTTACCCCGAACGGATTTTTCGCAACAAGTCGATTTACCTTTGTGTAGTTTATCGCTCATCTACAAATTCACCGCAGCATCGAAAATTTCAAAAGTTAGAGGAAATGTTCACTACATCAAAGTTTCGAATTTGTCAAGACGGTTTTCGGTTTGGGGAAGTCGATTCATAAACTTCGCTAAAAGGAGTGTACGGAGAAGTCGCTAAAGACATGCAACATGAATTGGGGAAAGTTAATCCAATTTATGCATATTACATCATTTGCCTACAAGTGAAGAAAACAGCTCAAGTCGAGGTACAAGAAGAAGACAAAGAGCGTGAACTTTCATCATCCTCAAAGACTTGAAGAGCTTATGAAGATCTTTCTATATTTGTTTTCTATATTTTTAGTAAATGTTGTAAGTAATCCCTTATGTCGTCCCATTGGGGAAGATTGTTGAATCGCTCCTAACTCGTAAATGGAACGACATTGACGGATTACATTATCTATCTTATTTAGCCAAACACATGGACTAGGTATGTCATTGTGTAATAGTCATGTATGTGGTAGGTTATAAATACCCTCCATACTTCCATGGAGGGTGAGTCACATTAGTGTAATCTTTCATCTTCATAAATAAAACACACTAGTTTCTCCCTTCTCTCTCTAGTTTCTCTCACTAACTTGAAGATGGTGTTTTTCCATCTTCCAAGACCTCCCGATTCACCAAATCAACCAAACATACGGTCCTAACATTCAAATAGTATAGGTGGTGTCTGCTTCCTTTGTTGTTTTTGGAGGGCTATTTATTTTCACCATTTTCTTTGCATTTTTTTAATTCTTCAACTCTTTCTTTCTCCGATTCTCATTTTCTCCTTTTATAATCATACCTAAGGACTTCTAATTCTAACTATTGGAAGTGTCCTTGGTAGATCCCTCACGGCTCTGGCGGATCATAGGACTGTTATTCCTAACCTTAGTCACCTTATAACTCCATGACTAACCTATGTTGCCATAAAACCATTTTCATGAAAAATCTCTCACAGTGGTTATGAGTAAAAACATTTAGTACCACTGTTGAGGTTTGATGATTTTAGCATAAATACTCCCCCTTCACACGTGCTTAAGTGTTTTGACAGAAATCTGCACGGTGAGAGAAGAGCGCGCACTTTTGAATTGATCGACTCGAGATAGACAATTCCCCGCGAGACACTAAGTTACGCTGCATAGTTAAAGATTTACATTGTCGCCTTTTAGTGACAACTAGCTCTAATAACTATCTTGAAGGTGTGGACAAGCCTCCAAAGGCTCACAAACCCACAAAGTTCATGTCTACCAAGAGTTTCTCGAATGGTACATTCTACTCGGACAAGTCCTTTCGATTTACTAACATTTACGATCTCGTCAATTTGTTGGTTAAGTCTTTGCTACGACGATTCACTTGCAATTCACAACATATTTCTTATCACATAAATTTTCTCCCCCTCAAAAATGACATATTAATATGTTATTTTTGAAGAAATGTTGATAACAAATATGACCATTTCGAGTTTTGTGGGAAGATTACCATGAAGAACATTTGTTGAACAAAGTTTTAAGTCAAATACTCCCCCTCAACAAGTGATATAAACTTTTGAGGTTTTTTTAAAATCATAAGGGAAGTACTTGTTTTTGAGCAAAACTTTAAAAAATTAAAGTTTTGATTAGTTTTACTCGAAAGTAAGAAGCTGCCCCTTTATAGGATTGTGGCAATCGATGCGCACTACGTGGTCCTTTCATTACAAGTACGGGTTGTACATCGTTATGTGCACAAGCCATAGTCAATAAATAATCACACATCCAAATCAATTATGATAAAGAAGCGCTAAGGGTACCAGAGATTCTGTGTAGTCCAATATTTCCGTGAATGCGAATGTATGCTGATAGCCGTGAGAGTAACGCCGGATTTACCACCGACTTAAGCTCTCCAAAGTTGTTCAAACCGATCCTTCTAAACAACCTCTTGTCGATGCGTGTGATTATCTTCTTCACATCCCTTCTCTCCCTTGAATTCCATCTCTTTGGTGACCCAATGCCTTTTTGAATCGCCTTCAACCTATAAGCTAACCCATCCCTGACTTTCTTCAAAGTATGATCTCCAAACTTCTGCAGCTCTTTACACGCCATCAAGTAGTTGTGGTGTAGTTCACTTCTGTATACTACTCCGAACGGTTTGCTGACGAGAGTGTATTGAGGTAGGTGATTGATGTCTAGGAGGTCTAGCTGAGGTTTGGTGATGTTGACATGTGTCCGACACGACTCAACCGCAAGTCGAATATCTTCTACACGCCCTAGATCACGATGCTTCCGATGAAGATGAGCAAGGACTTGATGAATTCACGTTGTATTTTTGTCGAGAATTGTCTCATTCTTCCCTGTACTTTGGCAAGATACAGATCTTCAATATCATTGAGAGACAGATTCTGAAAGTCCGCTTCACCGAAAGCATAGTCCTCTTCATCTTGTCTTTTGACCACGATTTTCTTGAGGAAAGTGTAGTCCCATTTAGACGAGAGCTCTATATGCTTAACAGCAACGATCACTTTATCACTGTGCACTTCATATTTAGACGTAAGAACCCGCGCCTTGTAGTAGATTCTTCGCTCGTGCCAATGGTGAATCCCATACATTGCATCAATGTCATACTGCATCGTTGGCAAACATGTGGGAAGCATTCTTCGATGGCTATGCGCTCGAGTAGATGGTCACGGAAAGGAAGTGTCGATGATGTAGCGTATTTCTTTGAGACATCGCTACCATGTAGAAGAAATTCCGTGTCTTTGTTGAAGAAGTATCGAAATGGAATCTTCGGTTGATTTGGTAGACCAATTGTTGGTAGGGGTCCGTCCAAATGGTGTAGTAAGGAGCTTTGTCTTGTCCGGTAAAGTCGATGTTTGCTTGTGGTTGAGCCAATCAATGTTGTTATACATGGCTCGCTCTATGTTTTCAAGGTGATACTCAACTTCTATAGCACTTTCCGAGCCTGCTTTGAGCGGTTGAAAGGCGCCATTCTTGATGCGCCTCAACTCGATTTAGTCATCTTATTTACCCGAAACTTTTCTTGTAGTAACTTAGCATGCTCCGAGTTCGACCTTCTACCACGCCTGATCTTCCTAGTAGGAAGGGAGTAGCATCAACAAGGTTAGAAACCAATCAAATTCGTGTCATCTTCATCTAGCCATGAGACGACATCGCCTCGCCGCCTTTCTTCTTCTTCTTTGGCCTGAGGAGGATGTCGGTTTCTTAGTTGCTTTTGAGAGAACTTCGATTAGTGTTGTTGTTGGTATGAGCATGTGAAGAATCAACGATCTTTTCCTCCCGCGAGCTTCCATAAGAAGAAAACATGAAAACAAGGGTTAGAAATAACCCAAGACTTACAAGTTTGAACTTCGAGAGTGTTAACAAGATAGTGTGAAAACACAACTCTAATTCTCACAAAGGTTGTTCCCGAACCGAGTCCCACAAGTGAGATAACGCGATGTACCGGGCACATCTACAGCTCGATGAGCCACCGAGGTATACCAAAGCATCACCCCACGATCAGACCGCTTGAGACACACTAAGCGTAACCCACAAGGAGTTACCGAAGCGACCGCCGTCGTGGTCGTTTGATGTCGACCCGGCAGAGTTTCCGTTAATCACCGAGGATCACAAGTGTGAACCTCTCATAAATGTTCTCGACAGATTGCTAAGATCCGTGAAGGACTTGATTGTATCACTTTCGCCCTTAATGTTGAACGACAAGTGATGAAATGTCGAGCGTACCTAAGAGATCTTTGATGAATCTCGTGGCTCTAGACTCAATAGTGCACTTTAGTTTTCCTTAGCGGAGACTAGGGAGAGGTCATTTTTCACACTAACTTTGGGTCATCACATTTTGGTTAATTAGACAATTCTACTCACCGGTAACTAAAACCCTAGGAACGACAAACAAATATCCCATCTTTTCTATTCATTGTTTTCACCATGGTCACTAAAACCCTAAGAAACATGTCATAACATCCCTTTGAAATTCAAACAGAATCATCGAAAGGGTCCCTAATGTCAAATCATCGATTCGCTTTCGTACGTTTCAAAACCATTGAAGACTTTCATCGACAACTCTAAGTTTATCGGCGGTTACCACTACCGCAAAACTCACCGCGATACTTTGCTTTTAAAATCTCAACTTGTATACTCATCATGGTCGTAGTGTGGGATAACTTCCCATAACAGCTTGTTTATGCTTGGAAATATCTAACATGGAATAATAAGTTCATATTTATTATTAGAATAATTATTGGAAATATTACCGTGTCACATCTTCCTTGTAACTATTGAATAGGAAAAGAACTTTATGTGTCATTTATACGCACCGAGATTCATCTTTGCATTCTCGTAACCACTAATTGGGGTGTTGGATTGCATTCATGGCCTTATTGGTTTGTATTCTTTGAGGTTTTAATTTACAACCTCTTTGTCTTCTATAACCCCTCTTTGACAAAGATTGAATTGAACCGTGAATTGTATTTGCTATTTGATTTGATATACCTTTAGACAGGCTTGAAACATGTTGTACCGCATTCCTTTCGCTCACGATTCCTCTTGCACATTAAATTTACAAAGTGAATCTTTAAGTATTATAGACTTGGTGTGCAATGTCTTGTTTGTATGGTACTTTCCTTTGTGCACAAATCCTCTTCCACATTAAATTAAGGGCCTAAGCTTTAAGTAATATAGATTAGATATATGAAATTGTGTTCGGAGACGGTGCCAAATTTTAACCCCTAATTGGGATGTTTCTACAAGATGGAATTTGACTTATAAAATGTTTATACGTGGTTTACGCCAAAAAAATACTTTAAAACTTTTTCATGACGAAATTTGCCAAAGGCGTTCGAGTATGACACCATTTCCGGTCGAAAGTTGGCTTACTATTCAACAAATAACCGATTTACTCGAAGTTTTTAAAAAAAACTTTATTATCGGGTGTTTATTATCCCACGAGTCATTTGGTACTAAACCAAATTTATATGATGTGTTTAAAATTAGGCCAATACGAATTTAATGGTGCAAGTATGGTTCAACCCATTAAAGAAAAACTTAGAAAATATTTCCAAGAAATCTCACCGGTAATTACTTGTGCCAGCGGATTGAACCTATGTTTTAATGTTAGCGGGGATAGAACTACTTATCAAAAAGATTACTACGGATTCAGATTGGCTTCAAGAAAACGTTTTCTTTGAAACAAATGCAAAAAATTATTTCAACAAATGTTTTATAGATTTATTTGATTTTTATTATAATAAATATGGTACAACAAATGTTTCAACGAGTACGGCTACTTCATCGTTTTCTACAAATTCTACCATGGATCCGATACTTTGCTTATTTTATTGTTTAAGACAAGAAAGCACTAAACGGGCTTGAGTGACCAATCATCGACTAATGAATTTGGGAGATACACCGAACCGATTCGATAAACACTATGGGACCAAGAATATCTAAATTTTGATATTTTGGCTTGGTGGAAAGGAAGGCAATCTCAATTTCCCATTCTAGCCGCCATGGCCCGAGGTTTACTAAGCGCATAAGCTTTTACGGTAGCTTCGAATCCGCTTTTTCTACTAGGGGTGGTATTATCGACACGAAGAACAAGACTCACATCGCATCTTTGGAGATGTGTTTTGCTTCAAGGATCACTTGATGCGCCGAACGATACAAAACGCTTTCAAGTCTTGAAGACGGACTAAAATACTGAGAGAAAGAAGAGTGCAAAAAGCCGATGCCGGGATGCAGCTTTATGGGATTTTGATGCTAAAAGTTATATTTTACGGAGTTCTGATCATTAACTGGAAGTTCTCACAATAAACCTTTCATTTTTCCACAAGTTACACAATAGATCCTTGGTTTTCACTAATAAACATAATTGAACCTTGTGTAAATTTGGATACTACACTTAGTAATATACCATATAACCAAGTCCAAACTACAATATATCCATTCCCCCACTTAACCAAGTCCAATCCAATTCCCTATTATCCTGCCCATTACCCGTTTACCCACTAAAAATAATCCACGGTCAAACAAATAAAACCCGGTCAACACCCAACTCTCAAAACCAGTCAAGATAAAATAAAAAATAACCCACCCTTAACCAAACTTGCCTAAAAGTTAAAAACCCAGAAAATATTGTTTACCTTCCAAGCTCCACCATTTACCCTGCTCCTCATCAAGTTACCCACACTTAAATTGCATCTAGAAGCATCTGACATCTCTGACACGTGCAGAGGATTGCCACGCTGGCAATCCGTGGGAAGTGAGATGATAACATATGATCTAACGACTCTAATTGATGCTTAAGATTGAAGCAGGATTGAATGGCCAAGATTAGAGTCCTAGAAGCTCCTGGAAACCCTAGAGATCCTGTGTGAAGCCTATATAAAGACCCCTTATCACCACAGATTATTTGTCCAATTTTCATTGTTTTAGAGAATTGTTACCATCGTTAATTTCTGTCAAAGTTTAAATTCTAGTGTAATGTTTTTAAATTGTTTATTGTTTTAATTGTACTCAGCTTTTATAATTAATGAAAGTTTAAATTTCATATTCTCACTTGTTCACTTTGAATTCAAGTTATTCTTGTTTAAGCTCGTTTACTGTTCATTAAGCTCAATTTCAATCTCATTTAAGTTTTTAAAGCTACTTTACTGTTTTTCAAATCACAAAACAAAAATAAAAAAAATTAAGAAAAATAACTGAAAATTACAAAAATATTTGCAAAATCAATTCATCAAGCTTCAAATAGCTTATTTCTAATCTGAAAAAGCTCATATTATCTTACTTTAGTTAATTGTGAGCTTAAGTGGTTCAAATTCCAGTTTATCTCAAAATTCCAAAAGTGGTCAACAAAAGTCAACTGTGGAGCCATTAAGCTGCTATGGGGTGATTTAGCTGATTAGGTTGATAAGTTGAAGGTATTAAGCTTGTTCTAAACAAGTTTAGGGGTATTGGATTGATCTATGGGTACTCAGTTATATGTTGCTTAGCATTGGACTTTTGTAAGTTTTCACTTAAATTTCAATTTCAGTTTATTAACTCAGATCTATTGTCAGTAGTGTGTTTGTGTTTATTATAGCTTCATTACATCATTTTAATGCTTATGTGAGTAGATTTACTGTAGCATTAGTTTAGTACTGGTTGCAGCATCATAATCTTTTGAAATTGTCTTTACATTAGTTAACTGTGCTATCTGAGGTTATATTGATTTTGATTGCTTGATATAGTTTCACTTTAGTTGTGATTAGTAATTTGTAGGCTGCATTTAGTAGTGGTATCATCACTCACTGTTTTGCTTTGTTAAGCTCTTATAGATAGTCACCATAAGTAGCATTTGGGACAGTTGAAGTTAGAATGATCTAGGTTGCATCAGGGTTTAAAAATGGTTTAGTTATTATTCATTCAGTTTATAAAGGTAGGTTAGGTCTCAATTTAGCATAGTTACTTCATTATAAGTCAAAGTTCATTTTAAAAGTCATAACAGTTAGCATTTGGATAAGACTAGTTTGCATTATCTTAGTTTTAGGTTATACAGTTGATAATCTAGCTTAATTAGGTTGCATTGTAGCTGATAATTGCATTTCCTTTCATCAAATTAGGATCTAAGTTCAAAATAGTCGAAGTAAAAGGTTTTTGTTAAAAGTCAATTTTGGTCCAAAATCTGTTTTTCTCAGTTTTCACCAGCCTTTTAAATCCATTTTTAGTTGTCATAAAAAATATTAAAAATTAAAAATCACAATTTCACCATCTCCTTTTACTTTTCCCAAAAGGAAAAAAATCATAAAAATCTGTAGCTTAATCTGTGGATGGGTGAAAGTGGGTGGTTCAGACCTGTTTGTACATCAGTTGCCATAAGTCCCCATTAGCCTCTTATTTTTTATTTTTAGTTTCTTCATTTTAAGTCCTTTTGAGCTGAAATTTTGGACATCTGATCCTTGGTTGGTTTTCTTCTTCGTGGTATTTTTATTTTATTTTTAAGATTTACTATACCTGCTGAATCAGTGCTTAAAGTTGCCCCTGTAGAGCCGTTTGGCATAGTAGAGTTAGAACCTGATATGTAGCTTTTATGCCTCTAGCTTGTGCTATTTAGGTTCAATTCAGTTGCATAAGGCTTATCTTAGTTAGTTTAGGTCAGTTTGAGCATTTGGTAGCTTATAGTTAGCTTATAGCTTATTTCACTTAGCTTATTACATCAGTTGTGCGCCCATTTCATATATCCTGTGATCATAAGTTATTTCTGTTATTTTTCCCTGCATCTTAGTGTTATTTTATCTTATTCTGGAATGTTTCATATTTTTCCCTTTTCATTTGCTATTTTTCTACATTTAATTTCAATTTTAAGGCTTTTTAATTAGTATTTAATACAAATAATTCAGAAAAAAAGTCTAAAAAATAAAATTTCAATTTTCTTAGTTTTAGAATATTCAAAAAGTCATAAAAAGTATTTTTCCTGAATTTTCTAACTTAAAATAGATTTTCTAGCATTTTAATTAATTTTAACTAGTATTAAATTCATAATAAATAGAGAAAAAGTTAAACAAATGTGATTCCAGTTCTAAAAATTCTTTTTAGTTAAATTTGATTTTTTTAAAATAGTTTTGTAATTTTCTTGCTTGTTTTCCTAATTTTTAGTATAGTAGTTGCATTAATTCGCGCTTTATTAATTACGTTTAATCGCGTTTTTGTTTAATCTTGCATAAATAGTTGTATTCCCTTGTCTTCATCATAGATTTAGTTGCTTTTATTGCTTCCCTTTACTTTAGCTTATCCCGTAGTTTAGAAATCCCTCAAAATTCCCTTTTTTCCCATTCAAAACCCGAATCACGCGACGTGAGTTATAAACTCCATTCATCTCTCGTTGGGAAAACGACCCGGGAAATACATACCTTTGTATTTCTTCCGAAAATATATTGTACGAAAAACGAAAAAATCAAATACGAAGAACAATTACAAGATGCCGAGGTGGAAGAAGGTTTAACAATATCACTTTCCGATGAAGAAATCGCTCAAGATGAACCTTGATAAGGTTTTAAAATGTACCTTTTTGAGGGGTCGTTTAAGCCCTTATTTGATCACTTTTGTATCCGTTATTACTTAATATCGTTCCTTTTCACTTTTTAGGTATCTTGAAGGCAAAATGCTGGAATGACACTTATTCGGACGAAAAGGCGCGAATATACGAAGAAAATGGCCAAAGTCAAGAATCGAGACACTCAGGCTGCTGGAACTGAAGGGGACGGCGTCAGGTGTTATCTGCGACGCCGTCGGACAACTTTTGTGACGGCTCAGTAGCCAAATTGCTCATTTACAAGTGACGGCTTCAGGTTTTAAAAGAGTAGGGCGTCGCAACTCAGACGGCCTAGATTTGATCCAGACGACGTCAGAGACTGAAGGGGACGGCGTCACAAGCATAAGGTGACGCCGTCGCAAGACTAACGTGGCCAAGACGAAACCCTAATGATGGCGACCCGATGGCGTCACAAATCAAAGGGTGACACCGTCACATATGTAATCTTATATATAGAATTCGAATTTTTTAGTTTTCAGTGTGTAGTCTTTTGGAGTAAAAACCTAAACCGAACCAAGGCTGTCTTGTACAGTATTTTAGGGTTCCATACCCTATCTTACATCAAGATAAGTGTTTTACTTTATTAATTCAATTATGTCTTCAATTACTTGTGTGTATGCTTGCATGTTTCCCATG
>JAHFWF010000091.1:600000-757537 GCA_022545495.1 Chrysanthemum lavandulifolium | reverse complement strand
ACTTTATAAATACAAATAAGTTGGGCAACTTGGCCCCACAAATATGTACTTTTGGAACTATCTATAAAACCAATTTTAAATGCAAATAAGTCAAGCAACTTGGGCCCACACATATGTACTTTCTAAACTCTCTATAAATACCACTCTATACCATACAAATACACCTTTAATAAACCAAATTACATACCTCAAAAATTATTTATTATCCTAATACACCTAAATACAAAACACAAAATACCCAAATCA
Organism: Chrysanthemum lavandulifolium; assembly: GCA_022545495.1. Classification (NCBI taxonomy): domain Eukaryota; kingdom Viridiplantae; phylum Streptophyta; class Magnoliopsida; order Asterales; family Asteraceae; genus Chrysanthemum; species Chrysanthemum lavandulifolium. The sequence goes on along the minus strand of JAHFWF010000091.1, from coordinate 757,291 downwards.
TCCCAAACACACACCTTTACCCCACACACACCTTCCTCTCAAAGCCGAAAAATCATCCGCATTGGTGAAACAGATATCCTCTCAAACTCAATAATCCAACGCCCTAATCCTACTCCCCGAATAGTTCTTCTTCCATACGACGATATTCGACATTCAAAGCAATCCGACGATATTCCTACACTCAATCGCAGCTTCTTCAACATCTCAAGAATCCAACCACGAACATGTTTGATGCAAAGCTAACGGTCGATCTAGATTAGAACATATTGCTACTATTAAAGGTGCATCAATGTTAATAGAACCAAATTGTTTAGAGAAACCGCTTTTGGCCCTTGGTTAGATTTTCCTAAGTATTCCCCGACAACCACTTATACCATTATTTATATCAAAATGCGCTTGAGGTGTCAAAAGTTATCGATTGTTGTCCACCTTTAACTTTTGTACTAGGTGATAATGTTTTGATTTTGGCCGTGAACAATTTAGTCTTCTAACCGGGTTTCGCTAGACCAAGAGATAATAGTGAAAGTGACCACGCCATGTTGTTAAGGGTTTAACATATAGTCCTTTTTGATCGGTTGTTTCGATAAAAAGAAAACTAAGAACAAAAAGTTAAGGGTGATGACCTTTTGCGCTGGTAAAGTCGGCGGAAAGGGGAATTGTTATCCGATGAAGATGCCGTGAGGGTTGCTTTGTTGGTGATTGCAACATTTGTCTTTATCGGTCGGAAGGAAGGTTTAATGTTCCCACCATTTGCTAAGGAATGTTGAGGATTTTTGTGTATGGAATGAGTATCCATGGGCGAATACATGGGCTCATCTCAGATAAAAGAACGGTGAATGTTGTTCCTAGGCATCTTGAGGCGTAATCAAAGAAGCCCGCTTCAAAAGATCCAAAAAGAACAAACATACAAAGGTGTATGGATTTACATGGGTGTTGAAGGTTATATTTTACTTGTAACATACATTATTTGTGCTTGTATATATTCGATGGTTAATCTTAATAATGTGTTGGCATTGTTCATTAGCCATTGGCTTGGTTCCCTAGGCATTGTTCTCGTAGTCGCAAGTGTTTGTGTAGATTTAAGGATGTTATGGTTGATGGTTTGGCAAGAGATAAATACATAGAACTCATTTGTAAACAGCTGGTTGAAACCATCGACAATGTGTCTTCATCCACCGCTAGTTCGTAAGAACCCACCGCCGCAACAACACGTTATGTAATTGTATCCTCACATACTACATATACACCACCGGTATCCTAACCATCGCAACCATAATCACAACCACTATAATCACAAACAAGAACTCTTAATTCAATGTATTTGTTTTTTCAGATTGGATTATGGAGACATTCCCAAACAGCCCCAGCTCGGACCAAAGACCCGTAGAAGATCCCACGTTGTCTAGCTTGGTCCAAAGTAAAAACTTTGAAAAAACATTATACAATTTTATTTGATCCGTAAGTAAAACTCAAAATTAGTTAATCTGTTGTATGTTTTATTCCATTTAGCATATCGCCTATCTCCTTTGTTATTCAAAGCTGCACCACTACGTAAGATTGTACCGACAAATGCCGAAATGAGTTGTCCGTGGTACATTCGCAGATGGAGTACATCCGCCAACTAGATTCCCAACTTGTTGAAAGAAGAGAAGAGTCATCGACCAACCGATGGTGGAAGAAGAGGCGTATGGCTGGTCCGGATGTATGCGGTGGAATTGAAGCCGATTTAAATGTCCCTTTGTGTGACGCCGATGAAGTAGTTAGAGAAGGTCAAACGCCTAGTGTCAATGACAAAGTCATCAAGAAGAGATTGTTGTTGGGCTTGGTGAAATGTTGAATATGAATGAGCCCGAGAAGGTTGAAGATGTTGTAGCCGGTAATGTTGAGGTTGCAGATGGGATCAAATGCACAAAGCGGAATCGCACATACCTTAGATAAAGATGACTTTCGTGCCGAGCTTAAACCTTTAAGTCCCGGGTTGGTACTATAGAAGCACGTGTAGAGTAGTTGGTGTATCACAACTCTTATGTGAGTTACACAACAGCATAAAAGAGAATTGTGGTAATTGAGGATGCTTTAGGAATAAAGTCACAAGATGATGTTGGTGAGATTAAGGTAAAACCCGTTATTTGAATTTTTGTTACTTCATTCCACCAAAATGGTGTCTTTGATTGCCTAAGTAAGTTAACTTTTTACAGTGGATACCGTTGATGGCAACAAACCGCTGGCTACTACCGATGAACACACCCTACCAGAGTAACGAGATCCGGCGACAAGCGTGTCGTTGTATGCCGATTCCGATGAGTTTACCGCCTATGTCCCAACTTATGAAAGTCGCTTTATCGGAGGTCTTGACGATGCTCATCATTCCAACAAGATAATGCAGTGGATAACAAATTTGATTTTGTCGCTTTACCAAATTTGAATGATGAGTTCTCGACATTGCTTATGATGGGTTTGATCCAACTCCCGTTGACGACGATATATATATATATATTTTTTTTTTCCTTCTTTATTTTATTCTATTTCAAAATCAAACCCACATACCCTTTATCTAGGAATCGATGGATGTGAATGGTGCGGTAAAAGATAATGACAAAGCAAGGGTAAAGAAATTGTTGTTTGGCGGCCACCTCTTTGGTGGGAATGGTTTGTGCAGCTTTACGCTACATTGTTAGACCCGGGTCGCAGCAGGGGCTTTACCGAGACAACGTTATGATCCCGCCACAAGTTGCTCCACAATTAGACACATTGATATGGATGTTGAGGAAACGGTTATGGAAGGGGCGATACACAACCCGTTGAAGTTATATGCATTGATGATGAGGATGGGCGTGATGTTGTCAAGGTACATTTAATTATCTTACCAACAAACAAGTCCTCGCTTTCATTTGATTACTATATACATTAATACATTTGCATAGATAGCACATAAACATACATTAAAACAGCTGACACCTAAAAACAAATATGATACTAAATACATAAATGACCATCATCATAATCTACATTTTAGTTCCGAGCTCTCTCCTTGCTTTTCTTAATTGCTTTGAGTCGTTGAAACAAGATTTCAAGACTAGTAATCCTATTTTCCAAATTATAAATATCTTCAAATAATGTAGGATTATTCACATGTTGCTCGACGGGTTGTTATCATCTTCCCGCTTGTTGCACCACCCCGCTTGTCGCATCACCTCACTTTGAAACTCTTCCTCTACCTCATTTTGTCGCACTATCTCGACCTTGCCGCACCACCCGCCCACCTCCTCCTCATTCTCTAGATCTTCCTCATCTTCATATTCTTCCTCCTCTTCCTCATCAACTCCATAAATCTCATCCCAGTAGAAGTCTTGGCGACGCAGCCAAGTAAGGATATTTGTCCTCATCCACACACTCACTTGCCTATATGAACCATATTCTGACATTGGTTCTTCACCAAAAGCATCTAACACTGCGTCAAAAAGCAAATCGTTGTTTAAGACAAACTCGTACTCTTCTTCATCATTTTGAAAGTTTCCATTTGGTGTCGCCATTGTTCTTGAGCGAGAATAAGAGAGAAGAAAGTGAGATCTGTGATAATAAGAGACCGTAAACTAGGAAAATATTATGTAGTAGGATATGTAGCAAGAATAAGAATCTTATCTTTACATTGTGTCAGTACTTCACTTAGAATAAAATATCGCCTTTTACCGTGTGCAAAGAATCTTATCTTATCTTTACAATGTGCTACAGCTTGATATAATTATTAAAATATTAATTTATCTTTTCATTAATACATCACTTTTACAACATAGGAAACATGCAAACTATTTTCACTTATGGTTGACTTGATCGCTTAAGTGTCTTACGACAATTCATTTGCTTCCGAACATTAGTTTCACGGCTACTAGGACCAACATCTTGCGATTGGCTCCCAACCTTTGTGATTGCTTTGAGTTACCAACGCCAGCTTGGTTCTATAACTTGTTTTTTTCAATACCGTATATCTCTTCTTATGTCTTCTAGCACTTCACCGGTAATCGGTAAGTTGGTTCAAGATCCGTCCATATAATTCATATATTTCGTGAAACATTACCTCTTGCTACCTTTATCGACCACTCCTTTCATCGTGGTTTTCCTCAAACCTAACTCCTTTAGAACTCGACATAAATCAATTAATGTTATCGAAATATTGTTATGAAACCGAAATGGATAGGAGCAAATATTTGATGGAAATATGGTGAACAATAAGATCATGGTTTCGCTTATTAAATAGACACCACGTGCTAAGTCACATGTAAATAGTTAAACATACATAGTCAACTTTGCGAGGATTTTCTTTTGAAAATAATAAAGGGCCCCGAACAAACAAATATGCTTTGTTGTTCTTGTCCTTAAAATAGACACCACATGGTTAGTCATGACTAAACCAATTTATGCCGAGAATAACAATGAGCATTGAAGTTATTTAATTGTTCGATAGTCGAGTGTTTGTTAAAAGATGAATCGCTTTATTTTTAAAGGTCGCAAATATCGATTAGTTTTCAACTCCTTAAACGTAAGAGGAAGCTGTGAGATATTGCACCTCACCCTATACTACTCCACCACCCACTACTCCAAAGAGAAGGCGTCAAGACGGATTAATTGTGAAACCCCATCCCTCCTAACGCCCCGATTTTGATGATACATTGGAACCGCTTTGGAGGTATTTGACCGTGTCAACTTATATGTCTCTTAGTTTGTAATACAAACATTAACTAAAAGAGTTAATTTTAATAATTTAGAATCACGAGAACTGGACCGGAAGAAAAAACCAAAAGGTAATCGTGCCATGTTCCGCTCAAAATTTTTGAAAGAGAATAATGGTACTAGGTTTATTTTCCCATGGGGCAATGAAGACACTATTGCCGATCTCCGGTTTTGGGACTGCTTATTGGCTACGGTGCAAACAAGGATGGATGGTCGAGGACGAGGTGCGATAAAATCGCTTGTTAGTATTCTACCATAAATGTTTCTTTGTGATTCCCACATGTTTTTAATAATGTGCCCAATTGTGTAAACAAAGACCTTGACATACGGGTAGATTTGTTGTGGCATTTCCGACCATCGATGCCGATCGGGCTATGGTGGGTCCCTTTTCACACCAAGTAGTTAATGACCGGTACGAACCTATTGGGCAAATGGTGTAAAGTACCCGTGCCTTGGGCTAATGTTGAAAAGGTATTTATTTCTTTCCATATTGCCGTAGGTGTCTCGAAAATGTTCAATGGCAAGCGTTATGCCGATGTCATAAATGATGTAGGTACTATTTCCAATAAACGAACCCGACAAGCATCGGGCGGTAGGAGAGCCGCATATCAAGACGGTGTTTTGACATTGTATGATTCGCTTCCACCTTTACAAACAGACGATCCGTGGAAGGATACCATGCCCGCAAAATTTCAAGATTGGCGCCAAAATTACTAGATGAAACGGAGTCTTTGCAAAGAAAAGGCATAGATATCAACGCCTATCGGATTAGCTTTCAAAATGTGTTGACGCCCCAAACAAACAGTCAATACGGTGATCATGGATATGGTCTTGCATTAACCTATATAGGCCGACTCATAACATGCCATTAGAGTCCGACGATCCCGCAAAATGCCTTCTTGCCTATCGTGAAAGAATGTTTGAGTACCTATGGAAATACAAGATTGAGTATGCCGGTCATTGACTATATTTATTACAAGGAATGGTCATTGTTTGTGTATGTATATAATTCGTACATAAAGATGTTAGCTCATAAGGAATGGTCATTCTTTGTGTATGTATAATCAATTGTAGTAACTATTGGAATGATAAATCAGAATATCCAAAATGTTTTGACAATGTTTGTAAATATTATTAGTTGATATTATTATTGCTTGTTTAAGTTCTAAAACCGATTACATATAAATTATGATATTACATTTAAACCAGCCCAATCTTCTACTAGCCGTGGTTTATTCTAAACTAGCCGTCAGATCATCTCAACTAGACGTGGTTTCAACAGTCCTTATAGCCGTGGTTTTGATCATACTTGCCGTGGTATGTTTTCAACTAGACGTGGTTTTTATCTGAACTAGCCGTGGTTTCTTCATACTAGCCGTGGTTTTTATCTGAACTACCCGTGGTTTCAACAGTTATTATAAACGTGGTTTCTTCATACTTGCCGTGGTTCCAACAATAATTCAATCCATGGTTTGACCCACCAGCCGTCTCAGACATTCTTTCACGATACACCACCCATTCTACTTAACCTTCCTTGAGAGTTTTATTGCCAAAGGACCTTGTACACCAAAGAATCTTTTGAATCTTCAATAGCAATTGATCTACCATTGGATTTGTTGATATGGTTCCTCGTGGATCAAGCTTCGCCCAACATTTTCCCGGCAACAGCTGGACAATGGATAGGCTTTATCAATAAACATGAAAACTTATCCTTAGTAGATTGTACAAGATGTACTGAATGCTCATAAAGCATCCATTCAACTACTTCAAATTGTTTCCGAATTTGTCCGATGGATTAGGTTGACACATGTTTTTCATCGATCTCCACACCAACCTTGCTAATCCTCCAGCTTGGCCCATGCTTTCCATATCTAAAATCAATGACTTTCCATAACTGCTCCAAATCCTCTTTGATAGAGAGAAAACAAGCTTCCAAAATCTACGATCTACTGCATCCATCCGCTTTGTTATTTCAATCACTTTCTACCATTCTCGTGATTATTTTCAAATCATTAACCGTTGACCGCTTAGTGGTGTACAATTAATCGGCTTTTGTATATCACTCACCTTAAGATAGAAATCCATTCTTTCTTCCTCTCCATCCCTTCATCCAATTTCTTTCTTAGAACGCACATTTTCCCGAATTTCGCCATTCGCTTTGTTCGTTGTTGATCCAATCGCTTTTTATCGAATTCATAGGAATGAAATCATCTTTCATTCTTAACCAACGCTCATATACAATTTTTCAATCTCTTCGTCCGTCAATTTTTTCAAATCTTTGCCTTTGCAAAATTCCACGCTTTTGAGAATCGAGATCATGAAATTTCTCCTTCGAGCCCTAGTTGGAGGTTTGTTATTCTTACTATTGTATGGTACGACACTTCTCTCCTTCTCGCATTTGTCTCGCCTCGCAAAGAAGAACCTTTGACCTTGATGGAACATCTAATAGTGCCCATTCTTCATTACTCCATTCCAACTTTATCATTTCGTAACCCCGACAAATGCTTGTTCCTTGTTCAATTGTTCAATCACCTCATAGTCGCTTCATCTTGTTCTTTCTTTTTTTTCTAATGCTAGATATTCAAATTTTAAAATTTTCATCCAATTGTATTGATAATTCACGATCATGTGAAATCTGATCCTCCGTACTATCAAATTGAAGTTCATCTACTTCAGGTTCAGAAATAGCTTCACCCTTTCCTATGTCTCGTTGATCTACTACTTTATTCACTGCCTCCCCATTCTTCAAAGTATTAGCCAATTGTTTATTTCCAGTAGGTTCAATTACAATGGGAACAGGTGCAATAACAGAATCAGGAATTGCTAAGGTTCTACACAAGTTCAGCAGCGTACCTGCAACCTCCTTCTCCTGCGATGGTTGTGTTACAGTAGTTGTGATAATCGTACTATCAGTGGTTGTAGTACCAAAATGTGTATCTGACGTAACTGTTGATGAAATAACCTCGATGTTACAAAGAAGGTCGCCATTTGTATCATCACTAGATACAAGATGCACAACTTCTTCCTCTTCGCCTTCAATCGCAACATTAAAAGGTTCTACCATTTGTTCTTTTCCTTCCTCTATCAATTCTGCTTCCAACCTTCAAACCTTTAGCCAAAGGTTTAGCCAAGGGTTTAGGACCAGTTGGGTCTAAGTATAATAGGAAAATGTGCATAACCCGATCCATCCCGACTCGGTAAGCTTTTACATAACTTCATCAATGTACCGGCAACCTCTTTTTCAACTTCCTTGGGTGTTTGTGTGACCGAGGTTGTCATTAAGGTCGCATCAGTGCTGTCATTAAGGTCAACATCCATGTTTACCTCCTCCCCTGAACAAATGCTTTTGCTCCTCCCCTTCGAGGACCTGCCTTTCTTAGTCATCTTCATTACTCTATTAGATGCACCAAACCTTGGTCTTCTTACTCTCTCCAACACATAAACCCTGTGCTTCAACCTTCTTATTGTATTTTCCATTTGTGTACATTTAGCCTTCAATTCATTAACTACTTCTATAATATTCTCACCCGGGATCCGATACGGTGGCATTGGGTTGAGGTTCAGGTAGCAGTGGGAGCAAGATCATTGGTTTGGGTGTTTTGTGATTCTGTAAAGGTAATGGTTTAGCAAAGGATCCCGCTGGTGCAAGAAGATGTTCAGACGTTGTCGGAGTGGGTCGAGCATCATTGCTTTGGTTGGGTTGGGATTCAAGCACCTCCTCATTTTCGTGAATGTCCGCGTGTTAAGCATATTAGGAATAAAGGTGTAATCTTTCCCGAGAACTTGTCATTTTTTTTTCTCAAGTGTAAACACCCTAGGAGACATATGATGTACCTCATACCCTTTTATGATGAATGGGTGCCGTGATCTGCTTTCGACTATTAATTGAACAAACCTAGGATATAAGTAGTATTTACCCTTTCTTTAATGTTCTTTATTAACCCCTCAAAGATCAACCTAGACCGCTTAAACACCCTCCCCGTGATAAACATATGACAAATGCTATTTTTGATGGAAACTCATCAAACCCAAAGGGTCTTGTTGCTTAGACACGTACAAAGTATGTATTAAAACTTCCATTGGGGTGAGAACATACCTTTATGATACTTAATTCTTTCCACATTTTTCTCATAACCCAATCTTTGCAACCCCTAAAAATTTCATCATCGACAAATTGACAACCCCATCAAGATCATCCACTTCAAAACATCCCTAATCACATCCTCGTTGACTATTATCTCGCTCTTATCAACAAGACTCCTAATAACCTCGGTCCAACTCGCTTTTGAATTTTTGCCTTCAACCAAAATTGATTAATGTATTCTTGAACAATGATAGGTTGTACACTTATTGCATAGTGAATTGGTGTGTGTTTGAGAAATGCAATCATCTCATGGAACCCTTCAAGATGATTGTTCTCGGTTAGGTATGCAACGACGCTGTGTGTGGTGGGATATTCTCGTCGGATTTGTGTCCTTTGGATGTAAACCACGCTTAATTATCGCTTGGGAGTTGTTAGGTTTGTGATATGCGCCAATTTCAAGTGTTTAAAGATGAATAATTTGATAGCGCAGTGGATTTGGGGATTATATACTAATAGATCAACATGTTACATAATAGCCCCTTGAGTTGCCCAAACACAGGGGTGGTTAGAAACATACTACCCGTGGGTTGCCCAAACAAAATTGCACTTGCTGTGGTTTTCCCACAAACAAAGATTCTTTAGGAATGCCCACAACCATCTACCCACTTATAGTAAGTGCTAAACAACAAGACAAATAGTCAATGACTTCATTTACTAAACAACAACTAACACCTTATACCCATTTGATAGTAGTCCTTATTAGATGATTGTATGAATGGAAAGTAAACATGACTGCATAGGTTGATGCAGTTTTATAAATTAATGAATAATTTCCAAATATATATGTTGAACGCCTAATGTGTAACCATACCATATCGACTCATCCGCTGAACATCTAATGTGTAATCACAACATATCGACTCATCCGCTGAACGCCTAATGCGTAACCATAACATATCGACTCATCCGCTGAACGCCTAATGTAAATACAAGCTATAATACAAGCTATAATAACTAATAACACGATGATGTAAATACAACCAAACTAATAGAAAATCTCTACAACTCAGATTCTTTAGCGGAATGTAAATACAAGCTATAAAACTAAGAACACGATGATGCAGCTTGTTCTTGAAGGAGCCGAGTCTTAATCGCCTAACCATTGTTCAAATTTGTGGTATTTCATTCCCATCGGATTTGGAGGAATTTCCACTTGTTAGTCAAGATCTTCTCCATAAGTCTTTTGGACAATGGATAAATTCTCTCAATGAACATGCAGATCGTGATTCCACCCTTCGCTTCAACTAGATGCACACGAGGCGAGGATAGAATCTCCGTGACTCAACTCGCCATAAATGCGAGTTCGCCAGATGACGTGTCCTTTATCATTAGGAGATTGAGAGCTAAACAGACATGAAGATCTCCTAATAAGAACATCCCAACCTTGTGGTGCATTGTTGCAAGAATGGAGGTGACAAGAGTGTACAGAGAAAGCAAGTCCGCCTGCTCACCAAATGAAGTATTTCCTTCAAAAGGTGAACTCCATTGAAGATTTATCCATTCGATGCATGACATTGAGTTCTTTGTTTATCAATGTCCAATTGACTGAAGACATTTGGATCTCCATCAGAAAATCGATGAAGACCCTTCTTTGATAAAGGTTGACTCATCACCTCAAGATCCAAGGGAGTTACTTTGGCCATCCTCTTCTTTCTCCTACCAGCCTTATAGATACCTAAAGATGGTTCATCATCTTCGAGCCAACAGATGCGATGAGGGAGTGGAGCCGGTACAATAGGTGCTTCAAAGAAATGGCGATCGTTCAACAGATCGAGCCTTGTCGATGAGCTAGCAATTTCAGAGAGCTTCAAGCAGAAACCAAAGATGGTTCAAAGAAGGCACCTTGTCGATGAAGGAGTGGCTTGAGGAATTTCTTCGATGTAACCACCGGAGATCTTCTTTGGTGGAATATCATCAACATTATCCACTATCTCAACAAACTTTGGTCTTTTGGTCTTTGGTGCAACTTCATTCCCAAAGAATCCTTTTGAAGTACGGCGTGAGATGAAGGCCCTTAGCACAATCATCATCAAGAATATTGATAACAGAATTTCAAGAGAAGCACCCAAGTCTTCTTCAAGAAACATGTTGTGAGTGTACTTCAAGAGAGAGACACCGATCGTGTTTGTATGATCAAGATTGACCAAGTTTAGTTGCAACATCCTCCATTGGGGTATCAAGAATGCAGCTTTGACAAGCTCGATCCTTGACACTTCAAGAGATGCTTTATTCAAGTACGATTTCTTTCTCCTTTGATAAAGAATGTGCCCTTCTTCTTTGAGATTGTGCAATCGCCGATGAAGGATCATTGATAGATACATCACTAACATATCAAGAGACTCATAACGATGTTCTTCCTCTTCCTCTTCGTAAGAAACCACAAGCTTCCTTTTGTTGGTCTTTTCTAGTTTGTCCTCTAATTCCTTAACTTTATATTGCAGTCATTAATCTTACTACCAAGAGAAGACTTGGTCTCGCAAGCTCCTTTTTCGACTAGATACCTCACCGTGACACCGCTAACAAGAGCATAGATGATGAGAGAGTAATAGGTCCTCTCCACCAGCAGATTGATCTGGTGGTGATGGGAGGTACCTCATCAATAGGTATCTCATCAATAGGTATCCTCGAGGACTAAGTGTGGTCAACTGCTTAGGTCGACTCAAAATCATCAAGAGGATCTTGTGCTTGTGGTGGACTAGGACAATGTGCCGTAGTCGGTGTTGGTGGAGGTCGGTCTTGTGCAACATGAGAAGCTTCAGCAGAAAAGGAGGGCCTCATCAATGTTAGCAACATTCTCCTCAACAAGCAATGATATTGTCTTGAGGCAACATAGCCTCACAATGGATAATGCGCCCTCAAAGTTAGTTCTCATAGAGGCAAAGAGTTTGGTCAGTAAGAGCTCCTACTCATAAAAGCCTTGGGTTTGGGTAGAGGTGTCTATAATTATTTGTAAGAATCTAGGGTACATTAAAACTTATGTTGTTTCCTATTGATATTTTCAACCAAATTATCAAAAATAAACTTTGAAAATTATAAGTTAACCTTGTGAAAGACACACTATACCGTATGCCAATTGTGAAGAGAATTGATCCCATGCCCCGATTTGTTGCTAAAGCATCAAGCAACGTGAACCAAGAACCTCCACTTAGGGCAAAAGTGCTTCTTCAACCATATGTCACCCTAGTACCTTGATACCCAATAGCTCTCACCGTGAGTATATCCTCAAGATCGAGTGAAATACCCCATCAAGATCATCCAAGCGAAGCTTCGCCCTTATCGCCTCCTCCGTGACTACATACTGCTCCGTCAATCATGGTCAGAATCTCCTTTTCACCCGTGTGGAAGCGTAAGCCCAAAATTGTTTGACCAACGTTTATAAATGTGGTTGGGAGAATGCGTTAGGCATAGTGAATCTTTGTTCTTTTCAAGAACTCCACCATAGGCACATACAACTCATCACCTTTGCATTTCCCAAGAACGCAACTTTGTTGTGATCCTTCTTGAATTGAAGAGCCATTTGATGAATTGATATTTTTAGGGTTATGATTCTTGTATCTTTGAGGGTTTTGTTTGTATTAGAAGAGGAAGTGGATATTTTGAAGTGGAAGCAGAGAGAGAGTGTTGGGTAGAAGGTGTATAGAAATAGTCAAAAGTATTGGTAGTTTTGTTGACCCTTGCTTACGTGTACAATTTTGTCCGACCTCACGCAATTTTAACACTTCAACAGTAAACATATATCCAATCAAGTTATGCGCTTCAAGAGAAACCAACCCAAGACTTGGATATCTTCGTAAGATTCTAGAATTATCGTACAACAACTCGCATTAACTTACAAAGAAACCTTTAACCCGCCTATAAAATCTTCCCAATGCATACTTCTCTCACACCATTTTACCCCAATTACCATTATGAACCCTAGTTTCATCACAAACACAATCAACAAAATTGACCATGAATACTTCACCGAGGTTCTAAATCCAACCTCTTCTCCATCATCCTCATCATCCAAAGGATTTTCTCCAGCCTGACACCTCCACATGACCTCGCCTTTGACATCCCCATTTCTCTCTCTTCTCAAGATGACGGTGTAGTGGATCCAAGTGATTCTTCCGATAACACGTAGGAACTCACCACGAGATACCTTGTTACTCCCAACCTCCAGCACCTCAACCTCAACAAAGGCCTGGTGCCGAAAGGGAGGTGGTACTTGGTCTACCTGCGCCAAGTTTTGGTGCATCTTCACACTTCGTATAGAGGAAGAGCTTGGTGAAGGAGAATGGATTGCTTTTTGGTGAAATCAGCAGATGAAGCATAAAGGACACTTTATTTTTCTTCATCATCATTATTTGCATCAATCCATCCTTCCCATTTTGATCCTAAGCTTCCTCGTCCTAGTGGTCATGCATATCCAGCCATCGAGAAAGAAGTAATGGGTGGCTATGCAAGACTTCACGAATGCATATCCAAAGATCTAGTGTGAAAGATGCGAGCGATCATGCATATCCAATGCCCTCTTAGATGTTGGAACAGATGTACTAGATTAGGATTAGTATATCTTGTATAGCTCTTTTCTTGTAGTGGCATTTGAAGTTGATTGCATTTTGTAAGTCGAAGTCAAACTGCTTTTTGAATGAATGAATGAACAATTTAACTTCAATTTCTTCTCTTCACAGATTCAAGAGTTTCCGTATTTCCCAAGAATATAAGCCCGAAACAAACATGCAAGTCTGGAATGTGAATTATATGAACTTTAAATAACTGAATATTACATGTTTTCTTAAACTAAGATTACGTTTAGGAAACAAACATGCATAAGTGTGCAGGTTGTTAATCTAACTTTAACTAAATTCTACTAAATTTATCCTTCATTTTTGATTGTCCAAGGTCACCTTATTCTATGTTACAGAACAGATCCTCCATTTCCCGGTCTTGCCGCATTCTCTCTTCCATTTCTCTTTCAGCCCTATCTTGTTCGGCTTGTTGTTCCATTATTGCTTCATCTTCATGCTTCTTAGTAAGCGACTTCTCACCATCAACATTTCCATTTATACTTTTGTGCTCATCTTTATTATTGTCACCTATTTCCTTGACCGCCAACACACCTTTTTCAGCTACATCCTTCTTAGATCTTTTGTTAAGTTGTTTGCTATATATTTCATGAATCACGTCATCACATGGTCGTTCCACTTCAAAAGACAAACGCTTACGCACAATCCCTGTTAATTACGAAAAACAAAAGTAAGAATCCTAAATATATTACTAAAACTAGTTATAGCATAATGAATTTTACCGCTAGACATTACTACAACTTTGAAATTGGTATTACTTATTACAATGTATATGTAGTTGGGATAAGTTACTAGTTTCACCAAAGCAAGTTGGCAAGTTTAGGAAAGTTAATAAATGTGTATCTTAGTAAATCTTAGGCGCTTGGCACAAGTACAACATTTATAATAAACAATCACAAATGGGTGGTTTATACTTAATACACTCATGAAAGTGTATCAATGTTGATACAATAATTTTGGGCAACCTTAGAAAGTTTACATTGTTGGGCAACCTAAGTAAATGCACAAGTACAAAGGGATGGTAGTTTGCATTTGGCTTACTAAAAGACTTTAACTGTAATGTCCAACAATTTTTTCCAGCTAAGTTTGTTCAAAACACAACCATGGATTACGATGACAATTCTACTTTTAAGGTTTATATAGTGCATCCTTCATCTAAACATGGAGTGAAACTACCTAAAAATATCACTTTCAATAAACTAGTCACAGATGTGAAGAAAAGGTTCACGCACAAAGAGACACCAAATGATAGAGTCGTTATCTTACCAAGATGGTTCCATGGAATTGGACGTGGTTGATGATGAAGACGTCCAATACTTCATTCGTGAACTATGTTGTAAGAATGAGCAAACTCAAGCTCGCTAATTTCAACAAAAGAACCGCCACCTTCGTGAGGTAAAATCATCTTCGCTTCTAATCATTTATCATTAGACCCGAATTTTCCGCCGCTCACAATCATAGTTACCATGACACCCCAAAGGTCGAGGATACCTTTTTCACAAACCCGATTATTCACTTCCTCCTTCGCAAAGAGACTCATTTAAAAATATGCCCATGCCACCAACTCGCACCACAACCGTAATTAAAAACATCGATTCCCAAAAACCGATACCTTTTTTATAAACATAAAGAATTTTATAATAAAGCGTAATGCATGTTTACTATTGAAAGAAATCATTACTTGAGCGATTTGAATACAAAGTTATTAAATCGAACCCACGAGGTACAAATGAAATGTATAAATGAAGGTCGCCGTGGAACATATACACCGTAAAAAAAATGGATAGCACATTCTTTGTTTCTAGCATCAACAATGTCCACACATGTTCAAGAACCGAATTACATCCTAATCATCGTAATGCGACAATGAAATTACTTAGTCATTGTTAATCGATAAATTGAAAGATACTCGAGGGTATATACCGGAAAGGACATACAACGAGATCTTAGTCTTGAATGGAAAGTAAACGCTTACAAACGAGCTTGGGGGTAGGAATTTGGCTTTTGAGGTGTTGAACGGTAAACATGAACAATCGCTTGAGCAGCTTAGTTTTATATTGTCATAACCTAAAGCTAAAAACGAGGGACCAGAATACACATCGATACGCATTTAAGTCGGCAGATTTAAGATGGTTTTTGTAGCATTTGGTTTTATGTAAGTTTCGGACACATTTATATTAATTGTTAGTATTAGTATATTTACTATTATTATTCTTATACACACATCTTATTAAGCTTTAACGATACTAATCACTAATATATACTTAACGATACTAGATTCGAGTTTTATAGCCTTCATGCGCCATTGATTATAATTGATGTCGCGATCCGAAAGGGAAGTATCTCGAACCAACATGCTTGTCGTTGGTATGGACGGTAATAATCGATTATTCCAATCGCTACCGGGTCGCACAGGTGAGACAAATTAAGCCCGGACATTGTTTTGGGGTGGTTGAAAGAATGCATTGGTGAAGTGCCTAATCGGCGATTATTTCGCATGTGCATCATTCAATAACAAAAGCGTGTGACACGTTGTTTCCAAATTGCTTTCATGGTTATTGTTGTCGCCACTTGATGATGAATTGTAATATCACCAAGAAAAGCATAAGGCTTTGTAATCGAAGGTGTGCAAAAGCTATACGATCAAGATTTTGATAATGCAATTGCGAGCTTCGCTCCAAAAATCGTGCCGCCAAAAACTTGAAAACGCCGGGTTCGAAAAGTGGTCAAGAGCATACCGCAGTGGAAAAGATACAATTATTTGACGTCAAACAAGGCGGAGTCAATAAATTCATTAACAAGGCACGTCCGAAAGGTACCAATAACTATGCTCTTGGAGTACTACGACGCCTTCTACAAGATTGGTATTTCAACGTCGCGAAAATACTACGGTATATATCTTCGCCGCCTCACATTTACTTGTTCGATAAATGTTACATGATGTACGCTTATTTTGCGACGCACCGAATTTGAACTTACAAAGTGGGCATCTAGGAAGGTTGAGCATAGAATGTGGAAGAGTGCGAATTGGGAAGTAAGAGGCATTGCCATGTGTGTCAGGTACCAAGTTATAGACAATCGTCATAGTCATATTGTTGATTTCAGAAAGAATGAATGCAGCTTGTGTACCGCAATATACAAAGTTGTCAATTGCGTAATTGTTGTTTATTCGTATGGTTTTTGATTACGAATAACGCAGGTGAAATGGCAACTTTCGGACTACCATGTGGTCATGTGTGCCGTGTGTAGAGAAGAAAATTGACTAATCAGAATAAATGGGCGGAAACATGGTTTACAAAACCGCACTCAAAGGCACATATCATGAAATGGTGTATCCTTTGGAAATAGAGTCGAATGGCATGATCCGGTAACTTGCAAAAGGTTAAACCGCCGTGATGGATAAGAGGCAGGTGAAGACCTAAAAACAAAGATCGCTTCCCATCAAAAAATGAGGAGCCAAAAGTTAGAAA
This sequence comes from Chrysanthemum lavandulifolium, assembly GCA_022545495.1. Taxonomy (NCBI): domain Eukaryota; kingdom Viridiplantae; phylum Streptophyta; class Magnoliopsida; order Asterales; family Asteraceae; genus Chrysanthemum; species Chrysanthemum lavandulifolium. Next base: position 740,381 of record JAHFWF010000091.1, on the reverse strand, counting down.
ATGTGGGAGGTGTGGTACCGTAGGGCATACCCGTGCAGACTGCATGGAACCATTGCGCAGAAAACAGGTAACCTAGATAGTTCATTCAAAATGGGCATCTAATAATGTTTATTAGTATTCTGACAAGATAGGTTATATTTGTTGTCAGAAAAAAACAAATAGAAGGACAGACAATGGTAAAGAAGTTATGCAAGATATGGCACCTGAACAAGGAACGGGTAAACGTACGTCAGGTACTCATTTTCATTTGAAAGATGACCCACAATCGCAAGCGGACGACGAGTATTTTCAAAATGGGAGAATTTACCTGGATTGGGATGCCGACGTTAATGGGTGAAGCAAGTAACAGCGGTTGGGAGGGTTACGAGATAATTCGCATAAACCTAAACTCACCCCCGAATCATCAAATACATATCACTTGGATGATTTCAATAACATGGATAATTACTAGTACAATGTTCTCTTTATTTAACTAATGAAATTGTATGCTTAAAGTTAAACACTATCGCACATGGTTGTGTAGTTTTAAACAAGTATTTGTATTTTGTCATGAATAAAACGTTGTGTTTGTATTAACCAAGTATTTGTATTTTATCATGGTAAATAATTGTGAAAGGTTAGTCAATGCAAAAGACCGTGGCAAAACCACCTACAATTTGTCCTCTTTTCATATTAGCCAACTACTACTTTTCATATTAGCCAACTACTACTTTTCATATTAGCCAACTACCGCTTCATATTTTTATGCTAAAGTCAATTACAATAGAACATCTCAATTATTTGTGCTAAAGTCGATGTAATCTATACCAAAGTTGGTGATACAAAATGCGCCATGATGACAGAGTCGATTTTTGACTATAATAGTGACTCAAAACAGTTTCATTTCAATATCCATAACTCACCAAACAATTTTATCCTCCACTATATAAGGCCATAATCTCCGAGGAGGTTTGGACAAGAATTCAATTAAGTATACAAAGTGTGACTCAAGCTCCAAAAATGAAGCAACTACTTGAAACCTAACCCCAAACAAATTGCAATGAAAGCTTTTGATGAAAGGAACAAAGTTCTTGGCCTTCCAAGCAAGATACCCATTTGAGCCATTACACAACCCAAAATGAACCACATCTAAGCCAGTTTCCTAAGGACTATGAATATGTCGACAAATACAATACAACTCTAATTAATAAATAAGGACTATCAGTATGTGGTGAACTAGTACATTGTGGATCTGTTGGTATACAGTATAGGAAACACAACCAAATGAGATACTGTTTTATGATGCCTATGTTCAACAGTATCTAGTAAAAAAATGGTTTAAAAACTAAGATAAAAACAAATGACAGTATCAGACCTCATAAAGTTGGTCAAACTGAAATATGCTTGTTTATTTGTTTTCTACCTTGGTTAATTCCCAGCCTTTCATTAAGGCTTTGCATGTGATTATTTTTTGGATCTTTTGTCATTGATTATGCTATTTAAGCATGCATATACATCTATTCATGATTCAAGTTTTGGTTAATATTTGGATCAAAGTAAAAAAATAAGCCATGGCAGGACAATTTAGGTTGAATGAGTTACGTGAAGCGTCAAATTCTTATCAATGGGAGGATATGTTCATCTTGTACTGTCGGAGGGCATCGGTCGAGTATTGGCAGCTGGCGGCGGATATTAACAGGGTTTGCATGAAGGTGGATCTGATGAATCGTGAAAGGGGTGAATTTGTGGAAGAGTTGCAGATCGCAATGCACGCTTCTACCTAAGAAAATGGCGAGTTTTCAAATGAACTTCAAAGGAAAGATTACATCAAACCGATGGAGTCAAGGTTCCGCTAGCGAGTTCGAACTAAGGGTCGGATATTGACCTTTTCACGATAAGATTAAGGGTTTGTTGCCATGGTAGGGACGATGATGCAATGGTGTATGTCGTTGTTGGCTAGTGTGTTTTCCAATAAAAGTGTTATGGGCTCGTGATGCCTAACACGAGTGTTTGTAACTTAAGTAGTTGTCATGTAATCCTATGTTTCATGAAAATTTATGTTTATGTTAATCTTAGTGGTCCGTGTCATGCGATCTTAATCAAAACTTATGTGGTAAGGCTATGACCGCAAAACTAGTAATAGCAAATATAATCGTGGTGGTTTAATAACCCGTGAAAGAAACATGCAGACAAAGACCCCGCAATCACCAAATATGTGTTTGGTGTGTTTTCATTGTGTTCTATGTTGTTTGGTTTAATTGTGGTTACCATAACAGTGTGTGCATTTTAAGTATTGTTGGATTGAAGTACCTCACAAGAACTAGTTGCAGTGGTTTCTGTTAAACTAGCCGTGGTTTCTTCTCCACTAGCCGTGGTTTCTACCGAAGTAGCCGTGGTTTCTTCTGAATTAGCCGTGGTTTCTTGTCAACTAGCCGTGGTTTCTTGTAAACCAGCCGTGGTTTCTTGTGAACAAGCCGTGGTTTCTTCTACACTAGCCGTGGTTTCCTCTCCGCCGCTGGAACCACGGATATAAGCATTCTTGAAACCACGGGTAGAAGGATCAAGGCACTGATGAGTATTTCATTTAAAAATATGTTAACAAGATAATTAGTAAGTACTTAACCTAAATAATACATCCATGAAAAGGGCACTTATCTTGCAAAATGAGTATCTTTTCATCGACTAAATTCTTTAACTTTGCAGCAGTTGTTTCTTCTGAATAGGTAGGGGATACAGCAACATACGCTTGTAAAGGGCACTTATCTGCCGAAATGCTTTTCATTATTTAAAAATAACTTAAAAATAAAATTAATAAGTTGTAATAAAAGGCCACCATGAAAGGGCACTTATCTCGCCGAAATGCGAACCATTCCTCCGATACATTCTTTACATAGAGCTCGATACAAAAACCCAACGATGCGAACACTTTTAATGACAACGATATTAACAAAATAATACATCCTGTTTGGGGTTCACATTAATTAAAGTAGTTGGTACATCGCTTAGCTACTACATACCCTAATACAAAATTCATCCCTTGTTACAAACAGCTATAATTACAACCAACATTGACAACAACATGTCTACCAAACACATACTGTGTTTTAAAAAATTAGACATATGCTCACGATATGCAAGGGCAGCCCTGCATGGGTTATCGACGGCTAATGACTTCCCATGTGACAATCAGATAAGAATATGCATACCAGATACCACAATCACCAAACGAGTCCCCGATCCGAACGTTGGGTGCATTCTTGAAGGTAATTGCATATGTTGTCGGATTTATACCTTTCTTATGGAAGACATCGGCTTTGTCTAGAACAATTGGTAGTCCAAATTGATATACATCGAAACATATTTTGTTACTTTACATACCAACTTAACACAATACATAACAACTTAAATTTATACATCCATACATATTTTGTTATTTTACATACCAAGTTAGCACAATACATAACAACTTAAATGTTTGCATCCGACACAATCAAGCTACTAAGCAAACACTAAAACATAAACTACACCAAACTACAATGAAACAAGACATCCTAATAAACCGCCATATCACGATGAGTCTCGCAAAATAAGTGATTCACGAACGGTTTGAACGTAAAGGACCCAACATCCCCTCAATGCCCAAGTGTCGAAAGTTCCCGAGAGCAAGCTTGTATAGTACAATGCTTGCGTTAAATCCTTCCCGGTTTCCAATTTCAATTACTGTGGTCGCCGTTGTCGCCAAAACCGATTAATTTGAGTGCTATTGGGTGGTAATGCTAAGAAGTCAGTAGCGATGCAATCCTACCACCCCAACCGATAAAACCCATATAGAGAAAAACAGAATCGACATCCCTTGAATGTTTCCCAAACGACTGTGACTCGTCTCGTATGTTTGAAACATAGAACGGTAAAGGAAGGTTGCCTATTAATTCAAGCAGTATGTCCGTGACTTGGAAACGGTTGGTGAGCAAGTCAAAAGACACAATCAAATAGTCATGGAATGTGCTACCATCGTTAGCATACAACCGCCGATAACCACACCAATAAATGTGACCCCAACATTAGCTTGACTTGCTTTTTGATTCTCGATTGTGTTCGGAAGCAAGCAATGCCGATCTAACACCGCCCATTGTTTAGAGGAGAAGGTGAAAATTAAAACAAAGGTATGGTCGTGTTTGATTGAATGGGTATGAAATTTTAGGAAGGTCGGATCAAAATTGTCGACGAATCCCAAAAGCGATAAAGCGTTTTCATACTCCCGTGATGTCAAAAGATAGGGACAAACGTGGCGATCGATCGGTTGATGGAAGGATTCCAAACGACCGCCATGGTATCACGGACAATTGGTCCATAGGTAAAACCCCAAACTCCATGTGACCACCAATTGGTTTGACGTCGAAAATGAAATGTTTGAGGACATAGGGTGCAAGTCAAAATGTTGATTTACCAAACCCACGTAACCTTTAAACCTCTCGCTTGTACATCAAAACGTATGAAACCGGTGGAGTGATTCAACACCAAAACGGACGGTGAAATGCATGTTGTCTATGCAAGACTTCCAAGCCTTGCGACATCGCGCATTGAGCCACACACCTCACCGAGAGCTCATTAACTATGTCCATTTGAACTTCAAGTGGAATGTTGTCGACATCGTGAAATTTTTTGGGCAACCGTGAGATCGCTTAAGATGGGCAAGTTTCACAAGAAATTTGTGGGCAACTATTAAACTGTAAGAGTATTATAAATAATAGAACAATTAGAGCATTCATATCTAGGGACCAACCCATAAGATATGCATTTAAGAAATAGTACATGTATTAAATGGTTAAACAGCTTAAGTTCCGCTTTAAAGAGTTGACTTGTGCTTAATACTACCATGAAATTAATGATCAAGTACAAGGGATCGGTTCATAAACACTTGAAAGTGTATGTTACATAATTAATTATAGTTGGGCAACTATGACGCATGGGCAACTTAGTCAAGAACTAGTTTGTTTGTAAGTACTAGTTACAAAATGTTGTTCCTTTTAAAGTCCGATAGGCAACTTAGTCAATAACTAGTTTGTTAGTCAATAACTAGTTTGTTAACTTTGTTGTGTTGACAAACATTTATCAATTAAGAACTTATAAGCAATGGTACCGTAAACATGCACGCATCTTCTTGTACCAAGGACGCCACTCGCCTTCGTGCTTATAGCCACCGTCAGAAATGTTACAACCCCGTCCTAATATGGAATCGAGCCGAAACCAATGTTTTTCCTTTTCATTTATAGGCATATAAACCGCCAGATAACACAAAAGGCCGCTTTACAAAACACATAACAATATATGTATAAAGCCATGAACACAACTATTACACTGCTCAACATCACCCATTGGTGTTTGTACTTTTCCCATTAACATACCAAATGGGATGGAGTCTTGTAATAGCAAATGAACAAAGTATGCAGCTACTATAGCCCAATCAGCCATCGGGCCCGAATGCAACATGTATTCCACCCACAACTCTATGTGCTATAAATCAACAATAAAATTGATTAGGTATAAAACCAACAATATCAAATGAATATACCATCGGGTGAAAGATATGTGTGATCATACCTCGTCCATAAGCCAACCTTTCTTAGGAGGGTCTAAACACACTAAGGATTCCCAAAATCTCCGATCCACACGAACTTCTTTGGACCAAGGAAACATACATCGGCGGGCCCTCGCTTCCAAGAAATTCGTCGAGTCATCAAGAAGATGTACTTTGTCGATAGCCTTGTTCCTTCTGGAAAGAACCTACACAAACGTAAATTAAAAATGCTTTTAAAAAATATATATTAAAAGTTGTTTTTAATACCTCAACCCAAGGTTTAACATTTTTAACTGCGGTCATATATCGGATCCCGCACCCATGTGTTCGATTATTTTCGATTCCACAAATCTTTTGACCAAGAATACGACGACTCAGCCCATCTTTTTACTCCTCATGTCGTGTTATGTCCGCTTTGGCTCTTTTCCAATGGTCCGAATTATAGAAAGCTATAGACCTCTTTTCTTTTCCTTCTCAATCTTCAACAACTTTGCCTTTTGCAACTCGCGATTCTTCTCCTCTATCATAGCCATTAGAAAATCCTTTTCCATCATCTTTGTTCTTCCATCCTCCACCGCTCTTCCTCTTCTTTCCTCAACCTTAATTCCTCTTCCAATGAGATACTCCGAGTAACAGTGATGCATTTAAAATACATTTAATACAAGATGGCAAAAGTGTACATTTGGATATCACATTACCGTAACTACATCATCCTCATCATCACAATCACGGCCTCGAACGAATGTTAGAAATAAGAGAGTCAACCAATTCGTGGAATTCACGATTTACTTGCTCTCGAAACTCATAGCCGAAAGTGGAAAAGGATGTAGTAAAGTCCAATTTATCCCGTAGTTTAAATAAAGTGCATTGTAAAAAAGCGGATAGTTCTTTCAAAGAAATAAAGATAATACTTGGATGAATCAAGGCGTCCGAAATCGCAAGTTCTTTCACTTGCAAGGACCTACAAAGTAATAAAGGGTATTATCCTTAAGAATAATTCTAATATAAACGATAATTATTATTTAACATTGACTAGCAAATTACCGAATAATAGCCTCGAGTTTGAAAACACGAGAATTCAACTCTTGAATGACACAATCCTTGAGGTCGATTGTAAGAAGACCACCGGTCTGCACTTAGACACAATCGGTAAATACTTTTTTCTCGTCTCTACCACGCTTCCGTGAAGCAAACTTCGTAGATACACATCGTAATCATGCGGTAATTTTGTTGGAAGAGTCCTTGGTATGTAGTGCGTAAAATTCGTAAATTGACTATACCACTCGATCGGTGCTCGCCTAATGTTGGTTTAAGATCATAAATTATCTTCGAGTCCTAAATAACATCATCAACAACAAGGAAATTAAATTGCATATACCAGTCCGACTGGTGCTCGTCTAATGCATGTGTTTTACCTTGCCAAATAGCAATCCATAATGTGATCTTGTAAACATTACTTTCCTTGACCACGCTACTGCCCTTGGTATGACATCTGGGACTTTATTCCACCAACGACTGCTTCTTTCAAACGACTCAAGAATCCATATCTACAATAATAAAGATGCATTACTCTCTGATAAGGTTTTAAAAGGTACCTTTTTAAGGGGTCATTTAAGCCCTTATTCGATCACTCAGATCCGTTATTGCTTAATATCGTTCCTTTTCACTTTTAGGTCTCTTGAAGGCAAAATGTTGGAATGATGCTTATTTGGACGAAAAGGCACGAATATCTGAAGAAAATGGCCAAAGTCGAATCGAGACACTCAAAGTCTTTGAAACATAAGGCGGCGGCGTCATCTGCATATCTGCGACGCCGTCGGGAAGGAATTTGCGACGGGTCGGGCGAAATTGCATGTTTTCAAGGGACGACGTCGGGTTCTAAAGGAGTAGGCGTCGTTACTCGACGGCCTAGATGCGCCAAGACGGCGTCGAGTGAAGGGACGGCGTCATAAATATAAGGTGACGCCGTCGCAAGGTTTACGTGGCCAAGACGAAACCCTAATGACGGCGACACGCGGCGTCACAAAACATAAGGTGACGCCGTCGCAGATGTAATCTTATATATAGAATCCGAATTTTTCGGTTTTAAGTGTAGTCTTTTGGGTAAAACCTAAACCAACCAAGGCTTTCTTGTGCGATATTTTAGGGTTCTAAACCCTATTATACATCAAGATAAGTATTTACTTCATTAATTTAATTATGTCTTTGATTATTTGTGTGTATGCTTGCATGTTCTCCATGTCCGGCTAATTTATTTGTGTGTTTGCTTAGGGAATATGAAACTTAATTATTGAATATTGATTGGTTGATACTTATCTTAGTTGACTAATGATCTAGAGTGCGCTAGATTATTAGTTGTGTACTAATGCTTGACTTTTCTTTGTAAACTTTAGAATATAATTATCTAGGTAATTGTAGGATAAAGTATTCAAGGACAACCGTAGAGTAGGCGTCTATAAATCACTAGAGGATTTGTAAACAAGACCCTTTGGTAATTTCAAAGAGTTAGGAAACAAGCACGCCTATAGCCTTAGAATCACAACGCAACTAGGAATAAGGACGTGACAAATCAACCATCAATAGGAGATAATTAAGGAGTAGTAAAACCTAAGTAAACACATCTTTAAACTATCATACGAGTACACATCAATTAGACATAGACTATCACAACCTTAGCTTAGATAATTAGATAATAGTAGAGTAATCGGTAGCAATACCAACCCCCAAATCCAATACCGAGATTCGTACCTTTTCCATTTCTAAAAATATAAAAATAAAAATAATCTTCCTCAACCTCAACCTTAGCGTAGTAACTTCTCACTAGCATTCCTATTCCCCAGAGAACGATATCAATACCCGTGACACCACCTAATTACTACACTACAACGATTAGGTTCACGCCTGGGGTGTTATAAAACTTGCTCGAAGAAAAGGAAGTTTCCTTGACCCCGAGCGACGCGTGTAGCGTTATCACTCTCATACATTGGGTTCAATAATAATACTAAGAAAAGATAATATAAATAGGATTAACCTTGAATGCCCAAACAAATCCACCAACCGTGTATGTGGGAACATACTTCCGGTCTCTTTCCAGACCCTTTAGGTGTTCCCACTTGTGGTTTGATACAACGTCTAGTATCTGGTCATACAAGTGCCTCCAAATGTGCTCCCCCCATGGAAAGGAATTCCATGCTTCTAGGTCTTCGACCAAACGAAGGAGTGAATCATCCACCTCTTCAACCAATAAGCGACCCATAAAAATAACCTCTAACGATAACAATAGACACACACGGATCAAGTCTTCATCGCTTAATTTACGAACAACTCTTCATCCTCAATAACACCAACAAGATCTAAGTTGGAAAGTTTTACCCCTAATTTTTTGGAAATACCCTCAACTTAAATGTTAAATCCTCGAACTATATAAATCAAAACTTGTCATCCCAAAACGAAAGCTTTGTTATCGAGAAAACTCCGGTCGACCAAAATGTAGACAACGACCATCAACAAGTATATATAAGGGGCATGTCATAGCTTGTTTTATCCACGAAACCCTGCTTTTGTAAAACATAATCTAACATATGTGGTTCATGGTCAAAGAAGAACATATCCACCACCCTCCAAAAGGTTGTCCTAAACAATTTCTTTCTAGTATGATTCACTTTTCTTTAATTATTGGAAAGTATTTCAATTTGCTCCTTACAATGACATTGGCTTCAGATTCCTAAGAAATAAAAAAAACATAAAAAGCAGTTAACAATAATTATCTTGACTTCCTAATCGACTTCCTAATCTGCGATCATATTTAACAAATGAAACATTACTATCATACTCACACCAAATAAACAATGGCGAATAATACACAACTATTTAAACTTTTAAAAACCTAGCAATAGTATATAAGAAGTATATCAGACTCATATAAACTTCCAAAGCGAGTGTGCAATGTAATATGCATTAACAAGGGTCAGATATGTAAAAAAGTTGGATAAACACCAGAACATCAGGATATAACCGCCATGGCTGCAAAATAATGAAATTAAATTGCCATGGCAACATACGGTAAATCACATCATTTGCGTATAATATAAGCTAATCTGTCATCACAGCCTCTTGCATATCAAAAATACACACACGTGTCCAAAAATAAACCAACTACTTCAAACAATTACCTATGTAAAGGAGTTGCTTAACATAGTTGATTGTCAAAATGTTATAAACAAGTGGATAAACGTTAGTACTTTGACCCTCCACTCGAAATCCCATTGCCATGTCAAAACCCATTGCTATGACAGTGACATAGGAATGGGTTTTCGAGGGGAAGCTCAAAGTACCAACGACCTTTCTACAATTCGTGGATTCTAGAAAAGCATTTCAGTTGGATAATCATGAAGTGTGGCGTGTCATGAACATTACACACTATCGTGATCATTTAGATATTCAAAGTCAATTTGAATGTATGAAGTTGCGTCTGGCCACATTCTTACTTTCAACTTGACTTTCAATCCACAAGTATATCATATCCTTTCCTTCTTTGTTAAGTAACTCCTTTACATATATAAACTAATTTTTAATAAAAAGCTATCAACAGTCTATAACAATTATATGACACTCATTGCAAATTACTGGAAATATGTAAAGACAATTTATTATTCCGGTTAACTGATGCTGAGGGCTGAATATTTAAGGCTAGAAAGGTGGTGCAAAGGGTTTAGCTTCTCTCGAGTTCATAACTGTATGTGATGTTAGTGTGTAATTTTGGTGTCAAACTCTATATGTGTCGAGAGAGAGAGCGGATATGATAAGAAGACAGTTAAAGGGTTTGTAATGATATCGCTAGAATAGTGCAGTGAAATGGGGTTAATGAGGCACCCTTACAAACCCTTTCATATCTCTCGCCACCATTCCACCACTATCCTTACCATGACCTTGACATCTCTTTTCTTATCATTTCTGACCTCTCTTTCTGACACACACACACAGAGTTTCACACCAAAAATTACACACTAAAAACACCCACACAGTTATGAACTCTGAGAGTAAGCTAAACCCTTTTGAACCACCATTCTACCCTCATCATCAGTAACAAAATATAAAGATAATATAAAGTGATCATATCAACATATGAAAAAATTAACTTCCCTAAATGGACCATGGGCAACAGTCGGCTTTGACATTGGTCTAAAACTCCTCCATATACTTGTTTGTTCACGTGCAATCGGGTTTGGTGATTGAATAGCATGTCGATCTAGGTTGATTTATGATTCACACAAATTATCCGGTCGACATGCCATTCAATCAACAAAGTCGAATTATAAGTAAACAAACTATCAGCATTGATTAACGTGCCTCCATCTAAGATATAACCGCCATGGCTGCAAACAGTAGTGCCGTAGATCCATCTTTGATCATTCATGTGTTAGTTTCGTAACATAATACGGAGGCTCAGATCTGTATAAATCAATAGATTACATAACATCAGGATACAACCGTCATGGCTGCAATAGTATAGAATTGCCGCGCCATGAAACGGACTATCGCATCATTTGCATGATTTAATAAGATACTTCTCATCACAGCCTCTTACCAATTAACAGCATATATACATAATGTGTTGCCATAGGATGCCAACCACAATGAAACATGAGTTTGTATTTATATGCATTAGCAAGGCTCGGATCGTAAACACAAAACATCAGGATATAACCGCTGGGTCGCAAAATAATGTATTAAAATTGCCATGCCAACATACGGTAAATCATATCATTTGCATATCAAATAAGATAATCATCATCACAGCCTCTTGCATGTACTAAATACAAAATACATTTCAAACCTTCCTTCTCAAGTAACTACAATGTGGGCCCAATAAATAAGCATTGGCAATAAATAAGCAAACGTTGCCCAATAAATCAGGTAAGTAACTACAATGTGGGCCCATGTCAAGTATATGGGAGAGGTTCCACCTGCACCACATTTATTGACATATTCAGGGTAATAAATTTTCAAACTTACCCACCTTATATGTGAATTTAAATTCAAGTGGTGTTGCTAAATAGGTTACAAAATTCTATCAATAATGTCTACAAAAGACTTGACCAACAATTTCCGGAGCTGTTTCATGAACAAAAGACTTGACCAACAGCTTCCTAACAAAAGACTTTGGCCAACAAATTGATGAACAACAACTTTTAATAGAAATGGAGGAGGTCTATTAAGGAGGAAGAAGAATGGGAGATAGCGAGAAAGACAAGTCTTGTTAGAGATGGAAGCGAAAGGAGCGACTTATGCTCCAAGATGAACAAGTCTTTATTAGAGATGGAAGCCGAAAGGGCGACTTATGCTCCAAGATGAAGAAGTCTTTGTTAGAGATGGAGGAAGTCTGCTCGGACGAGAGAATTCAATGCATTGTATGCAGAGTGGGATGAGCGCAGATTTGAAGGTTGCTCGAGTATCTTTACGACGATGGTTACGACTCTAACAACTCTCAAACTTGGGATCACCGGATTATATTTAGTTGTGTCGCAATTTAATTTTCTCGTGTATTTTGTTTCGTTAACCCAACCGGTTTGCACCATCATTAGAGTGCTTTATTCACTTACTACCACTTATCTTACGATGGTTTGTCAAACTTAATAAGTAGCAACAAATCACTAAAACCACAAGAACAATTAATCACCCAATAGGTTACAAGTTATCTTACAGAAACAATTAATCACCCAATAAGTTAACCCTAAAATATCGAAACCCAAAATCAAACAAGAACAATTACGTTAAAGTTAACCCTAAATTAGCGAAACCATAAATTATCGAAACCCTAAACTAGCGAAAACATAAATTAAGAAAACCATAAATCAATAGATGAAAATACGTAAAATTACTTACCCTAGCCCTAAAAGTTTTTCTGATAGACATTAGATCGGACAGTGTAGTGCCGATGTACTGCCAATGTGATCGGACACGGTGTTCGCTCTTGCTGAGAATTGTGTTGAGGAAGATTGTGTTGAGGAACTGTGTGGTGGCGATGTGGTGGTTTCAAATAAGAAGTGTGTTGAGGAAGTTTATCTGTATAAATGTATAAATGTATAAAGGGATGTATAAAGGTTAAACTACTTATACATTTTTAAAATTTTTATATCTTCAATACATTCAACACTTAATACATCATAAGTTGCCCAAAGTACAACCTTGTGGGACCCAGTTGCCCAATATTTGTGTACTTTTTAATAATAAAAAAAAGCATTACTTTTTGGCTAAAAGACAAAATTGTCGATTCTTGACATTAAAAGTCAAAGTTGCCCAACTGAAACTTTAGTACACTTGTCTTAGATAAGTCTGAGTTGTCCCCACAAAATGGGACACATGTCACGTATTTGATAGAGTTGCCCAAATATTCGAGTTGGGAGAGTTGCTTATGGACATTTTGAGAAGTTAAAAAAGTGGGGCTTTTGGGGTAATAAAGTTGAAGCAACCCAGGCGTTTAGAATTTTCCTAAAAAATGTATTAGGGGGTGATGGGTTGCTTGTTGTCGACAAGAGGGGGAACAAGATACCAAAGAGAAAAGAGTGATGCATGGTTTTCTTAATATTCTACTCACCTAGTAAGCTAGTTGATTGTGAAAGGTGAAGAATTAGGGAACTAGTAGGTTTGGTTGTATAAAGCAGAAATTGATAGTTGGTAGGTTATTGTTCTTACACTCCTACATGTATAGTACTAGTGCACCATGTGCTTCTTCTTTGTTCGAACCCACAAGCAAAGGAAAAGGAGTGTGGTGTTTTCTTTGTTGCACTTTTTAAAGAAAGAAAAGAAAAATAATAGTGCAAGTGGAGCTTGTGTTTGCCAAACTTTGAAATAAAATGTATGTGTGTGCATGCTTTGGCTCGTTGGAAATTTAGAAGCAAAAGGGATAACTTTTGAAAATTTACCTTGTGGTTATTATCTTGGCAAAAGCAGAGTATGGTATTTTAGTTTTGTCTATTAAACTAGACATAGGCTAGATGACATAAAAATATCAAGATTGTGTGCTTGGTTTCTTGGGTGGTCGGTCAACGAAGCAAAGAGGAAAAGTCATATCATTTCTTGTCCCACTGAAAATATATTATTCAAAGGTTCATAAGTTTATTCCCTAGCTTCTTAAGTCAAAGTCAAGAATTTTAAAAGTTAAACATGGCTTAAAGATTAAATAAATCCAGTAGCTTATAATATCACTAGAGTAGCGGCAAAAACTAAAATTATGGAGGGAAAATGATTTTGAAATTTTAAGTTCTTGGGTATTCCGTGTACTACTTGAGTTTAAATGTGGGTCGCGGTGTCCCGATGTGACACTATAACCAAAAATGTATAAAATACATTTTCGGGAGTGTTTTCATATAAGAATTATAAAAACATTTTTATGGACTCAAACATGAGTTTATTTAATTATTGCCATAACTAATTGAGTGTTGGTACGCGTATGACGTCGTTTAATTGAAAAAAAAAATACCGCGAGAGAAATGGTTAGATAAACTTTCAAAATGAATTACTTCGTGTTTACGTTTAATTAATGACTTGGGAATTTTACGGGGTCATACAGTACCTACCCCTTATGGGAACCTCGTTCTCGAGGTTAAATTTGTGTTAGTCGCTTACGTGTCCATAAAAAGATTTGAAATTTTAATAAACTTGTTTGAAAAGGTGGCGGGGATAATTTATTCGATAAGGTCCCAATACATAAATATTTGGCTAAGTTTAACCGGAGCCTCTACCCTTTTAGAATAAGCATTTGAGGAAAATATAATTACAAGTTTTATGACAGTCACAAGGGTTTTGTAATATTTATATGTTCATTTGAAAGACATGTCAATGTTTCAAGAATATAATCTCTTTGTCTGAGCAAGATAGTTGGGTAAAATGTTTGTGCCCTCGAAAAGATAAAAATTTTGGTAAAATAGGTTTTTACATGCGAGGTAAGAAAGCTTTGCAAAAAGTTGATGTTTTGATATTCTTTAGCATAATGAGTTTTGATAAGGTTTGACCTGAAAATTTTGACTCGTGAGGATAATTTTTTTAAAAAAATGTCACTACACGTTTTATTGTTTACACGAATTTTATTTAAAGAAAGGTTCTCGAAGGTGAAAACGTCAAATTTTTTTTCTCAATTTCAAATACCTTAGCTTTTGTAGATGATGAATTAGTTTGTTTCTTAGCATTTCCAATTAAAATGTTTATTATTTATTGTTTTAAAACAAAGTGTTTATTCACTCCGAAGTTTTGGTTCAATTAAAAAAATATTAGTTGTCCTTTAAAGCTCTTCAAGGGAGTAAATAGTTTATAAGGCGATTGCAGTATAGTTTATGAAAATGTTTGTAAAACCAGTTTATTGAGTAATAAGGATAATATTTTTATCATTTACAAATAAATCGTAGTTTGTGGTTTAATATTAAAACAACAACTTGGTTTAAATGAATAGCTTGTAAGATGATTTTTAAAACAGTTCATAGGGTAATAGGAAAACGATTTATTATTTATAGAATAGTAGTAAAATCGTAGTTAAATTGTTGTGATATTTTAGCGGAACAACAAATCGGGTTATCAAATAGCTCATGAAATGATTTGTAAAATAGTTTATAAGAAAACAATTTATTATTTGTCAAATAGTAGAAAATTTCGTATTTCAATTTGTGATTTAATACTGAGGTGGTTTATAGGGTGGTAACAAAATAGTTAGAAAGGCAAAGGCAAAATAGTTTGTGAGTTAAAAGTAGCGAAATTTTATTATTTTAAATCAAACAATGGCTAAAGCAGCTCACCGAAGAGTAAAATAGTTCGTAAGCCTGTAATATAACTGGCATGAAAAGTTGTAATATAGCTTACAAATTGCTAGCGAAATTGTTTGTTGTTTTATAAAATAGTAGTAAGGTGATGAATCGGTTTATCACATTATAAGGAAATAGTTTGCAAGGTATTAGTAAGGTAATTGTTTATAAAGTATTAGTAAAGTCGTAAATTTTTTGTTTAATGATACAGTAGTAAAACTTTTTGTAAAATGACAGCAAAATGGCCAGTAAAATAGTTGAAAGCAGTTTGCGTGTTAGATAGTGACAAAAGTTTATTATTTCATAAAGGGTAGTAGGGCAGACAGTTGATATTCCCTAGGGATGAGTGGGGGACTAATTATTTGTCCCAAAGGTAGTGGTTCGGGTTACAAGTTAACTTTTGGTATGATTCTAGACCATTAAAAGTTTAGTGATCCGTTCATTATTTATGTTCAGCGAGGGGTTACCTTTGTAGATGTCGAGGTGTGTCGTTCCTAGAACGGCTAGGGATATAATCCGGTTCATCGATTGGGTACGAGTTTTGGGGTAGAGGTGACACTGTTACGACAGTGGATAACGAGACAACTTTGATCTCAACGTATGAAAGAATGATAATAGGATGGGATGGGAAAGACATGGTGTTATAACGATCCAGTAATATATCATAAATAATGTTTAAATAGTGTGCATCATATGCCAAGCAAATCTTCATGCATGATGCGGAGGCGTAAAGTAGTAAGGTGTCAAGTGGTCGGTTAAATTAGAAAAGTGTTCCACTCAGGAGAATAAGTGTCGTAGTGAGGAAGTATTGTGACGTCGGTTTTTGATGTGTAGAAATAAACCTTTATAACGTTTTATGATTTTCAATGTTAATGAACACACACGGAATTTTTACCAATTTCAGAAGTCAATCACGAGGTCAACTGGACATAACACTATCATAACTATGTTCAGTATTTCAACATTCACCTTTGATTCGGACATAGGTGATCAGGCTATGTCCCACTGTCCCTGTTTGAATATAGGTGATCAATTTATTCACCCGAGGTTCAATGAATCTTGCAATGCTTAGCTTAGTTATACTAGTAACATGTCCCAATGGTTTAAAAATTTGTTATGAAAGACTGAACAAATATTTCATTTATGTGGGGGAGAAGGTGTAGCTCTGTGGTACGTAAACATACGTATGAGTTAAACAACCATAGCTAATAGTGAGATTAAGTTGGCAGTAATAAAACATATTATCAAGGATGACTTCAACAAGTCATAAGTGAGGCATTTAGCTTGGCAGGCAGGCATGTGTCGGTCATAGGGTTAAGTTTTTGTAAAAACGGTTATAGTCTAGGTTTGAAAAATACATAGTTCTCTATAACCAAGGCTCTGATACCAATCTGTAACACCCTCAAAAATGTTTTGCAGCGGAAGAAAAGGTTAACGAGGTATTACTCGATTGATATCACAACACAAAGTATAGAATAACATATTATTTCATTTATGGTAGTAAAACAAAGTTTACAAAAGTTGTATTATTGCGTAAAATGGCCCAATTAATAAAATGTGGTCCCAATACATATGTCAGAGTCATCTATGACCTTGCCATACCAATGCCCAAGCGCCTCCAGTGGTTAGCTATCGCCTTTTTATTTCCTGAGATAAACATGCTAAAAAGTCAACACAACGGTTGAGTGAATTCATAGGTTTAAATTTAATCAGTTGAACATAAGAAGATAGATGATAATTTCTTTGAAGACAACTTATCATAGAAAATCACAGATTATTATGCAATAAGCTCATGACACCAATACTCAATTGCATACACCTAATTACTGGTGTACGTGATAGTTTGCCCCCAAGGAGGTAATTGCCAATTACCTAATGAAATTCAAATATAGTGCGCCTCGGTTATTTTCGATAACCAAGACGGGGTCATTAATCCCCATAGTATTATCCACAATATTTGCGTTCACTCGCAAGTGACTAATGGTTCATGATGGAGGGGTCTTTCATCTAACAACTTAGGCAATACCAATAATCAAGAAGTGTACATTTGCGAAAAGGCTTGTGTTCTAGTTTATAACATGTATCTCCCTCGCGGGGTTTGTAAAGATAAGTAAAAGCGAGGCTATGAGCTCACCTTAGTGATACGGTAGGAAATGCACAACAATAGCAAGTACGATATGCCAATGGCTTCAATACGAAACCTAGATATAATATGGCAAGTCTCAATTAATATATTCTTTTTAGGACAATAAATAATTATGTTTGGAAAATGATTTGTTTGTTTTTGGGTAAAAGGGTTAATTCACCCCGGTAAAATTTATTACGCCAAAAACATTGAAGTACAAAAGATGAGGGTGTATCTATCATCTCAGTCTCATAGGACACTTACATGCAAAAACAACTAACCAAACCAACTATATAAGAATGACAGGCCATTCTTATAACAAACACAATAAGACAATACTACCTATGACGGCCCTTCGGGCGACTCTGAAAACCATGTGCAGGAAAATCATAATCATAACCATCATAGGACTTCAAATCATCCAAAAAACCAGCTAATGACAAGGAAAATGATTTGTTGTGAGACACTTGTATCGTTTTAATTTGGGCGGTAATGTTTAAAGTTTAAAAACAAATGTTTTCAAATGTTTGAGTTTATGAAATGCTTATAGTTCAAAAATAAATGATTTCAAATACTTTCTCATGTGATTGTGTTACGTAGCTTATGTGGACGTTTCATAAGTTAATTCGATTCTTAACAATGTGCATAAAAATATAGTTGTGAAAATGTTGGTAAGTATTGGCTCTTGGAATAGATGTGGGAAAATGTATACCCGAAATTTCGTATAATAGTTGACTCGAATATTGGCTCAAGTGTTATCGAAGTGGGAATAAATACAAGTAGAATTGTATTTATTACATTTGTTAGGCTTCGAGGTGTGTGAAAATATATATATATACAATATATATTTATCGGAGTTGTGGGTAAATAATATATGAGAAAAGTACAAAAATAAGCCAAAATTTTTTGAAGTCCCCTTTATGGTCACTTTTAACTCAATGTCCAAAATGGTCATGCGCAACCACTCGACTCAGACTCCACCTTAATGCCAACAGATTAACCACTCGACTCATAACTCCACCCAAAATTCGCCACGTGTCCAAACGAAAGTACAAAAGTACAAATAATTAAAAAAAGCACAAAAATGTACTTTCATTTGGACACGTGGCGAATTTGGGTGGAGTCATGAATCAGTGATTCATATGACCATTTTGGACATTGAGTTAAAACTTGACCACAAAGGGACTTCAAAAGATTTTGGCTTATTTTTGTACTTTCCTCATAATATATTTGATAAAACACAATGTTTACACTCTACGCTGATGGGGTCATTAAATAGAAATATGTGCTAAACATGTTTATCTAAATGAAAAGAGCGGTAAAAATATAAGTTATTTAAATGTATAAAGAGTTTTGGTGAAAGTGTCAAGTATCAAACTTGAGGATTGAAATTGTAAATATAATATAAATTGTCAACCTTATAAAAAGTTCTAAGAAAATTATCGAGTGGTTTAAAGTTGAGGGGTTGAAGATGTAAGAGGTTAAAGTTGTACAAGATATATATAAGTTACAAATTTATACAAGTTTTTAAGGAAATTGACAAATTGTTCAAAGTTACGGGACTGAAAAGGTAACATTTAAATTTTATAAAGATTTTACAAGAATATACTAAGTGGTTTGAAGTGGGAGGACTGAGACTGTCCAAATTCATATAAGTTTCAAGCTTTTATAATCTTCTAAAAAGTGTAGATTTTTTTTTTTTTTTTTTTTTCTTTTTTTGTCTTGTGACCGAAAGCCACATTTTGAAGATTATATAAGATTTCACAAATTATAGATTTTTATTTTTTTACAATAAGATGGCGGTAGTGGCAACAATTTGTCATGAACCCCTTTGAATAAGCAAACCAATTCTACTAAAATGAAATTTTGTGACTTAGGGGTCGAAAATTACTTTCTGACAACCCGTTGAACCCTAGTCAAAAACTCCACATTTGCCGGTAGGAACCCAAATGTATCAAAAGCAAAAGGGTAAATACGTGTTGATTCTCTAAACAAGCTTTCTCGTGTTTAGCAACTTTGCTCGATTCCGCTTTCAACGCTGTTTGTCCCAAGAACAAACCCATTGTCCATTAGCCCAACAAGAGGGACACTCAAGAAGATCCACACAAGCATGTTTCCCGGCCCATCCAAACACAAGTATATCACCGGCCGTAAAGTAGACCTCCCTTCAAGCGGATCCGCGAAAGTTCACGGGGCCTCTTTTTAGAAGAAATTCACCTCGTTTAAGAACATCATACGAACATCCCTAACCAAATCATGCCGTATTTGAAACCCGGTAACTCCTTGCAATGGATGCATGCTCGCCAAAGGAATCTAAACAAACCTTGCGGCAAAGGCTCATCACCGAAAACAGAGGATCATTAGCCGTACTTAAGTCCCTAATTCAACAGTGTAGATTGTTTGAAGCGTCAAATTACCAAAGTTGTTAAAAAATAAAAATGAGTAAAATCATGCACATATTTGAAACCCGGTAACTCCTTGCAATGGATGCATCTCGTAAAGGAATCTAAACAAACCTTGCGGCAGACTGGGCAAGGCTCATCAGCCGGAAACAGAGGGATCATTAGCCGTACTTAAGTCCCTAATTCAACAGTGTAGATTGTTTGGAAACTGTCAAATTACCAAAGTTGTTAAAAAAAATAAAAATGAGTAAAATGCCATTGAGGGGTTTCGAACTAGGGACTTCTCGTAGATGAACCAAATGCACAACCATCTAATCCAACGAGTATTTCATGTTTTCTTTTGCATCATAAACACCTTTAAGGAAAGTTTTAACTGTTTCATTTTGTAAACAAAGTTTCTACCTAGCTAGTATACTGATCGATTGCATGCATGTATATGTTTTTGAGTTGTGTTTTTCTCCTTCGTTTTAGATGTTATTCGACCCCATTTATAACATGAGTTTTCAAGTCTTACAAAACCTTTAGCTTGTGACTTCTGAGGTATATTTACGAGACAAGTGAGGAGGGCTTCACTAATACTAATGGGTCAAGTGTTTTGGGGTGAGACGGGTGACAGATGAGTTTGAAGAGCTTAACGAAAATAGGAAATGAGCCAAGACATGATATGTTTCTGACTTGATCCAAACTTTTATAGGTTTCATGGGTTTGCTTGTACATCATTTTTCCACATTTGAATGAAATCGAAAAGCCTTTAACTCTTTAAAAATCCTTTTCAGAAACCCGAATAGCTATGGAGTGTTTATTTGTTTTACGTTTAAATGAGCCATATAAGCATGTTAACGCAAGTTTATCATGTTTGAATCATGATAGTCAAGTAAAAATAAAGCTTTGATAAGTTTTCATTTTTAAAGTAGCATGTAAAATCATACAATTGTGTGTTTTGTGAACTAAACACTTAATGAAATGGAATACGTACAAAAGAAGTGAACTTGTTTTTGCTTACATTGTTTGAAGAGTGTTCGAAAGGAGTGAAAGGACAAGGACCCAACCTCGCTTATCTTTTCAAATTATTAAACCCGGTTTCCTTTTAGCTTCCAAATCAAACCCGTTTCTTTAAGCTTATGAAACCTTTTGTAAAACCTTTCTTGCTTTAGATTTCCCAGTGTGATGTGTTTATATGTAAACCATGAGTTAAGTGTAAGGGTGAGCAAGTGATATTTTGATTTTGTATGAATTGAAATGAGGTGTAAAGACTCTTTATATAGGAAAAATCAAAATATGGTTCAAAGTTATTAGATTATAAAAAAAGAGTGTGGCATGGGTTGCTATTGGCAGATGCATGCTCAACAAAACAAAAGAAAAAGAGAGAACACATGCATTCATACTAGTTCTTCGTGGTTCATACGCATGCATGGGGAAAAGATGGAACAAGAAAATGTAGCTTATATAAAAAAATGTATTGGGGGTGATGGGTTTCTTGTTGTCGACAAGAGGAGAACAAGAGACCAAAGAGAAAAGAGCGATGCATGTTTTTCTTAATATTATACTCACCTAGTAAGCTAGTTGATTGTGAAAGGTGAAGAATTAGGGAACTAGTAGGTTCGGTTGTATAGAGAAAAAAATGATAGTTGGTAGGTTTTACACTCCTACATGTATAGTACTAGTGCACCATGTGCTTCTTCTTTGTTCAAACCCACAAGCAAAGGAAAAGAAGGAGTGTAGTATTTTATTTGTTGCACTTTTTAAAGAAAGTAAAGAAAAATAATAGTGCAAGTGGAGTTTGTGTTTGCCAAACTTTGAAAGAAAATGTATGTGTGTGCATGCTTTGGTTCGTTGGAAAATAAGAAGCAAAAGGGATAACTTATTATCTTGGCAAAAGCAAAGTATGGTATTTTAGTTTTGTCTATTAAACTAGACATAGGCTAGATTACATAAAAATATCAAGATTGTGTGCTTGGTTTCTTGGGTGGTCTGTCAACGAAGCAAAGAGGAAAAGTCATATCATTTCTTGTCCCACTGAAAACATATTATTCAAAGGTTCATAAATTTATTCCTTTCTTCTTAAGTCAAAGTCAAGAATTTTAAAAGTTAAACATGTCTTAAAGATTAAATAAATCCAGTAGCTTTTAATATCCCAAGAGTGGCGGCAAAAACTAAAATTATGGAGAGAAAATGATTTTGAAATTTTACGTTGGGTATTCCGTGTACCGCTTGAGTTTAAATGTGAGTTGCGGTGTCCCGGTTTGACACTATAACAAAAAATGTATAAAAACATTTTCGGGATTGTTTTCATATGAATTATAAAAATATTTTTATGGACTCGAACATGAGTTTATTTAATTATTGCTATAACTAATTGAGTGTTTGTACGCGTGTGACGTCGTTTAATTGAAATAAAAAAAATACCAGGAGAGATCGTTAGATAAACTTTCAAAATGAATTAGTTTGTGTTTACGTTTAATTAATGACTTGGGAATTATATGGGGTCTTACAACTCTTTACAAAGTAGGACATCTTTGTATATTTTCATACGTATCTCTGTATAAGATACAATCATTCGGACACGCATGTATTCTTTCAACTTCTAAATCCGTTGGACACATCATTTTCTTGGCTTGATATAACGAAATAGGTAATCCATTATCTTTAGGAAGCATTTCATGCACGGCCTCTAATAGGTTTGTGAAACTTGTATCCGTCCATCTACGTTTTGCTTTTACGCCAAACAACTTCAAAACACCATAAAGAATAGAAAATTTTGTGCAACCAGCATACAAAGGTTTTTGTGAGTCCTCAAACAGTGTTTGCAATTTTTCTTGATCATTTTCACCAATCGTATCCTCCACATTATCATACATCTCATTTGAGTTTTCGCAGTCATCGTTAATGTACGAATTACCATTTTCATTATCAATATTTATACGAACTGATGTGCTGTTATCACCTAGTAATTCACCGTGTTTTGACCAACATGTGCACTTTTGCACAAAACCACATGTAATCAAATGATAGTCAATATCTTTGATATCTGTAAGTCTTACAAAATATTTGCAATCTATATAAGGACAATAAATAGTAGCACCTCCATTATTCACCCTCAAATAAGTCTTGCACGCCTTTCAAATGAATATAATAAGAATAAATGTGGTTATAGTTGTTTGACTTGTTTCCGAAATAACCTACTTTTGAATAATGCTCGTTATTTATATCATTTATATGGATTTTACATATTTTCTTCGCTTTGTTTAATTGGTTAAGGTCTTTATTCTTATTGTTTTCCACTTGGTCGGATGATAAATTCTCTTTTGAGCATTGGAGCTAAAGTGTCAGCTCGTTTTATATCATTTATATAGATTTACGCTTGTTTTCCATTGTTTTCCACTTTCGGGTAAATTACGAGCATTGGAGCTAAAGAGGCGCGGATATGGAAACATTACAAAAGATTTATCACGGTATGCATATTTTGAAGAAGTTACGGCGTAACTCCTCTCTCACATTCTGCCGTAACTATTGCGTGACCACGAATACCAACTTATCAAGAGGTTCGGCGTAACTCTTCCCAAAGGTTCTGACGTAACTCCATTAGGTCAAAAGAGGTTCCACGCCTTGTTATTTACGCCGTAACTCTTGCATCACTTACGGCGTAACCGAGTTTATTGAAGACTACGGCGTAACCACTTATAAGGTTCTGCCGTAACTAGCGGATCTAGTGCATTTACGAAGAAATAGAAGGTTACGGCAGTAACTCCTCTATTGGTTCGCCGTAACCCGGACTTGGCCTATAAATACCCACAATTCCGGCATTTGAAAGCATCCCATTCCACACACAACACTATGAGAGCGTGGGAAAAAGCTCAAGGCGGTCTAAGGGAGCATCGGAGTGTTTCCAGGAGAAGTCACACCATTACGATAAGCTTTAGCGTTTTGTATTTCTTTACTTTCAATTCATGTATTTCGTACCTTTGAATATTGAATTGATTTGCATGATTAATATGAGCTAAGCACCCTTTGGTGCTAGCCTAGTTATGATTCCTTAATTGTTTTGTTTGCGTTTACCTTTACTTCCGTACAATTATTTCTAAGTGTATGCATGCATAGTTCTTTGGTAGTCACCCTTGGTTTGGTAGTTTTGAATGGCGGTAGAGGCCAATTGCCTAGGAGATATGACCAATGACCCTAGGTGAGCGGATGAGACGGGAAGGGTAAGATATGACCAATGACGACCCTTTCTACTTGTGCGATTTGACCAGCGATCACCTATCGTTTGGATGAACTTAAGAATTGGGGGTGTAGTGTCTAAGTTCCTAACGGTCGGGCACTCACTATTTAGAATCTAGCATGTAGCGGTACTTAATGACTCGGCTTAGGGGACCGGGAACAACAGGACTTATGACGGTGCTTTGATTTCTCTGTGGTGGCATCTTTCTTTGATAGGTTAGGCGAATTGACCAAATGATGTCCTCTCGAATTTGACCCCACACAAGTAATTGGAAGTAGGTAGCGTAGACATAACTAGCTAGGAGGATTGACTAGGTTAGCACCACTATTCCTCTATTGATTTCCCTTTACCATTTATACGCTTTTATTTTATTACGCATTAGTAGTTTAATTAATTAAATCCTATCGAAACCATTATTATTACGTGACAATTAGACTTAGTAATAATCCAACACACATAGCTCTTGGGACGACCTCGGCTTTACCATTTACTACACTACACACGACCGGGTACTTTGCCCGTTAGTGCATTAGGGTGAACCATAGGTATAGCGAGACACTATAAATATTAAGACACAGTCGATAAAACACGCATCAAGTTTTTGGCGCTATTTGCTTGGGAGCTATTTTAGGATTTCATATTAAGTCTGTTTTTAATTTTCTTTACGATAATGTCGGGATACAAGACTCATGACTCGAGGCCTTTTAAGCTACCCTATTTGTTGACCGGAGAAACAATTTGAAAAGGAAAATCTATTCTCGGTTCCTATTCACAACATCTTCTCATTTGAGTCGTCCGATCGAGACCTTGAGCCGGAGGTCATCAATGAATATAATATCAATGACCTAACTATGGAGCGATATTTAGAGCGACCGAATGAGAGCGCCAATGACTTTACTCAAGATTCTCACATTTGAAAAATACTCTATTCCGGATCATATTATTCGTGAGTTACATGAACTTGAGTTTTACGGAAGCGAAGATGAGGGCGCTCATAACCACGTAGATGAAGTTCTCCACTTGTCCTCTCTTTTCAACATCGGAGGTACTCCCGCTATTCGATCATTTGCAAGGATTTTTCCTATGACCCTTTCTGGGACAGTGAAAAGATGGTATAACAAACTCCCTCACGATTATAAAGGAGCATGGGATAAACTTAGAAAAGAATTCGTCTTGCAATTTTGCCCTCCTTCAAAGATGGCCAAGCTTCTTGGGAAAATCTATCAATTCGCTCAGGTTGGAGAAGAAACGCTTTACCAAGCATGGGAAAGATTTAATGAGCTTCTCTATCGATGCCCTACTCATGATTTAAACAAACATCAGATCGTATACGTCTTCTATCGTGGGATTAATGCGCGAACACGAGAACTTCTCGATTCACCAAGACCTATTCCTAGCATGACTCCTGATCAGGCTTTAGAATGTATTCAGCAGATTTCTGAACATTGCTACAAGTGGCACATGGATACATGGTACGGACCGAGAGATAATTTCAATCATAAGGTAATGAAGACGATAACAAAGCAAGAATACAATTACGGGGAAATTTTTGAAAGACGAAGGTTGGAAAGAGAAGCTGAAGCATGTAGGGTTGAGAAGGTTAAAAGTGTATTTGAGACCAATACCGGGAACAATCTTGAGAAAAAGATTCTTGACCACATCAAAGAATCAAGAGAGCGCGATGATAGGATAGAAAAGATGATGAAAGCATTCGTGGATAATATAGTCTCTTTTATTAAAATTCATGATGATAGGATAAAGAGATTAGAGAAAGTGTTAGTTCATGTTCGAAGCCATCTCGATTACCTAGCACTCGGGAGGAAGAAGTTGTCCACACCAGAAACTATCCTCGAAGAACCTTTGACCTTTTCGAGAAAAGGTTAGCGACGAATCGACATGGAGAGACAATCACTTTTGGACCAAACTTTCTTGGTAAACCCTCCTACTAATGATTACGATAATACTAATCATCATGATATTGCAGAAATTAAGTTATGATGAGACTATTCGCCTCAACGAAAGATGCTCGGCGGTTTTGAGAACGAGCTACCACAAAGGAAAAAGATCCGGATGCTTTACTCTCCCTTGCTATATCGGGAGCCTAAACATGTGTAGCATACAGCGAGATCTTGGAGCTAGTATTAGCATAATGCCTCGTTCGATGTTTTTGCGTATGGAATTGGCAACTTAAAACCGGCCAAGATGAAAATTGAAATGGTTGATCGATCCATGCAATCGCCATTAGGAATTGTTGAAAATGTATTGGTGAAGATTAAGAGATTCCTTTTCGATGAGATTTTGTGATTCTTGACATTCGGAAGACAACAGGATACTGTCATTCTAGGAAGACCCATGCTTGCCACTTCTCACACTAAGGTGGATGTCTTTGCGGAAAATTGACTCTTGAAGCTAATGGAGAAATCGCCACATTCGGACCTAATGAACATTTGTCTACCCGTAGAAGGTGTGTGCAATTGACCCGATGGGGAATTTTGGTGAAGCTTTAGAAAAATTTCTTAGCGACCCCGGATCACGGAGAGGTTGACTCGGGAAGGATTTTGATGTTTTCGTGAATTTTGAGGAAGAGGATAACTTAGGATTAAGTCTTGAAGACCTCTCAAGTGATGTCGAGATGACCCATTGGCAAGATAACTCGAAAAACATTCTTGCAATCGGACCAACCACGGTTTTATGAGATGGGGCACGTATCCATCATAGGAATCCTATTATCGAAAATCTCATGCAAAATCGGGTTCATTGATTTTCACCCATTTATCGACCACGATTCCCAGATTAACATTATCTCTAAGGAATGCTACAACCAGGTTATGGAGAAGGAGCTTGATTACAAAAACAACTTCCTCGGGATAGCAACAAACATACGTGTTTTGTAGGAACTCACTCGTTTCTAGTCGACTTTGTGGTTTTGGATGATGTTAGCGAGTTCATGTCGGATAAATTTGTTGGGGTGATTTTGGAAAACCCTTTAAAGAAATATATGGGCTTGATAAAAGCGAGAAGGAAGGACCGGTTTGGTTAAAGATTGGCGATGATAAAATTGTTTTCAAAATGCCAAGGACTATCAAAATTTTAAAATTGGACTAAAAAGCAGTTAAGTTATGCTCGGCATTGCTTGGTATTAGTGAAGAAGATAAGGCCAAAGGTTTTGATCACCCCTACCAAAAGATCAAAATTTTTACTTAGGGTGTTTAGAACTTGGAGAAGGATACAAGCGAGATGAGAATTTGATCGGTGGCTTCAACATGGAGATTGCCCAGTCCGAGATGACGAACAAGCACGGTAGCCAGCGGCTCTGAGTCTAACAAAGACTCGTTAATAAAGAAAAGTGCTCTTTGGAGACAACCCGAATTATCCCTTTCTTTTGTTTTTATTTCCTTTCTGTTGGGTTTGTGTTTTCTAACCATTTTGCGAGAAACAAAGAAGTAATTCTGCTGCGATTCTTTGATCGAGCGAGTTACTGGCGTAACTCATCTTGGTGATTACGCCGTAACCAACATTTTAGCGGAAATTCTTGACGCATTACCAATTCGGCGTAATACCATCTCGTGGTTCGCCGTAACTACTCGCTTCTGACTCATACCGGGTTTTGCGATTCTGGCGTAACTCCCTCATAGGAGTTCTGACGTAACTCTCTCTGCTTAATTCTTTCATTTTAAAACACATTAACCTTGTATTAGTTTTAAATGAACTTTGTGGGTGTGTTCCTTGTAAACCCTCACGAGACTTCACTCGTCCACTTGGGACACCAAGTGGTTTAAAACTTGTTGCATTCGCTAAATGCAACCGTGATTCCTCTGAAAGTGAGTTAGGTTTGTTTTCATTTTATTTTTTCTTTTTAGTATTATGCTTGTCGGTATTGTGATTTCGAGGATTGAAGTTTGTTCATGGCGCTTAAGCGAAGGCACGGTTCTTTCTCGTGGGCCTTCTTCTTTTGGAGCAAATTTGGGGAAGTTCTCGCTCTAATTCTACCTTTCTCTTCACCTTTATTTTAATGCCTAGTACAAAGGGACTTTGTACAATTCAAGTGGGGGCGGGAGTAGAATTATCTCTTGAACTTTATTTAGCCCTCATTTTTCTAGTTTATTTTGAAAAATTATGCCATTTTAAAATTTTGACATGTTTTCGAACCTAACTAGATTAGACCTTAGTCGAGCACATACAACCCTTGACATTACATGGTGAGATTAGCCTTATCCGTTTCCAATATTTTACCCCAAATCCACCAAATTATGAGTGTCTTGGTAGCTTGTAAACTTTAGAACTTGGCCTTTGCATCATTTCGAGACCATAGGCGAGGTATGTTGAGTTAGCTCGATGTATTTGGACTTTTCGGTTTTAGAAGGCAATATTATAGGATTATCACCCAAACAGCCTACCATTGTGAGTCTATCGATTAGTCACCTCGACTTTTCGACCCCATGTGAAACCCTTTTGTTGCACTCCCTTTAGTGCAAGATACCCCAGATACACCCTTGAGCCATTCCTTTCATTTTGTCAACCCAATATATTGTTTCGTTACACCTATACACCTTAGCCTACCCTGTAGTCTTTATTTGTGATTGGGAAGTCATCATTTGCCTAAGTTCAAGGTTCGAGTGGAAAGGTTTGGAAATCACGCTTTCATCGACGACATTTATGAAGATCATTGAAGACCCCCCGAATTCCCATTGTTCATCTCAAGTGGGGGGATGTTATGTTATTATGTTATGTTGAAAAAAAAATGATGATTCGAAAAGAAAAAAAAAATGATTGAGTTATGATATTGTAAAGTGCGATGTTATAAGCACTGTAATATGAGCTTTATTGATTAGTATCGAGGAGGCTACCTCGGTCACATTTGAAGATTGGAGTTGGTAGTTTTGCCAACAGAAGAAGAAAAGATAGTATGCCCATCACGACGTCCTCTAATGACGCATCTACCTTGCATTTCATGATCCGGTCTCTAGACTTCTAAGCTTGAACTTTGGGCGGACGGTGAAGTGGTGATGACTTGGTTATAGATTTAGACTACACCTTGTTTTCATTTTACACCAATTATATATCCCATGTCTTATCCTACCCTTTAGTCATGAAGCGTGTCTAGGTGATGCGTGAGCAATCTTTGGTGTCTTGGCCATGGATTTGGTCATGTATCATTGATTTTGTCCACTTCACGTGACATGTTAGTAATGACGAGTCACCCTTAACCTTTGTCGTGTCTACCTATATTGCCTTGAGAATTGTTTAGCCCTTAACTCTAGTGGTGGAGATTTGTGTAACCGCCAAGCTTATGATAGAATACATGCTATGATTGTGCGATTGGTGATCACCCGAAATTGACACTTAGAATAGTTGAGAGATTTGAGTGTTTGTTCCCTTTCGTGAGGTGTTCGGCTTTGTTTTATTCTAGCATAAGGGATTTGTAAACTCATATTTTCGGGTTTTGGGAGATATCTTTTAGGAATCTATCTAATAAGGTCTACTTGAGGGCAAGTAGAGTTCAAGTGGGGATATTTGATAACATCAAATAGTCACGAATATTAAGTGTCAATTTCCCAGATAATGCTCGTTATTTATATCATTTATATGGATTTACGCTTGTTTTCCATTGTTTTCCACTTTCGGGTAAATTACGAGCATTGGAGCTAAAGAGGCGGATATGGAAACATTACTAAAGATTTATCACAATATGCCTATTTTGAAGAAGTTACGGCGTAACTCCTCTCTCACATTACGCCGTAACTATTGCGTGACCTAGAATACCAACTTATCAAGAGGTTACGGCGTAACTCTTCCCAAAGGTTCTGACGTAACTCCATTAGGTCAAAAGAGGTTCCACGTCGTTGTTATTTACGCCGTAACTCTTGCATCACTTACGGCGTAACCGAGTTTATTGAAGACTACGGTAACCACTTATAAGGTTACACCGTAACTAGCGAATCTAGTGCATTTATGAAGAAATAGAAGGTTCTGGCGTAACTCCTCTATTGGTTCTGCCAGAACCCGGACACAGCCTATAAATACCCCACGAATTCCGGCATTTCAAAGCATCCCATTCCACACACACACTCGAGAACATGGGAAAAAGCTCAAGGCATGTCTAAGGGAGCATCTTGAGATGTTTCAAGGAGAAGTCACACCATTACGATAAGCTTTAGCGTTTATATTTCTTTACTTTCAATTCATGTATTTCGTACCTTTGAATATTGAATTGATTTGCATGATTAATATGAGCGGCTAAGCACCCTTTGGTGCTAGCCTAGTTATGATTCATAATTGTTTTGTTTGCGTTTACCTTTACTTCCGTATAATTATTTCTAAGTGTATGCATGCATAGTTCTTTGGTAGTCACCCTTGGTTGGGTAGTTTTGAATGGCGGTGAGGCCAATTGCCTAGGAGATATGACCAACCCAACCCTAGGTGAGCGGATGAGAGCGGGAAGGGTAAGATATGACCAATGACGACCCTTTCTACTTGTGCGATTTGACCAACCGATCACCTATCGTTTGGATGAACTTAAGAATTGGGGTGTAGTGTCTAAGTTCCTAACGGCCGGCACTCACTATTTAGAATCTAGCATGTAGTGGTACTTAATGACTCGGCTTAGGGGACCGGGAACAACAGGACTTATGACGGTGCTTTGATTTCTCTGTGGTGGTATCTTTCTTGATAGGTTAGGCGAATTGACCAAATGTTGTCCTCTCAAATTTGACCCACACAAGTAATTGGAAGTAGGTGAGCGTAGACATAACTAGCTAGGAGGATTGACTAGGTTAGCACCACTATTCCTCTATTGATTTCCCTTTACCATTTATTTGCTTTTATTTTATTCTGCATTAGTAGTTTAATTAATTAAATCCCTATCGAAACTATTATTGTTCTGTGACAATTAGACTTAGTAATAATCCAACACACATAGCTCTTGGGACGACCTCGGCTTTACCATTTACTACACTACACACGACCGGGTACACTGCCCGTTAGTGCATTAGGGTAGACCATAGGTATAGCGAGACACTATAAATATTAAGACCTAGTCAGTAAAACCTACATCAGATTGAAAAAAATATATAAGTACAAACTGCTTTTATTTAATTCTTTATACATTGTTGTGGTATATTAATTACGTAACCCCGCCAATGCAACAAATGACTAGCGTTCTGACTTTATGAAAATATAAAAGTTACATTGTTGGAATCACTCCTAATCTATATTTCATGTGTTTGATTTATATGTAATATGTTGCTTAATTAGGCTTTTAAGTTAGTATTAATGGCAAGGCTTATGTAGAAAGCCCATAAGCCTTGATTCAAGCCCAATAAAGAAAAGAAGGGAACTTGTGTGTTGCCCTAGTTCCTTCCCTATAAATAATCTTGTAAACTCCCATTTTGGAGTTGGTTGTTCACTTTACATAAATTCCTACGCCTAAACCTTTCCATATTATATCGTGTGTATTGTGTATTAGGTTCATCCGATCACTTCTTACCTTATTTCTTACTCATTGATGCTTGTGTTACAACATGGTGACCTAACAGTGGTATCATTCGCCATCTCATTGTTTGAAACACTTTTGTTTTTTTTTTGAAGTTTTTAAGGTATACGTGTGGGTTTATCGTTCTAACACTTTCATACGCATAAAGCTTTAAAATTTACACTTTAAAACTCAAGATTCTTGTACTTTAAGGTTTTTTTGTGTTAAAGTTTAAGTTTTTAGCATAAAGTTTGAAACTTTACGTATGTACAATCGCTTTTGAGCTTGGTTTTGTGCGTACACTCCTGTCTACGCGTAAGCTGAATAAGTGAGCAAAATCATCAAGTTTCCAACTTTTGTGTTATTTTGGTGATATTGAAGCTTTTTCATCATAAAAATCAGGTTTCTAAACACTTTTGGGCATATAATCAGTTTTTGGTAAAGATTGGTACTTCCTAGTTCCTACGCATAGTAAAACCCTAGTTTTACTCGTAAGCATTCAAAGTCTATGCGTAAGCTCTTCATTGTTTGATCTTCAGTGCTATTGGTTTACTCAGTGTTTTCTTGCTTGGATAAGCCTGAAAATACTTCGACTTTGGATATCTTTTACACTGGTATAAGTGTAAAGGATTTTTTGGGCAAAACCCTAGTTTTACGCCTAAGCTAATCACTTACGCGTAGAATTCTTTACGCCTAAGCATTTTCTTACGCCTAAGCCTAGTCTTACGCATAAGCAAATCTTACGCATAAGCATTCTACTACTAAGCCTTTGGTTTACGCCTAAGCTAAGTGTTTCTCAACTCTACGCGTAAGCTATTCCTACGCGTAAGCTCTATTGTTATGCGTAAGGTGGTTTTCTACGCATAAGGTGCTTTCTACGCTTAAGCTGGTTTCTACGCATAAGGTTACTTCATCAACAAAGTTTCATTCGACTACAAAGATCCATCATCAACACAAGTTTCAAGATGTCTCAACCACCATACTCTAGCTACTTTCCTCATATGTATCCTCAACAACAACAACAACAACTCTATCAACAATATCCTCCACCTTCACCACAACAAATGCAACAATTTCAACAACAATTTCCTCAAGGAGCAATTCCACCACAGATGATTCAACCACCCCCTAGTCTACAAGTACAACCTTACACAAACTTTCAAAATCAACATCCATTCAAGTATGCTATGAAGGAACCGTCTTGGTTTGCAAAGATGTGTGAAGCTTTAAGTAGCCAACAATCCATTCATGAAGCTGGATCACTTGATAGACCTCCAATGCTCACTCCTGGAAACTACGATCAATGTGTGATAAGGTTCTTTAGGTTTTGTGATCTAAAGAAGCCACATGGAAAGTTCTTGAAGAAGGTCATCCTTGAAGGTCCATTTCAGATGCCTACTATCACTGTACTCGGAGATCCAACTGCTAATCCACCAAGAGATGATCTCACCAACGTTGTCGGTCTTAATGAACTTACTACTGATCAACTTCTACACTTGGAAGCCGATGAACTTGCAATGCAATACATCCTTTTGGGATTACCCAATCCAATACTTCATAGTGTTGATTCTCAGAAGACTGCTAAAGCAATGTGGGAGCACATTCATCTTTTAATGGAAGGCACAGAACTCGATCAAGAAGACATGGAATAAAAAATCTACTTAGCATATGAACACTTCATGATTGAACCAGGGGAGACATTAGAGTCATATCATCATCGATTCTCAGACATCATCAATGACTTGGAAAAACATAACATCATTATGCCAAGAATTGCAATCAACACTAAGTTCCTTATTAGTCTTGGTCCTGATTGGGAAAAGTATGTTATTTTCATCCGTCAAGCAAAGAACCTTCATCATGCTACATACGGATTGTTGTACGACTATTTGAAACCCTACCAAAAGGAAGTTGACAGAGAAAGGATCATCCGTGCAGCCCCTGCTTCGCCTTCACTCTCGGATAATCAAACTCTAGCTTTGTGGGCTCAAGCTTGTTATCCTTAATTCCCAACCTTACAAACTGTCTTCACAAACCCTCCACAATCAACTGTTCAGATTACACCATATGATCCTTCACAACAACAATCACAAGAAACTCAATTGGTTCCATACAACAACAACAATGATCAGGCACTCTACAGTGAATCAAATGAGGATGCAGATGCCTTTGATTCAATGAATGAAGGATTTGTTATGCTTGCAAAAGCCTTCGGACGATTTGCTAACAAATCTAACATCCGCATTCGCACCTCGTCAAATACAAGGAATCAAGCTGTTGTTAACAATGGAAGGGTTGAGGTTCAGAATCGTGGTAATGGTCGTCAGATGAGTGGTGGGCAAGGGTTTAATGTTAATGGAAGGAATAACATGAGTGCTCCACAACGGTTTCAAGTGGTTAATCAGGGAATTGCTCAGACTGGGGTTAATGGTCTCCGATGTTATAACTGTAATGAGAAGGGTCATCTGGCTACTGCATGCCCAAAGCCAAGAACAAGAGGCAACGGTTATCACAAAGAGGCTTTACTCTTGGCTCTTAAGGATGAAGCTGGTGGAACTCTTACCAACAAGGAACAGAGCTTCATGGCAAATCTGATTCGATGATGACATGGAGGACTTGCGAGGCTAATCAGCAGTTGATGTTAATGGCAAACATGCAAGAACTCCACATGAGTGACACAGCCCAGTGTATGACATCGACGGCTTGTCTCGTGCAATCAATCCAAACATTCTTATACATGATCTGATATCTCTGCCAACATCTGCTTCCGACGAGGCTCAGAGTGTTCAACATGAATCTTCTACATCTCATTATGATGATAATCAAATAGATCTCGTAGTTATATTTGACGATCAACATGACCTTATGGTTAATATTGATAATCAAGTTGACTCCGTGGTTATATTTGAGGATCTAAATAATGATCATGTTGAGACTCATATTGAACAAAATGATCCTTCGTCTAATCTAGATCTTGAACTCATGACCAAATTATTTCAGACCGCCAAATCTAATAATGATAAGTGCAATGACATCAATAAGCAATTAAAAGATAAAATTGCACTGTTGAATAAGGATAATGAATGCTTAAAATTCCAACTCAACATTTTTCAAACTAAAGAGAAACGTGAAAAAGGTTTTGAAGTCGCATTTGCTAAATCATACCAAAATGAAAAATCTTTGGAAAAACATATATGTGATCTAGTTGCTTCCAAGAATGCTTTGTTGTCTCGGATAGAACAAGCGAAATATGATCATAAACAACAACTTAACGCTCTCACTTCGTAAACTCAAAACCCAAGCTCGAGTTGTTAACTTGTCAAAATAGTTTGTGAATACAAAAAGCATTCAACGAAACGAATAGATAACTATCTTGAGGAAATTGTCGACTTACAAAACAAAATCAAATAGTTTCGAAATGTTCTTTATAAACATGGTGAGTCAATCACAACTATTCAAAAGTTTACTTTTAAACCTGATCCAAATGGACATGGACCGAATCTTGCTGATTACAAACCACGTTTTTCACCGCGAGCATTCAATCCAAATCCTCAAGTTTACAGTGCAGAACATAAAATTGATGATTCCATTATGAGTGTTGTTGAATACAATCGTACGGAGGAATTAGATGCATAAGACGAGAGTCGGTCAAAAATTGAAAATGTTGTTTACTGCAAACCATTTAACTATTCAAAGGCCTTAACTTTCGTCACACAACAAGATAATTCTAACACACCTTGGATTATCACGCCCACTCGATCTTTGGTCTCCAAACCATCAAGGTAACATATTAATGGTCATTTACCTTCACTCAGTGAAGTAAAAACATTATCCGACAATTGTCAAATTCTTAAATATTTTGAAACATTCATTTTGGACATCAAACTTTTGGAACGTGAAATTGAATTCCATTATGAAATAAAAGTTGAACATTTTCAATCACCTCTTGCGCGAGAACAAAGAGATATTTTTCAGAAAAG
This sequence comes from Chrysanthemum lavandulifolium, assembly GCA_022545495.1. NCBI lineage: Eukaryota > Viridiplantae > Streptophyta > Magnoliopsida > Asterales > Asteraceae > Chrysanthemum > Chrysanthemum lavandulifolium. The sequence continues at coordinate 704,833 of JAHFWF010000091.1, read as the reverse complement.
ACTTTTACCTCATGTTCGAAATTTGAAAATGTGTGCAATATATTGGGAAAGGGATTTTCACAAAGAGCTTGGATTTATGAAAACAGTTTTCGAGAAAACAGAAACATCGATTTCAAATACCAAACGTAAAAAGAAAATGTTAAGAAAAGATGTTGATCGACTCTTGGAAGATGTTATCTATGCTGATACCATGAATGTTGTGTTATTACATTCTCTTGCATATGCATTTGATTATATTACTACTGATTCTGTTGATTCTGTTGAAAATGTTGAGAATACCGATAATGTGTCACAAATCAAGTTTTAAAAAGTTGAAAATGAGCGATTGTTAAACGAACTTTCAAATGCAAAACGTCGTCTTCAATGGTGTCAAAAAGATTGTAAAAATCGAGAACTCGCTTTGCAAAACAAACTCAACCAGTTGCATACCAAAACTCTTAATCCAAAACTTGAGCAACTGGATGATGAAAATGTGTCTTTAAAGTGTCAAATTTCAAAATATGAACAAGAAATTTCAAAAGTTAAAATGGAATATGGTGTCATATTTGATTTACTCAAAACGACTCGTGCTCAAGCGTCAAAAGATGTTGATGATCACCTTGCATATACCCAAGATGTTCTACGACAAAATAGAAACACTCGTTCTGAAAATCTAGATTTGTTACACACTGTCCATGATCTAAAAGAAGAGTTGGTTAAACTTAAGCAAGATAGGAATAGTAACACAAACGTAATTGCACCAGGAATTCTTAGATTGCCTCATGACACATCACAAGAACTAATGTGCTTCCCTCTACTGAAACAGGAATAGTTGCCTCTTTTCCCAACGCTAGCACTTCACAGCTTAAGAGCACATCAAGGAAGAATAGGAAGTTGCGACATAAGAAAAGAACAATAAAGACCTCTGAAGTAGAAGAACACCTTAGGACTTTGAATAAGACTCAAGTTACACCCACTTTAGACCTTTCGTTAGACAAATGTAATAGAAAAAGTGATGAACAAATGCTGAACCTTTAAGTACTTTAAATGTTATGTTTGAAGCTTCTTGTGTTGGTTGTCGTAAAAGCATGTTTTCTGGTTGTCATGACAAATGTGTTGCTAAAGCTATCTTATCTCGTAAGCGGAACAATAGAAAATGGAATACCTCTAGGCCCACTAATGCTTCTAAGTCTGTGCTAGGTAAACCGCCTTCTAATGATCATGCTTCAATCATTGATGTACCCATAGCACCTCCTTCACCTCCTAGGAAGAACTTATCATCTAGTGCATTTACTAATACCAAAGCTAAGACTAGTTGAAGATGGCAGAAATGGTTACATAATACACTTGGCTTTAAATGGATACCTAAAATCATAAACATGTGTGTTTCAACTATAACTGCATTGGAACCATCTAACTCTTCGGGTTCCACATCTACTTCTATTCCATCTGTGTCGTATGTGTGTCATGCAGGTGATACAGATCATCCTCTGGATTGTTGATAGCGGATGTTCCCGACATATGACAGGCAATCTCAAACTGTTACCAAACTTTGTTTCAAAGTTCATTGGCACTGTCAGGTTCGGGAATGATCACTTCGCAGCTATCATGGGCTACGGAGATTACATCAATGGTTACATCGAAATTAGCAGGGTTTATTATGTGGAAGGTCTCGGTCACAATCTCTTCTCAGTTGGTCAATTTTGTGATGGAGATTTGGAAGTTGCTTTTCGGGAGAAAACTTGTTTCATTCGTGATCTACAAGGAAACGATCTTATGTCTGGAACCCGCACATCAAGTCTTTACACAATTTTAATGCAATACATGATTGCTTCATCTCTTATATGTCTACTTTCAAAGGCAACATCTACAAAATCTTGGCTATGGCACCGTCGTCTTTCTCACTTAAACTTTCAAACTATAACCAATCTTGCACGTTACAAACTTGTTGAAGGTCTCCCAAGATTTTGGTATTCTAAAGATCATCTATGCTCAGCTTGGGAACAATGGAAAAGCACTCATGCTCATTTTCCTTCAAATGTGGAACACAGCTCTCAGCATGTGCTTCATCTTCTTCACATGGATTTGTGTGGCCCAATGCGCGTGCAGACGATTAATGCCAAACGCTACATTTTAGTAATTGTCGATGACTACTCAAGATGGACTTGGGTTTATTTTCTTCGAACTAAAGATCAAGCTCCACAGATGATCATCACCGTTCTCACAAAATTCAAGTTCACCCGAACACGGTCGGACAAATCGTAATGCATAAAGGAACCGAATTTGTGAATCAAACTTTTCGAGCATATTATGAGAAAGTGGGAATTGAGCATCAAACATCCATTGCACGGACACCAGAACAAAACGGCGTGGTTGAAAGACGAAACCGTACGTTAGTGGAAGCTGCAAGAACAATGTTAATTAATGTTAAACTTCCAGATTACTTGTGGGCTAAAGTTGTGTCAACTGCATGCTACACTCAGAACCATTCAATGATTACTAAACGCCACAACAAAACACCTTATGAGCTTATCCACAACCGTAAACTGAATCTCAAACACTTTCATGTATTTGGATCCCTTTGTTACCCAAATAATGATCGTGATGACTTTGCTAAGCTCAAAGCCAAAGCTGACATAGGAGTCTTTGTTGGATACTGTGATAATTCTAAAGGATACCGGATCCGTCGTACAAGGGAGATTATGGAAATGATTCATGCAAATTTTGATGAACTTACAGAAATGGCTTTTGAGCAAAACAGCTTGGAACCCGGACATAACCGTCTAAACTTCCCCCAAACCCCATCATCAGCTGAACCAAGCATACAACTTACTCGTCAACAAATGGAACAACTATTTGCTCCTCTGTTTAGTGATGATATTGATCAACGTGCTCAACATGTATCAAATGTTTCTGCTGCTCAACCTGATAATAATCCAATACGATACACGAAATAAGAACAAGCTGTTGAAGAAGCACCTCCAATTGATTCTACAACAACAAATTAACAAACCGCATCCAATGACGTCAAGCGGTGATGATCTTCGAACCATGAAGTACCCCCACCTTCATATTATGATCCAAATCGTTCTTCAACCCTTTTGCAAATGAAACGCCACTCGATGTTACGAAATCATCTACAAGTCATTTGAATCCTCCTAACTGCAGAATGTATATCAACATCAACCCTCCACACATCGTTGGACTAAATACCATCCTCTTGTGAACATCATTGGAAACCCGAATCAACCAACAGAACTAGACAACGCCTTCAGACTGACGGTGAACATTGCATTTATGCACTTACCATTTGCCAATCTGAACCCAAACACATTAAAGAAGCAATGACTTATGACAACTGGATTGAATCCATGCAAGAAGAACTTAATCAGTTTAAACGTCTTGAAGTATGGGAATTGGTTGAAAAACCAACAGGGGTCTATGTTATTGGTCTGAAATGGATTTGGAAGAACAAGTTAGATGATGATGGTACGGTTATCAAAAACAATTCACATCTGGTAGCTAAGGGTTATAGACAAGAAGAGGGGATTGATTTCAAGGAATCCTTCGCTCCGGTTGCTCGACTTGAGGTTGTACGGATTTTTCTGGCATTCGTGGCTCACATGAACATCACGGTCTTTTAGATGGACGTCAAAACTGCTTTTCTGAATGGTAAACTGAAAGAAATGGTCTATGTTAGTCAACCAGAAGGATTTGTTGATCCAGAGTTCCCTAATCACGTCTACAAACTGAACAAGGCTCTCTACGGTCTTAAACAAGCCCCTTGGGCGTGGTATGATAAGATATCATCCTTTCTCATTGCTAATAATTTCATTAAATTATCGGTCGACCCAACACTTTTCATACAATATCACGGGGAACACATTTTAATCGTTCAAATTTATGTGGATGACATCATTTTTGGGTCAACACATCTAAAGTACTCAAATACTTTTTCAAAACTCATGAAGAAAAATTTTGAAATGTCCATGATGGGTGAACTTACATTCTTTCTAGGACTGCAAGTTCATCAATCACCCCATGGTATTTTCCTTAATCAGTCCAAATATGCTCTTGAAATTTTAAACAAACATGGAATGCAAAGTTGTGACACCTATGCCACACCAATGGCACATACCAAGAAACTGGACGTTGATTTGCATGGGAAGTTGGTTGACCCTACCAAATACCGAAGTATCATTGGGTCCCTCATGTATCTAACGACCAAGAGACCGACATTGTTTTTGTCAGATATCTTTGCTCCGTTATCGTCAAGACCAATGAAACTCACCTCTATGAGGCTAAAAGAATCCTCCGATACATCAAGGGAACCATTAATTTGGGACTCGTATTCAAGGATTCGGTTTTGAACTAATAGCTTTTTAGACGCCGATCACGCAGTTGCTTAGATTCTTGGAAAAGTACTTGTGTGCTCTATAATTTCTTGGTGATAAACGGTGTCATGGCAATCGAATAAGTAGGATTGTACATCGCCCTCAACCGAAGCGTAAAATGTAGCCATGTCGGCGTGTTGTGCTCAAGTCATTTGGATGAGAACACAACTCAAAGACTATGGTTACGTGTTTGATGTAATCCCGATGTACTACGACAATCGAAGTGCTATTGCGATATCGTGCAACTCTATTCAACATTCAAGTCTAAGCACATCGATCTTCGATATCATTTCATCAAGGAGCATGTGGAAAAGGTGCACCGTTGAATTATACTTTGTGGTCTTGAATATCAATCATGCACCTTCTCACCAAAGCCTTAGCTCCTGCTAGGTTTACCGAGTTGGTCCAATCGGATTGGTATGAGGTGTTTGACTCGAGGAACTGGACGAACTTTTGACACATTATTGAAACCAGTCAAACACCAAAACCTCTTTTGTATATAAATTTTTCAAAAACAAAAATAGAAAAATATAAAATCTGATAAAATACAAAAATATTCCTCTATCCAATTTCTTTCAAACATTGCAAGTACAAATCTTCCGTCAACACTTTGTTCTATCACACTTTTTACAATTTTCCCGAACAAGTGTTGAGGGGGAGAATGTAAATATTTTTATGTTTCATAAAACCTTGTACTTGCATGTTACCCAGAACTGGTTGTATCATTGATACTGGTGGTTACGTTTCTTGTTTCTTGACACTCCTCGGACCCAAATTTGAAAAATTACTTTATTTTAAAAGTCGAGGGGGAGTGTCGTCAAGTTTCTTTCCAAACCTACACTTCACACTTAACCAAAATGGAAGTTATGGGCGTTGGATGAAAATGGTTGAGGTGGAGGGACCATAATTGACAAATGTTTAAACTTTCACTTAACAAAACCTTCCACCTAAAATATCTTCAACATTTATTACATTCATTCAAGTTTTTACCAACCAACATCCACGGCCCTAATTCAAACCACTAATCCGTGCTACAAACCTCGAATTTGTAAGTGTTTTAAGGATCTTTGAGTAATTATAAACAATGGTTTTTAATTATATGAAAATCCAACGGCTAGATTTTGAGATTGTGATGATTTTATAGTCTACGCATAAGCGTATGAACATGAAATCACCATGGAGTGTTTTTAATGAAATGGGTTGTGTTTCATTGTTTGTTTCATGTCTTTAAACCATTTTCATCATGAAAACATACTCAGAAACTGTTTTAATCACTTATTCAAAAGTTAGGGTTTATGCGTGGATTTAGGGGTTTTCTTGTGTGAGTGTTTCTGGAAAATTAGTTGATTGAATGATGATTGCTACATGCTTAATTGACCATAACCTCTCTTGATTCTTACCCAGATACATGAACTTTATGAAATTGAGATTTAGGGTTTAAGACTCGTTAGAATTGGGGATTTTTTATTCTTGAGGTTTTGGATGTTAAAACTTGCTGTTAAACAATCACATAGCCTCTAAGACATCCCAGAATTAATTTACTGCTAATACCATGGCTAGATTTCTTACTCGTAAAATTTGAATCCCTAGGGTTTAAGTATTACGCATAAGCAATCTTTACGCGTAACTGATTATGACTATTATTCCATGAGAGAATGCAAGGGATTGAATAATGTGTTATTGAATATGTTATGATGAATTTATTTCAGGTTATTACGCGTACAAAATCAGAATCAAGGTTAAAATGGAACTCTATGCATAAGGATCATCTTACGCGTAGAAGGTTACACGTAAGAGAAATCTTACACGTAACTCTTACGCGTAAGGTTCTACATGGGGACTACGCGTATCCTGTGAAGGATATGCGTAAACTCGAGTCTTAAGCATAAAGTTCACTCTTACGAGTAAACCTTACGCATAAGCTCCCACATACGCTTACGCGTAAGCTTTATGCCAAGAGCTCTTTTCCTACTCGTAATATTTCTTACGCGTAAGACGAGTTCTTACGCATAAGCTTATGACTACGCGTATGGTCACAATTGTTTACGCATAAGCTTGCATTCATACGCTTAAGCCTAAATTTTAACTTTACCAATGAATTGTTACGCGTACAAACTTGTAAATAAATAACTCATAACGTCACGAAACCAAAATGTCACTAATAAGCTATAATGGTTAAAATGTTGTGTGAATGAGTGTAAATTTGGACTTTAAAATTCAAAATTAATATACTCACGAAACTTATCACGATTACTTTTGACTATTGGAAAAACAAGTGACATTGGACTCGTAACTTTCATTAACATAAAATATTCAATAATTGGACAATTAAAATCAACTTTTGACTAACGTAATGTCTTTCGATATGTTGGTTCTTTTGGCTCAATATCTTTCAGATCACAATATGGACGTCATAATGGAAAACGTTAACGCACCAAACGTACTCACAATGGAAGATATTTTCCCTACCGGTTACAACATGAAGATTGGAAATAATAACCTCAAAGTGGACTTTGATAACTTCACATGCTCTGAGTCTTCATGCTGTATTGCTGTGGATATTCTGAAGACTCATCCCTACCACAACATGCTTACTAACTCAACAATTGTACCAATAATCTATATCCATCAGTTCTGGCACACAATGAAGAAATTTGATGGTCAAGATGCTGTCACGGTGACTCTCAACAACAAACAAGTCACCGTCACTATTGCTGATTTAAGAGCAATTCTTCTGCTCCCTGCTATCCAGCTTGCTAAATTTTTTGCTACTCCATCAGAAGAGGCTACACTCCAATTCATGGTAGACATTGGCTATGATGAAGCTGCTGGGATCATTACTAAACATTCTTCGGTCGATTTGAAGAACATCCCTCAGCCATGGAGAACTTTATACATCATGATCGCCAAGTCTGTTTCTGGACGTAATAGCGGTTATGAGCATCCTAAGCTCATGGAACTGCAAATATTTTGGGGCATGGTCAACAAGATGCATATTGACTTCGCAAGTTTGATTTGGGAAGACATGATGTCTTACCTCAATAAGCCTGGCACCAAGGTCCCCTACATCAGATATACTAAGCTGTTGATCCAAAGGATACTCGGGAATAATCTGGACATTCCTCTGAGACTTGATGACCCCAACCATCACACCGCGTTGTTTGAGCCTACTCTAAATGTTGTCAGATTCAAAGACTCAACAACAAAGAAACAAGGTGCGGTTTGCTGATCGCCTTCTCACCGAGATTAAGAATCTTCAATCGTACTCACGCTATCAAGAAGCGAGCATCGGCAAAGTTGGCTTCATTGATGTAAAGACTTCGCTATACCACTCAAGAAGACCGGAGATCGGCAAAGTCTTTGGAAGTGCAAAGAAGCAGGAGTACCCGCAAGTATCCAAAGAGAACTCATACCCTCAAAAGGAAAGTTCCATCTAAGGGTGCTATTCGTAATCCTCAACCGGCACCAAAATTAGAGGACGAGGACTCCGAGGATACTGACACGGATGAAGAGGTTCACTACTCGGAAACTGCTACAGATGATACAACAACAGTAGAAAAACCTCTTAGTCCTAAGACTGACAAGGGTAAAACTCCAGTTGAAGAGCAGGAAGAAGAAGAGGGTTCTGATGAAGAACCAAAGGATGAGGACAAAGACTACCGCAAAACACTGAAGCATCTCAGGCAACAACATGCTGCTAAAGAATTTAACCGCCAACAAACTCGTGACCCTGGAGGTTCAAGTGGTGGAGCACTAACCACACCAGTTCTCGATGCGGTTAATCAACCCGATAAGGGAACTGGTACCACCACTCATGAATCTGAACAACAGCAGCAAGAGCATGATATCATCTTTGACTTTGAGGAAGAAGAAAAGGAGAAGGATGAGAAGATTACTGATGAAGACGTTGAGGAAGCTGCTAGGAAAAAATCTGATGAGGAAGCTCTAGCTAAAGAAGAGGCTAGGGTTAAGGTTGATGAACAGGCTAAAGCTGAAAAAGAAGGTGATGATTATCTTCTAGATAGTCCTGAACATAACCCGGAACAAACTTCTGAGCCACCAAATGACCCAGAGCCTTCTCATGACTCATCTTCATCTAACTCATCATCTCATTCATCACCACCACCATCCAAAGACGCTACCACAAGATCCACATCCAAATCAGTTAAGAAACCAACCGATACTTGGGCATCATGGGCTAAGACTAAAATTGTGAAAGCTGTCAGGCCAGTAAGGAAGAAAAACGTGGTCAACAAGAAACTGAATCACCATGGATGTAATCAATCTACTTGATCGTGATAAACGAGTTTTCGGGAGAAAGGGAACAAATTCAATAGTTTCTAAATAGATATATCCAAGGGGAAATGGACAAGACGATCAGAGAATATACTCATAAGTTTCTTCTCGACACCGTCCCTGGAGTGACAAGAGAGATGTTCGCCAGACAACTCTATCCTAATCTCATGTGATTGGTCAAGCAAACAATGCAATCTACTCTTGTAGCAATGCAAATCAATCCAGTCCAGCCTACAGCTGTCTCCGATGCAGAATTGATTTCCAAGCTTGTTTTAAAAATGTCTCAACGATCCGCAACATTTACTTCTGATGAAGCTAAACTATTTGAGGCATTGCTGGAATATCAACTCAAAACTTCATGCAAAGAGTCAGCTGAAAGGGCTAAGCGTCCAAGAGACGATGATGATGCGGATAAGGATTCTGAGCCGAAACGTAATAAGAAAAATGACGAATCATCATCTATGCCTCCACCACCCCAAAGGACCACCACCACTAGAAGATCTCCTCAACGTCCTCCTGCTACAGACAAACCTCGGGACTCTGAGTCTCCACCACCAACGAAGAAAAGTGGTGATCATTTTGAATACACTGGTGGTGACGATGAGGAGATTCCTGAGCCCCAACAACAACCTCCTTCTTCTACATCAACTAAGCAACCAACATCATCCTCCAAGCCAAAGAAGAAAAAGTCAACATCAGTTTTTTTTTTGGTAAAAGGGTTAATTAACCCCGGTAAAATTCATTACACCAAAAAACATTTAAGTACAAAGGATGAGGGTGATTTCCCTCATCGCAGTCCCTTAGGACACTTACAGACTCTCATATAAGAATGACAAATCAATCCTATAACTTAACAAAATGACACTACCAATAATGAAAAAATTACATAATACATTACAATGCTACTCAAGTAAATGCACTTGAGCCTTCTAAATCATTATGGCGGTCTACAATTACATCCACGAAGAATTCACGTATAATATGGCATGAATGAGCACCCAAAGATAGTTCACAAATCCATATCATAGGAATCCAACGACTTACCACAAGTCCAAGTAACCAACCTTCAAGCTTGTACATACAAAGACTCGTACCAACACTTTGCGTACCAATACATCATAAGCTTAAGAACAGCCAATGATGAGAATTCTACATCATGCACGATCTACAACAGCATAATCAATTTTTAGCAAGGATCTTGTAGAACCAACAATAGGGTCATCGAAACCCTAACTTCTGAATGGTAAGTCAAACCAGAAAGATCCCAACGAAACGTTAGGACCATGAATATAGCACACCCAAACCATAATCCAACAGCAGCAACATACGTAAGAACCTGTTTGGGAAGACAATAGGGTTACACAAACCCTAACTTCCAGCAAAAACCATATCTCGATCCACTCAAAATGCTATCAAGTCATCAATAACGATCAACAAAAATAGACTAAATAAGAGTGAAACAATGTAGACCAAGACTGGATACCAGATAATAGAGTATAACAACCCTAACTTCTAAAAACCAACATATTATAGATCCCAACACTAGGTAGATACCATAACTTTCAAACGCTAACCATAACCGACCACTCAAGATGAAGATCTTCCAGCCATATAGGTCGACTAATAGCAGCAAGAAACACGTACCACAAGCAGATCCGATCAGATCCACGCCCAAGACTTCCATCTCTCTCTTAAACCCACACCCATAACCAATATACTCAAGTAACAAGCAGATAAAAATCACATTCAGTAAGGCATTCAATATCAATATAACCCTAACAAGGGCTTACTTCCAAAGTGAGTAGATTAAACCTTAAAGAAGGTTTCATTAAAAGCACCAAATCAAGAATACCCAAAACAAAAGATATAGCAGTCAAAGCACAAGAATATCATTAGATCTTACCACGGACTAGGTACATGATCAAAAGAAACCAAGGTACAATCGAAATAAAAAATTTGATTGGTATAGCATGCAAGAACCATGCCGACCCACGATAAAGTACAAACAAGAATCGATTGTACCAATATAAAAAGAAACCACCGACAATGATCAATTAATTAAAAGATGCCAACCGACCCACTATCATGACCTATTAAGAAATTAAAAAAAAAAACACATGATAGACAAATAAGAGAATTCAAAACAGCCACTAAGATTTTAATAAAGATTAAAGCTAGTTTTGAAAAAGATAGGTATAGTAGACGACAAATAGCATCCAAGGAATAGGAATTAATATTGATGCTAGATAACAACGAAAATCGATCAGATTTGATGATATTAGGTGATCGGTTGTTATCCTTTTTGTCGCCACTCGAGAGAGACTTAAAAGTCAACATCAGTTGTATCATGGCTTGATGAAGATGAAACTAAAGAATATGACTGGTTTTCAAAACTTGTTGATGCAACCCCTCAATTACTGGAAGGCCAAGAACCAGTAGATGGTCGAATTCTGGAGCATGCCAAGCTAATTCAATATAAGTTTAAGGTGAAGAAGATGACGAAAGCAGAGTTAAGAAGCATCAAGAACGAAGCTTTTCAAATGCTAAAAGACAGCTCCGACAGTGCAATTGAAGTCGAATATCATCTCGACAACATTGCACGAGCCATGTCCAACAACATTGATTGGTTCAACCCTAAATCCAATATCGACTTCACTGACAAGGCTCTATACTACACCGACTGGACAAAACCACTACCCACCATTGGCCGACCTGATCAACCAAGGATTCCCTACCAATATTTTTTCAACAATGACCTGGAATTTCTTCAGCACGGTAGCAATGTAAGCAAGAAATACGCTACCTCACTCACCTTCCCTTTCCCGGCAGCAATCTTCTCTAACAATGTGGCCATCGAGGAAGAAGCCACACATATGTTCGTTGACAATGTGGTAAAGTATGACCTCGACGCACTATATGGAATTCATCATTGGCCTGAACGACGAAGAATTTACTATAGAAGCTGCCAGGTACTCAAATCGAAGAAAGAGGTGTATAGTGACCATCAGATAGTTGCTATAATGCATGTCACCCTGTCAACTAAGTGGGACTACTCATTCCTGAAGAAAATCGTAGTCAAACGCCAAGACGAACAGGAATATGACTTTTCTAAAGTGGATTTTTCGAGATTGTCACTCAATGACATTGAAGACATGTATCTTGCTAAGGTACAAGGTCGAATGCGACATTTCTCCACCAACATCCAGCTCCAGTACATCAAGTCATTGCTGATATTCATCAGAAGCATCGTTATCCAGGAACGTGTTGAAGACCTTCAACTTGTTGTGGAATAATATCAAAAGCGTGTTAATCTCACACCACCAATGTTATACCTTCCCGACATCAACCATCTTGCTCAGTACACCATCCTTACGAAACCAACGTTTGGGGTAGTTTACCGCAGTGAACTTCACCGTAATTGCTTCATGGCGTGCAAGGAGCTTCCCAAGTTTTTTTATCATACTTTGAAGAAGGTTCGGGATGGGATGGCATATAGGTTAAAGGAGATTCAAGAAGGCATAGGGTCGAAGAAGAGGTGGAATTCGAGGCAAAAGAGGGATGCGAAGAAGATCATCTCACGGATTGATGAAAGGTTGTTTCATCGTGATCAGTTGAGGACTTTGGAGAGCTTTGTGGGTGGACGTCAGAGCATATCTCTAACAGGCTACCAACGTCCATAAAGAACTCCCAGTGTTATTGACGGACTTCCTGGTACTCCCTGATTTGTTTCTTTCATTAATATTTGGATGTGTTGATCTATACTTGACAATGGCTTGTGCACACATAACAGTGTACAACCCGTTCTTGTAATGAAAGGACCATCTGGTACGCATCATTGCCACAATCCTTATAAAAGGAGCGAAAGCTTCTTAATTTTGAGTAAAACCTATCAAAACTTTCATTTTTCAAAGTTTTGCTCAAAAGAACAAGAACTTCCCCTTATGTTTTTCAAAACCTCAAAAATTAATATCACTTGTTGAGGGGGAGTACTTGCTTTAAACCGTTGTCACAAATTGTTCTTCGTGGAAATCTTCCCACAAAACTCGAAATGGACATATTCGATATCAAAATTTCGTCAAAAATAACATTTATATGCCATTTTTTAGGGGGAGAAAATTTATGTGATAAAGAAATATGTTGTAAATTGCTATTGAATCTTCGTGCTAAAGACTTAACCAATAAATTGACGAGCTCTTAAATGTTAGTAACTCGAAAAGACTTGTCCGGGACGGGTAATAATTTCAAGCTAGTTCGCTAGTGATGTAAACGTGTCTCGCAAAGGACTTGTCCTAGTAGAATGTACCATTCGAGAAACTCTTGGTAGACATGAACCTTGACGGGTCAAACCTCCTCACCAAGGAGTGTTTACAACTTCAAGTCGACCTAGTCGATGATGTAACCGTGTCTCGCGGGAATTGTCTATCCGAGTTGATCAATTCAAAAGTCTTGCTTTTCTCTCACCGTGCGATTTACATCAAAATACTTAAGCACGTGTGGAGGGGAGTATTTCAAAATATAAAACTCTTTCAGTGGTACAAAATGTTTTTACTCATAACCACTTTGAGAGATTTTTCATGAAAATGGTTTTATGGCAACATAGGTTAGTCATCGAGTTATAAGGTGACTAAGGTTAGGAATAATCGTCCTATGATCCGCCAGAGCTGGAGGGATCTACCCAAGGACACCACCAATAGTTAAAATTTAGAATTTCTTAGGTATGATTATAAAAAAAAGGAGAAAATGAGAATCGGAGAAAGAAGGAGTTCAAGAATTAAAAAAAATGTAAAGAAAATGTTGAAAACAAATAGCCCTCCAAATTATTCAACTTAGCGCAAACACCGGGTTAAATACATATGCTACTGGATGCCACTAGATGACACAGGTATTGAAGAACAAAGTCGTCATGGACCCAGTGACGCATGCACAAAACCTTCTTAGCCACTCAAGTTTCTCTCAACATAAGCTTGTTTCATTCTCACATGGAACCCTACGTAAACTATCGCTTTCTCTTAGAGATTCTTGGTATTGAAGAAGAGACCTCTCCCTAGTCTCCACTCAGAAAACCAAAGCGCACTATTGAGTCTAGAGCCACGAGATTCATCAAAAGATCTCTTAGGTACACTTAATCTTTCATCGCTTGTCGCTCAACAATAAGGCGCAAGTGATACATTCTAGAGTCCTTCGCAGATCTTAGCAATCTGCCGAGAACATTTATGAGGGTTCACAACCTGTGATCCTCGGTGATTGAATGGAAACTCCCGCCGGGGTTAACATCTAACAACCACGACAAAGAGTCACTCGGTAACTCCTTGTGGGTTACGCTTAGTGTTGTCTCAAACGGTCTATCGTGGGGTGATGCTTGATGTACCTCGGCGACTCACCGAACCATAAATGTACTTGGTATATCGTGTTAGCCTTCTTGAGGGCATCCGATTTCGAGAATGACCTTTGCTAGAATTAGAGATGTGTCTTCACATTATGATCTTGACACTCTCGAAGTTCGAACTTGTAAGTGCTGGAAATCCCGCTAAGGAGATTCCTTTCAAGAATCGAGTCCTGAATATGTGGGTCATTACTTGAACTTGTTCAACGTAATGCCAACTGTCCCTTATGGGATTCGGACGGCTGATTCGCCCGACCAAGGTGAATGGAATCAAGACATTCATTAGTAGAACAATTGTAGTAATCAATTCTTTATGAAAAGATTACAATGATCAATTGGTGTTCGTGACTGTACCGGAGATGATGTTGCTGATGGATGCTCGCGGGAGAAAGAGATCGTGCTGATTCTCCACATGCTCATACCAACAACATCACAAAAGAAGTTCTCTCAAAATCAAAGGCAACTCAAAGTCATAATGATTCTTCATCTAATCAAAGAATCTACAAAGTTATAAAGACTCGAGAACTACTTCACATCTGGAATTCATTGTCAAATGAGCGTGTAAGGATGTTGGAGAAAGACGTGGAGACGTTGGAGCAACGAAGCTGATCTGTAGCTGACAACAACATACTATCACAACCACCACAAAGAACAAAATATTTAAAGAAATCAAAGACGTCAAAGCAGAATACTTCAAAAGAAACAAGATCCCTACAATGGGGAGATTGTTAGAATCAAGGAACTTCTTCTCACAAGAAAGAAAAATGTCAGAAGACGTCAAAGAAACTATTACATCAGCATCAACAACATTTCATATTACTTAAGTCATTAATTACCAACATTAGGGGGAGATTGTTGGAATCACTCCTAATCTATATTTCAAGTGTTTGTAATCAATATGTAATAGGTTGCTTAATTAGGCTTTTAAGTTAGTATTAATGGCAAGGCTTATGTAGAAAGCCCATAAGCCTTGATCCAAGCCCAATAAGGAAAGGAAGGGAACTTGTGTGTTGCCCTAGTTCCTTCCCTATAAATAATCTTGTAAACTCCCATTTGCGAGTTGGTTGTTCAGTTTACATAAATTCCTACGCCAAAACCTTTCCATATTATATCATGTGTATTGTGTATTGTGTTCATCCGATCACTTCTTACCTTATTTCTTACTCATTGATGCTTGTGTTACAACATGGTGACCTAACATACATCACTTTGCAGTTAAGTCATTCGTTAATATATGTAAAGACGCGAGCATACCAATTGACCTACATACATATATATAACTTATATAATATATATAACCAAAGGTAAACATTCACACATAAAAAAGCGAGGATATTAGTTTACGTAC
Source organism: Chrysanthemum lavandulifolium (assembly GCA_022545495.1). Lineage (NCBI taxonomy): Eukaryota > Viridiplantae > Streptophyta > Magnoliopsida > Asterales > Asteraceae > Chrysanthemum > Chrysanthemum lavandulifolium. Next base: position 689,433 of record JAHFWF010000091.1, on the reverse strand, counting down.
CTTCTTAGATTCGAAGTTAACTATGCATACTTTGAGAGCTTTGGTTTGTTTGACGCTTTTGCTATGATCAAAGGGGTTTGATTGGTGAAAATGATTATGATGAATGAGTATCGTTACAAGAGTGTAGAGTAAAGTTGTAACACCCCCAAAAATGGTTTGCAGCGGAAGAAAAAGTTTTTGGGATGCTACTCAGTTGGATCATAACACAAGTGAAAAATAATAGCTTTTTCGTAAAATATTTCATTTATTGTAGTAAAACAAAGTTTACAAAAGTTGAATTGTTGCAGAAAATGGCCCATTAATAAAATGTGGTCCCCATTCAGAAATCGTAGTCATCTATGACCATGCCATGCCAATGCCCAAGCGCCTCGAGTTAGCTATCGCCTTTTCATCCCGAAAATACATGCTAAAAAGTCAACACAATGGTTGAGTGAATTTATAGGTTTAGTAAATAAGCGATTGATCACAAGATTTTCAAGTTTAAAAGAAGCCATGGGCTACGTTGTTATACGCCCATAAAAGATAGTTGATATTATTGCACTAAGCTCATGACACCAAACTAATCGCATACACCTAAATTCTTGGTGTAAGTAAATAAATTGCCCTACGAGATGTAATAGCCAATTACATAGAGATACCAATATAGTGCGCCCGGTTATTTCCGATAACCGAGTCGGGTCGTCGATTCCATAGTACTATCCACGATATTTACGTTCACTCGCAAGTGATTAATGGTTCATGATGTAGGGGACTTTTGGCAAACAACTTAGGCAGAGTCATAATATCAAGAGTACAACAAACAGTTTTCAAGAAATTGTGATCATAAAAGCAGTAGTAGCATGTATTCTCCCCCAAGGAGTTTATAAAACAGTTTAAAGAGTAAAAGTGGGGCTATGAACTCACCTTAGAGATACGGTAGGAAATGCACAACAATAGAAAGTACGATATGACCACGGCTTCAACACGAAACCTAGATATGATATGGCAAGTCTTAGATAATATATTCCATTTAGTTTATTTCCTTTTTAAGGTCTGTCGATATTGGATAACGATTTCGTATAATTATATACTTATAATTATATATATAAGTTTAGTTAAAATATCGTCATAACAATTCTCGTTATAATCTTTAGGTCATCAAAATACTTGTTTTTATAAAGTCGTTATGAGATTACAAGTTTTCTAAACATTTTCTTAATTTTACCTATTTTACCCTCGAGTTACTGAAAAGTACAAGTTTAACCCTAAACTTTAGAAAATGACACTTTATACCCACAAGTATCTCATACTCAAAGTTTCCAAAATTGTCACTTTAGTTCCTCAAAATCTGTTTTATAAAACATATTCAAAGATTGGATTTTAAACTTTTAATATTTATTCTAGTATACAATTTTAATGGAAGTGGAGGGTTAGTTCGTCAAGGGTGATAGTTTCAAAATAAAAGGGAAGGAAAAAGGGTGCCACAGTGGGATTCGAACCAGGGATCCCTCGCCTCATACCCATGCTCGTTAACCAACTGAGCTCGTGCTTGTTTTGTGTTTTATTTTACAACGTTTGCACTTATATCCTACGTTTAACTGTTTTAGTTTTTGCTATAAATCACATTATGTGAGCGTGAGTTTTTGCATGTGATTCACTGTTTTTGATTCTCATTTCTTCCTATAGGGCTTGCCATTTATAAACATGCATGCTCATGTTATACACAATAAGGGTTTTTGAGATGGTTTTCCTTTTAACGAAGCCCTATGTAAATGTCTATAAATGAGTTTGCAAACCAAAATCGTTTAACAACAAATGAAACGTGACGAGTTGAGTTCGAGTTACTTACGAGGATGAGAGGGGTGTGAGACTCGAACTAGAAGAGAGACGCCAAGAAAGCTAAACCGAATGCGACCCAAGTATCTCCTAACCTTCACCTAGCAACGTTTCCTTCTCCTTGTTCTACTCCCACAAGTGGACGATTTTCTTAAGTGTATGATGAGAGTGTTTGCGAGTTGTGTGAGTTTAGGTGAATGGTGTGTATGTTTGTCATGTGATTTAAAGGACTAACAAGTATGGCTTCTACTATTTTTTTATCTTTAGTTACTCTAGGTTGTAGCTTATTTAGCCTCATGTTACATGAACCTTGACAAGATTTATGTCCACTTTCAACCGAGTATGGTGTGGCTTATGTGGTGTCACGTCAAATTGGACACAAGACCCATTGGTTTAAGAAGTCAAAGAGTGGTCAAGGGACATTAGGGTATTTAAATATTTGTTTAGGGTGGCTAGTCATGGTTTTGTCCCCTTCATTATCCTACACACGATTTTCTTAGGTTCCAAGGGTTTTATGTTTCAAGTTTAGTTTGGTTGTATCTTGGCTAGTTTGGTTTGATTTGTACTTCATCATGGGATACTAGCACCTAAGCCTACTTGCCAATTTATGAGTTATCAAAATATATAAAAAAAAAATGCGCTTGGGGTCAGAGAACGAAAGAAAAGAAAAAGAACATGGCCACAAGTTGCTTGCCAACAATTGTTACAAAATATATATGAGGTGATTTACTTTGGTTTTGTCCTTTTGAATATCACATGCACGTTAACATGGGACCAAGGGAAATGATTTTTGTTGTGTCTTTGGTTTGTTTTTCGTTGGTCCACGGAAACACAAAGATACGATCTTTTGTGTTACCAAATTAAAATGGGGTAGATTGGGTTGGGCAAAAAAAGAAATCGGATAGGGCTTGGCCCATGGTAATTTAAGAAGTTGGGTTGGAACGGCTATTATACGATGCCCAAAGGAAAGAATTAAGAGTTGGTCGGGTTGGTTCTCTTTTGAATACATACTATGCACGCATGTAGTAAAAAGACCCATTATAATATTTTTGTTATGCTTGTGTCGTGGGGTAGTAGAAGGAAAAAGAGTAAAATATATATGATGTTTGTTTTAGTTGGCGCATGGAAAGAAAAGAGGAGCAAAGTATGGCATCAAAGATTTGTTTAATGAGTAGGTGGTAGCTTAGGGTGTTAGGTGCATGTTCATTTGCATGCTTCAACTTTTATAAAAGAAATTCTTCATGTGATTGTTGCTTTTGAAATTGAAGTAATATGAAATATAAGATGTATAGGATTTTATTTATGTTTTGTATTAATAACAATAACTTGGTTGGTTTTTATAGAGAAAAGGAAGAAAAGTGAGTAAATTTTGATAGTGTTTAAGTATCTAAAGTATTGGAAATGTGGTGCGGGTATTGGGTAATAGTTTTGCATGCGTGTAAATATTAGAACGCGTAATAATAGTGTTTTTATAAAACTTGAAAAATAAAAATTGTAAACTTAGAAAATGTTATTGAAATACATATATTTCATGTAGACTTAACTTTATTTAATGTTGGTTTATGTTAAATGCCATTTTCCAGTTTACGCAATTTAAGTTAACAACTACACGTAAAAATAATTATTTAAACTTCCAAAATAAATAAATTTGAGTTTTGAGGTTGAGTAAGGACCTGGAAAAGTACAGGTTGTTATAGTACCTACCCCTTATGGGAACTTCGTCCTCGAGGTTAAGTTTTTGTTAGTCGCTTATGTGACAAACAGAAATTTTAATTTAATTTTTTTTTTTTTTTTCTAGCTTTTGTTCGCAAATGTGAGGTGGATAAATTTATTCGAATAAAAAGAATATTTCAAGAGGCACAAATTCTTTGGGATGAAAAATTGGGTAAGTGTTTTGCATTCTCGAAGGATCCTATAAAATCGGTTTTTACACGTGATGCAAATAATTTCGCAAAGGTCGATGATTGATTTTTCTTAGCATACTAAGTTTTGATAAGGTTTGACCAGACAATTTTTGACTCATTAGCATAAATATTTTTAGAAAAACGTCACCATGCGTTTCATTGTTGACACAATTGTTATTTAAAGAAAAGTCATCGAAGGTGAAAACGTCATAGAAGAAGATGTGGTTGGGTATGTGCGTTTCGATAAGTTTTATAAGTTTATGGGCGAGGATTCAGGTTGTTAAAGTTATGCTTCTCAAATGTGGGGTATATATAAAATATATAGCCTTTAAAATTTTAAGAGAGCTTGATGTATTTAAATAAAATTGCTAAATTTCACTTTTGTGATGAAAACTTGTTAAATAAGGTTTTAGGCGACAACATGGGTTCGGTTCCAAGTTGGAGGTTTTTATGTGAATTCAAAATTCGTTTCGCAATTTCAAAGAGTTTCAAATACCTTAGCTTTTGTAGATGATGAGTAAGTTTTATTTTCAAGCATTTCCCATTAAAATGTGTATCGATTGTTTTCAAAACAAAGCGCTTATTTTTACTCCGAAAATTTTGTTTATTTTCAAAAGAAAATATTGGTTATCCTTTAAAGTTTTTCGAGGGGAATAATAGTTTATGAGGAAGTTGCAGTAAAGTTTATGAAATGGTTCGTAAAACCACTTTATTGAGTAAGAAGAAAATATTTCTATTAAGATAAATCGTAGTTTGCGGTTTGGTATTAAAGTATCAACTTGGTTTAAATGAGTAACTTGTAAAATGATTTTAAAATAGCTCATAAGGTAATAGAAGAAGGATTTGTTATTTATAGAACAGTAGTGAAATCGCAGTCAAATTTTTGTGATCTCTTGATAAGACAACAAATCAGGTTGTAAAATAACTTTTGAAATGATTTGTAAAAATAGCTTATAAGAAAACAATTTTTTTTTGTCAAATAGTAGAAAATTTCGTAGTTCAATTATTATCAAGGTGGTTATGAGGTGGTAATAAATTAGTCAGTAAAGTAAAGACGAACAGTTTGTGAGAGTAACGTAGTTTAATGGTTTTTAGATCAGGCAGTGGCTAACGCAGCTCACTAAAAGGGTAAAATAGTTTATAAGATCGTAATATAACTTGCAGGAAAAATTTGTAGTTTATAAGTCGCTATCGCAATTGTTTTTTTTTTTTTTTTTTTATCATAAAATAGTAGTAAGGTAATTAATCGGTTTATCACTCTATAGAAAATAGTTGCAAAGCATTAATAAGGTCATTGTTTATGAAGTATTTTTGGTTTAATAGCACAGTAGTAAGACTTTTTGGAAAAATGATCGTGAAGTGATTGGTAAAATAGTTGAAAGTAGTTCACGTTAGATAACGACGAAGTTTATTATTTCATAAGAGGGTAGTAGGACAGACAGTTGGTGTTTCAAAAGGGATGAGTGGAAGATTAGGGGTTCGTTCTCAGAAAAGTGGCTTAAGTTGCAAGCTAACTCTTGGTATGTTTTTAGATCTTTTTAGTAGTTCGTTTATTATTTATGTTCAGCGAGGGGATTCCTTTTGTAGATGTCGAGGTGTGTTGTTCCTAAAACGGCTAAGGATGAAATCTGGTTCATCGATTGAGTACGAGTTTTGGGGTAGAGATGACATTGTTACCGCAGTGGATGACGAGATGACTTCGATCTTAGCGTCTAAGATGACGATAATAGGATGGGATGATGGATACATGGGTTGCAACGATCCAGTAATAAAGGTTTAATGATCCAGTAACGAAGACGATAAGTCGATGGGATGGGAAACAGAAGACATGGTATTGTAGCGACCCAAAAATATAATCTAAACATAGAGTAATGTTGTGCGGTAAATAAAATTTTAGTTAGTCGCGCGTAATGTGCTAAGCAAGTCTAAATGGTACTTATAATCATTAACTCGCATCATGCAATGTTTTTGCTGGTTATGTATTATCTGCTCAGCAAATCTCATACATAACGTAGGTACGGAGGGCGCAAAGTGGTGGCGTAGAATGGTCCATTTCAACATGGATCACCGTGGTGTCCTTCTTGGCAAGTGGTAGTGTGCATCATCTGCCATGCAAATCTCCATGCACGTTGCTAGTAAGATGTAGATGCGGAGGCGTACGGTAGTGGTGTAAAATGGTCAGTTTAGAGAAGTAGTAATGAGAAAGGCGTTCCTCTTAGGAGAAAAATATCGTAGTGAGAGAATGTTGAGACGTCAGTGTGTGATGAGTAGAAGTAAACTTTTATAACTCTTATGATGAACACACATGAAGATTTTACCATTTTTAAAAGTCAATGAGGAGATCAACTAGACATATCACCATTATAACTACTTTCAGTATTGCAACATTCACCTCTGAGTCAGACATAGGTGATCAGGCTATGTCTCACTGTCCCTGGTTGAATATAGGTGATCAAGCTATATTCACCCGAGGTTCAATGAATCTTGCAATGCTTAGCTTAGTTATACTAGTAACATGCCCTAATGTCTTTAAAGTTTGGTATAAAAGATTGAACAAATATTTCATTTATGTGGGGGAGAAGGCGTAGCGCAGTGATACGTAAACATACGTATAAGTAAGGCAATCATAGCTAATAGTGAGACTAAATTGGCAGTAATAAAACACATATATTATTAAAGATGACTTCAACGAGTCATAAGTGAGGCATTCAGCTTGGCAGGCAGGCATTTGTCGGTCATAGGGTCAAGTTTTTGTAAAAGTGGTTATAGTCTAGGTTATGAAAATTTCCTAGTTCTCTATAACCATGTCTCTGATACCAATCTGTAACACCCCCAAAAATGGTTTGCAGCGGAAGAAAAAGTTTTTGGGATGCTACTCAGTTGGATCATAACACAAGTGAAAAATAATAGCTTTTTCGTAAAATATTTCATTTATTGTAGTAAAACAAAGTTTACAAAAGTTGAATTGTTGCGGAAAATGGCCCATTAATAAAATGTGGTCCCCATTCGTAAATCAGAGTCATCTATGACCATGCCATGCCAATGCCCAAGCGCCTCGAGTTAGCTATCGCCTTTTCATCCTAAAAATACATGCTAAAAGTCAACACAATGGTTGAGTGAATTCATAGGTTTAGTAAATAAGCGATTGATCACAAGATTTTCAAGTTTAAAAGAAGCCATGGGCTACGTTGTTATACGCCCATAAAAGATAGTTGATATTATTGCACTAAGCTCATGACACCAAACTAACGCATACACCTAAATTCTTGGTGTAAGTAAATAAAATTGCCCTACGAGATGTAATAGCCAATTACATAGAGATACCAATATAGTGCGCCCGGTTATTTCCGATAACCGAGTCGGGTCGTCGGTTCCCATAGTACTATCCACGATATTTGCGTTCACTCATGAGTGATTAATGGTTCATGATGTAGGGACTTTTGGCAAACAACTTAGGCGAGTCATAATATCAAGAGTACAACAAACAGGTTTTCAAGAAATTGTGATCATAAAAGCGGTAGTAGCATGTATTCTCCCCAAGGAGTTTATAAAACAGTTTAAAGAGTAAAAGTGGGGCTATGAACTCACCTTAGAGATACGGTGGAAATGCACAACAATAGAAAGTGCGATATGACCACGGCTTCAACACGAAACCTAGATATGATATGGCAAGTCTTAGATAATATATTCCGTTTAGTTTATTTCCTTTTTAAGGTGTGTCGATATTGGATAACGATTTCGTATAATTATATACTTATAATTATATATATAAGTTTAGTTAAAATATCGTCATAACAATTCTCGTTATAATCTTTAGGTCATCAAAATACTTGTTTTTATAAAGTCGTTATGAGATTACAAGTTTTCTAAACATTTTTCTCAATTTTACCTATTTTACCCTCGAGTTACGAAAAGTACAAGTTTAACCCCTAAACTTTAGAAAAATGACACTTTATACCCACAAGTATCTCATACTCAAAGTTTCCAAAATTGTCACTTTAGTTCCTCAAAAATCTGTTTTCGCAAAACATATTCAAAGATTGGATTTTTAAACTTTTAATATTTATTCTAGTATACAATTTTAATGGAAGTGGAGGGGTTAGTTCTGTCAAAGGGTGATAGTTTCAAAATAAAAGGGAAGGAAAAAGGGTGCCACAGTGGGATTCGAACCAGGGATCCCTCGCCTCATACCCATGCTCGTTAACCAACTGAGCTCGTGCTTGTTTTGTGTTTTATTTTACAACGTTTGCACTTATATCCTACGTTTAACTGTTTTAGTTTTTGCTATAAATCACATTATGTGAGCGTGAGTTTTTGCATGTGATTCACTGTTTTTGATTCTCATTTCTTCCTAAAGGGCTTGCCATTTATAAACATGCATGCTCATGTTATACACAATAAGGGTTTTTGAGATGGTTTTCCTTTTAACGAAGCCCTATGTAAATGTCTATAAATGAGTTTGCAAACCAAAATCGTTTAACAACAAATGAAACGTGACGAGTTGAGTTCGAGTTACTTACGAGGATGAGAGGGGTGTGAGACTCGAACTAGAAGAGAGACGCCAAGAAAGCTAAACCGAATGCGACCCAAGTATCTCCTAACCTTCACCTAGCAACGTTTCCTTCTCCTTGTTCTACTCCCACAGTGGACGATTTTCTTAAGTGTATGATGAGAGTGTTTGCGAGTTGTGTGAGTTTAGGTGAATGGTGTGTATGTTTGTCATGTGATTTAAAGGACTAACAAGTATGGCTTCTACTATTTTTTTATCTTTAGTTACTCTAGGTTGTAGCTTATTTAGCCTCATGTTACATGAACCTTGACAAGATTTATGTCCACTTTCAACCGAGTATGGTGTGGCTTATGTGGTGTCACGTCAAATTGGACACAAGTCCCATTGGTTTAAGAAGTCAAAGAGTGGTAAAGGGACATTAGGGTATTTAAATATTTGTTTAGGGTGGCTAGTCATGGTTTTGTCCCCTTCATTATCCTACACACGATTTTCTTAGGATCCAAGGGTTTTATGTTTCAAGTTTAGTTTGGTTGTATCTTGGCTAGTTTGGTTTGATTTGTACTTCATCATGGGAGGCAAAAGTTCAATATAGAACCAAAATTTACCATAGATCCAATCAACCAATAATAGCCATTCATTTTTTTATTTTGATAAACTTTCACCCTTTTTTTAAAAATTAAATATCTTGCAAACTGTTAATCGTTACGCGATAAAAGTTATACCATCGTGACGAGAATTAAATTATCTTTCTATAGATATGCACTACTATATATTTTTAACAACTTTTTTTTCAAAATTTCGGTCAACAAAATCATATATGATTTGTGAAAATCATATATGATTCGATTTTCTGAATCACATATGATTTTGAGAATCATATATGATTGTAAAATCATATATGATTCGTAAAAATCGAATCATACATGATTTTTAAAATTATATATGATTCGTAAAAATCATATATGATTTTTCGAGCGAATTTTGAAAAAAAATGTTTGTCGAAAATATGTAAAAGTGCATATCTATAGAAAGATAATTTAATTCTCGTCACGATGGTATATTTTTTATATTTTGAAGATTTACCGTTTGTAAGATATGATGTTTTAAAAAAAAGGTGGAAAATGATTTTGTATTAATTTAGATAAAAAAATGGAGGGTTATGATTGGTTCATTTGTTCTATAACAAATATGAGTTCTATATTGATCTCAACTCCTTGCTTGCCAACAATTGTTACAAAATATATATGAGGTGATTTACTTTGGTTTTGTCCTTTTGAATATCACATGCACGTTAACATGGGACCAAGGGAAATGATTTTTGTTGTGTCTTTGGTTTGTTTTTCGTTGGTCCACGGAAACACAAAGATATGATCTTTTGTGTTACCAAATTAAAATGGGGTAGATTGGGTTGGGCAAAAAGAAATCGGATAGGGCTTGGCCCATGGTAATTTAAGAAGTTGGGTTGGAACGGCTATTATACGATGCCCAAAGGAAAGAATTAAGAGTTGGTCGGGTTGGTTCTCTTTTGAATACATACTATGCACGCATGTAGTAAAAAGACCCATTATAATATTTTTGTTATGCTTGTGTCGTGGGGTAGTAGAAGGAAAAAGAGTAAAATATATATGATGTTTGTTTTAGTTGACGCATGGAAAGAAAAGAGGAGCAAAGTATGGCATCAAAGATTTGTTTAATGAGTAGGTGGTAGCTTAGGGGTGTTAGGTGCATGTTCATTTGCATGCTTCAACTTTTATAAAAGAAATTCTTCATGTGATTGTTGCTTTTGAAATTGAAGTAATATGAAATATAAGATGTATAGGATTTTATTTATGTTTTGTATTAATAACAATAACTTGGTTGGTTTTTATAGAGAAAAGGAAGAAAAGTGAGTAAATTTTGATAGTGTTTAAGTATCTAAAGTATTGGAAATGTGGTGCGGGTATTGGGTAATAGTTTTGCATGCGTGTAAATATTAGAACGCGTAATAATAGTGTTTTTATAAAACTTGAAAAATAAAAATTGTAAACTTAGAAAATGTTATTGAAATACATATATTTCATGTAGACTTAACTTTATTTAATGTTGGTTTATGTTAAATGCCATTTTCCAGTTTACGCAATTTAAGTTAACAACTACACGTAAAAATAATTATTTAAACTTCCAAAATAAATAAATTTGAGTTTTGAGGTTGAGTAAGGACCTGGAAAAGTACAGGTGGTTATAAAAGTTGAAATGCAGCTTTTGGTGGAATTTAGTAACAACTCACTAAATTAATAGAACAATTAGTCAAAGAACCGATCCATAAAATTTGTTGGGCCTACCTTTGGAATTTTGGTACGCTCCACCAGTTACCGTTCCAAAAAAAAGCGTTCCAAATACTCCTTTTTGTAGTAATGAGATTAAAAGCATTTTATTATTTCACATATTTTTTATAATTTAAATATCTTTTAAACCATTAATCGTTAAGCACAAATCAATGGTTGAAATCAATGCACAAATCAATGGTTGGTATTATATGCATATCATATGTGATTTAACATGAATATCACATGTGATAGTCAAATTAGTGTTTCATCACATGTGATTTTTTTCATACAAATTTCAGTAACGAAAAAAAACGAAAAGAATGTAAAAAACGTGAAAAACACGAAAACAAATTGTCGAAAGTATATGAAAGTGCTTATCTATAGAAAGATAATTAAATGCTTATTGTAATGATATATTTTTTTCGCTTAACGATTAACGGTTTGAAAGATATTAATATTTGAAAAAAAATGATAAAAGTGGGTTTTTGAAATTATTGAGATTAATCTATTCAATAGATCAAATAAAAATAGAGGGAAGATGGAGGGTGGAGATTGATCTTTTGGTATGTAAAGAATTTTTGTCCTCAAATGATCTTAAATTTTTAACTTTTAAGGTTTTTTGTTTTAGACGTTTTAGTTATGAAATTATCGTCATAGCTCTTTTAATACGTTAACCATTATTCAATAAATATACTCAAATGTGAGTAGGGGCGGAAACGAGCCAAGCCGAGCCCGAGCTCGAGCCTACCAGAGCACGAGCTCGGCTCGTTTAAGTTTTAAAAGGCTCGAGCTCGAGCTCGGCTCGTTTCAAGCCTTAAATTTTAAGCTCGAGCTCGGGTCATGGTATGTTATATAGGCTCGGGCTCGGCTCGAGCTCGGCTCGTTTATACGATTTGGCCATGAAAAGTTAAAGCTTGGCTCGAGCTCACCTCGTAATATATCTTTATTGAGCTCGTTAATAAGCTCGAGTTCGGCTCGTATATATATTTAATACTTAAAATATCATAATTTCGTTTAGGCTTGCGAGCCCAAACGAGCTTTGTATGTAAAGCTCGAGCTCGAATAATAAACGGGCTACAACTCGGGCTCGAGCTCGTTTAGGCTAGACTTGTTCAAGCTTTTTACCGATCTGATCCCGAGCTTCTCATGAACAGCTCGGCTCATTTCCATCCCTAAATGTGAGTAACTAATTAATAACCCAAGCTTGATAAACTATTTTAACTTGAAAAAAATAAAAACTTTAATTGAGAAAATGAGACAATCGCGCCTAACTAGAATTCCAAATAACCCGAATCGAAAAATTAACCAAATTTATTAGTAAGTCTATTACTAAACTGCCTACCCTCTTCAAAAATTCTAGATCCGCCACAGGTTCATAGTCCTTATGTGCCTCCCTTCTTGGTTGTGGCTTTGCCACAAATCCACGACCAAAACATGTTAGTTGTCGAAGTATTTTTTTTGTAAGGTTCTTCAGATATCCCTCAGTCTTGTTAAATAAGCCTTCTGGATACATGCGAGGATAAAACAACGCGTTAGTCTCACCCTGGGTGTTATCCCAGAACCAGACTCCGGCGTGAGAGTAAGTAGGGGATAAGCCGAAGAGTATAGTGTAAATGTGTGTGTGTAAGAAATGATACCTTTTTACCAATTACTGTATGTGTATTTATACTCTTTGATGTCACTATCTCGGTCCCGGGCCGACGCATTCTATGGGGTTTGTTGGTCTTTGTCGGGGTGACATTGTCCCTAACATCGCTCTCTGGTGTCATCTCGACACCCGGAGAATGAGACGAATTGTATTCGGCTAAATGCCAAAATCTTGTCGGTCAATGATCCGCCGGTTCTTGGCCTTCGATGCGCCGTTCGATGCAGTATTAGGTCCTTCGGCCGTCGAGCCGATGGACCATATACGTCGTCATGTCCACCCCAGTATCATGTTACTTGTTTTTGACAAGTGACGTGATATTAGTCTAGTCGTCCATTGAGTCCGTCCGGAGTTATTGGATTTGTCTCGGTTTCATGGGCCTGGCCATGAACAGTGAGCCCAAGCCCATTGGGTGAAAATAGGTTAAAATAAGATTTACCGGGTTATGTGGGATTGTGCCACGTGGCAGACAAGCGTTTGCTGATGGTTCAGATTCGTCCGCGTCCTTTCCTGACATGACGGGACGTTTCGTGTCCCCACTTCCTTTGCCTATATAATTCATTTTTACCTCATTTGTCAGTTTTACTTTATACTCTTATCCCATTCACTATTTGTTTTCGAGTCCTCCGGCAAATCCAGGTGCGTTCTTTCTCTCTTATTTCGTCTTCGTTTGCGTTGCCTCCTTGTCTATATCCCATGGCTTCCGGTTCGGAACGTCCCGCTTCTGATCTTGCTCCCAAATCGGATATGCATATTTATTCCTCCGTCCTCTCCGAAGGGGAGTTGGAGGGTATTATAAGCGAATATGGAATTCCGATGGACTTACACCCTCGCTTACCCCCAACGGACATTACCATGAATAATCTTCCGGAGGATGCCATTGGTTTGTATGAGCAATATTTTACATTTTCGGGGGTTCGAGTTCTGTTTTCCACCTTTCTTTTGAGAGTTATAAGGTATTTCAAAGTCCACATCTCTCAGCTAGTGCCCATCGGACTGAATAGGCTAGTCATGTTTGAGATATACTGTCGGAGCCTGGAGATTCAGCCGACTGTGAATTTGTTCCGGGTCTTTTATAAGTTGAATAAACAGGGGCATTGGTTCTCGTTCGAGTATCGAACCGGAGGGGATTCCCCTTCGCGTATCTTCAAAGAGACGTGCTCAAGCTTGAAGAAATGGAAAGACAATTTTTTCCTAATTGACCGAAGGGCTATCCCCGAGGCCATGCCCTGGAGACATCCGGACTCTAATGTTTCGGACAATGCTCCGTCAGGCGGTTTTGAGGATGCCGATGTCCGGAGGTTATGCGAGGGAGTGGTAGAGCTCCGACCCATTCACTCTGGTCTTTTATTTGAAGTTGGATTGACGAAGGTCTGGAAGCATCCCGGTTTTCATCCGGAGTTCAAGGATATCGATAAGAATGGTAACGCAAACGTTTAGGCTTATCCCAGCTTTTTAGCGCGTCCTTCCTCCTTTGTTAATCTAGTTAATGATTTTCTTTTGTTTTGTGCAGTTATCACCATGTCTCGGTATCTACGCTTGAGATCCGAGCAAGGGTCCAGGTTGGGTCGTGGCCATCTGCTCGCCGAGGGGGAGGCGATACTTCAACATGTGATGGAGCCATTGCCGGTGGGTGAGCGCGTCCTCGAGCCAAGCAGAGTGCAAAGGATTGTTGAGACGGCAGATCCGGCGGTGTTGAAGGCGAAAGAAAAGAAAAGAAAACAAATGGAGAAGCGTCCGGCCGCCGGGGGGTCATCCATGTTGAAGAGGAGGAGGCCCCCCTCTCCTTTCATCGAGATATCGTCCATCCGAGAGGATTCTCAAGGAACCCATTCGGTTACCCCTTTGAATACTGCAGGCCCGGAAGGGACTGCTGAAAATATGGAGCAGGTGGCCGCGGGGGGTGGTGGTGCCGGTGGCCAAGAGGAAGGCTTGTCGGAGAAGAATTTGAGTGATCATGTTGAGGAAATTTCCCAGGATCTGACGGGGAATGTTCAAAGGGCTGGTGGTCATGTCCAAGGTACGATTTCCCTTTACTTGGGTCTCTTTTTTGTTATCATCATATTTTTGTTGACATCCTTCGTCTTTTTGTAAGACCTGAGCCTAGTACGTCCGGAGCGGGTGGTCACGAGGCTGTTCTCCACCTCGCTAGTCCGTTTGTCGGAGGTACTTTTGGTTTCGACTTTTATTCTTCCATTCTCTCTTCTCCTTTTTTTAATATATGGGGGCTAATCTTTTTCTTCTTCTTCCAGGTGGGTTTGGTCGAACGGGTTCCGGTGAACCCTTCATTCTCGGCTGGGGTTTGACGGCCAACAAGAGTTTGAATGATGTTGTTCAATGTCGGGATATGATGATTAATCTCACTCCTCCTTTTGTCCGTGCTGAACAAGAGGATCTGACTGATGATCGGGCTTTGTACAGGGGATGGTTTGAACTATGTCACGGGTCCTTGGCTATTGCCGAGGTGTTTAAGAGGTTCGAGCATTTGGGTCATCACTACGCAGAGCTCTATAAAGCTCATTCCACCTGTTGCGGTCTTGATTCTCAACTCTCTGAGGCTCAGAATAACCTCCATGCTTAGATGGAACCTAATGAGAAGCTTGTCGCGGATCATCAGGCTCTCCAAGTATCCCACCAGGATTGTGGCCGGAGGGAGGAGGAGATGAGTTCCCGTTTGGCCTCTTTGGAGAGGGAGGTGAATGAGTTGAAAGCTAGAGATGAGGAGAGGGAGAAGAAGGTGGCGTCGTTGGAGGAAACCTTGAGGAATAAAACCGTTGAATTGGAAGAGTCTGAAAAAGAGGCTTCGACGTTGAGGGCTGATGTTGAGAAGCTTGTTGTTAGTGCTGGTCACGAGGAGAGATTGAGGTTCAATTATGTGAAAGAGTTGGTCCCAGCGGTTGTTCGACATTTGCACGGAAGTACCGAGTACATGCAAGCTTGGGGGGATGTTTTTAATGCTGCCATTGACTCTGGTTATTTGGATGGTATAAGGGAAGGTCGAACGGAGGATGAGGTGAACAAGATCCTGGCCTCTCAGAAGGACTTTGATATGAAGGCCGTTGAGGGGTTTAATGCCGCGTATGACGAGATGTTTACCAGGACTTTCCCTTATATCGAAAAGATCAAGTGTTCCTACCATCTTCCTCTTGCTGACTTGATGAACGTCCTTCCTGAAGGGGTTGGGTCCACTCCCGGTGTTGGCACTTCCGGGGGGTCTTAGTCGTTTATTTATTTGCTATCTTATGATGTTTGTATGCTGGAACAATATTTTTATTTGTGTCATTATGGGCCTGCGTGCCTTTAAGTTCTGTAATCAAACAATTTCATTCGCATTTCTGTGGTTGGCTGATGTATTTTGAAAATATTATAATTATGTTAATTTGGGTTGTTCGTATATCCGATGGCCATTTTTTATCATTTGTGTATACATGCTTGTGTTTGTATGTGTCTCGTTATAGCCTGTTGGTGGGTACACCTGGGGGCTCATCCCTGGCGTCGTCACGCCTTTGGGGTATCTGCGTGCCGTTAGGGCGAATACTCCTCAGCTCTTCCCATAATGACTTAGCATTATTTTGGGATATGCAGTTGCCTAACCGAATGGTATATGGGCCTTCCCTAGTGTCATTGCACTTTCGGGGGTATAATAATTATGTTCGTAGGGTTTTCGGTGCACGGTCGGAGGTAGCTAGTCTCCGCCGGCTGTACCTCCTACGTTGTATGAAACACAATCATGGGAAAATTTTCCTCCTCTCTCATAGGCAGGGGAATATATCATTGCTAGTGAAAGTAGAAATAAAGTAGTTTATGCCCGTAGGCTTACATCTCGTTTTGTAACATTCTAAAGAAAACACTTCTTCCAATTCATTGTGTGTCATTTTTGGGGTACCTCTTCTTCATCCATAGTTTCCAATTTGTATGAGCCGTTGAGGTGTGCTTCAGTGATCCGATATGGTCCTTCCCACTTTGGCCCCAGCTTGCCTTGCTCTTCGACTCTACTGGCTTCATTTTTTCGGTACACAAACTCTCCTAGTTTAAAGGACACCAAGCGTGCCTTTCGGTTGTAGTACTTTTCCAACTTCGTCTTATACCTAGCTTCCATCACGGCTGCTTCTTCTCTCCGTTCTTGCAATAAGTCAAGATTGAGATGGATTTCCTCTTCATTCCGTTCCTCTATGCGACGAGGGTCTTCCTCCTCAAGGCCTTCCCGTATCACCCTCGTTCTGTATGTTGGAATGCCGATTTCTGCTGGTATGACTGCTTCATTTCCATAGGTAAGGCTGAAGGGCGTTTCTCCGTTGCTCGTTTTGATGGACGTTCGATGTGCCCATAGGACATTCGGTAGTTCATCTACCCATCTTGCCTTTGCACGTCCTAATCTTGCTTTGATTCCCTCCATCAAGCTTTTGTTTGCCCTTTCTACCAATCCGTTGGCCTGCGGGTGGGCTACGGCGGTGTTGATTTGCTTGATGTTAAGATTTTCACACCAAATTTTGAAGGGATTGTCCACAAACTATTTTGCGTTATCCGTGACAATGATAGTTGGGAGACCGAAGCGGCAAACTATGTTGTCCCATACGAACCTTGTGACATCCTTGCCGGTGATCCTTGCCAACGGCTTGGCCTCGGTCCACTTAGTGAAGTAGTCGATAGCAACTAGGATGAACTTGACCTTTCCTGCTGCTGCGGGTAGGGGACCTACTATATCCATCCCCCATTGGTAGAAGGGTCATGGGGCCATGATGGGTGTTAGCTTGGTCTTTGGCAGCTGCGGTACTGGGGAATGGATCTGGCAAGAGTCACATTTGAGTATCTCATTTCTGGCGTCCGGTGCATGGTGGGCCAATAGTATCCTTGCCGCATGGCTTTCGCTACGACCAATCGTGGGCCGGAGTGCATCCCACAGGCTCCCATGTGTATCTCCCGTATAACGTAGTTCGCCTGTAAGGGGCAAACGCATCTCATCATAGGTACTAGGTAGGCCTTTTTGTAGAGTACTCCATCTTCCATGACATATTGGCTGATCTTCATCCTTAGGGTGCGGGCTTCGTTGGGGTCTTCCGGCCAGATCCCTTCTTCGAGACACCGGACGATTGGAGTCATCCAATTGTCCCCCTCTTCTTCGACAATGTTGTTAACTTCCTTCACTTTGTTGACCTTTCTCGTAGTACTTCCACCAAAACCTCCTTTGTCAGGTGGTCAAAAGCGACCGTAGCCAACTTGCTGAGGACATCTGCCTTTTGATTCTGGCCTCTGGGGATGTTCCGGATGGTGAAGCTTTCGAAACCTGCTATGTACTCCTTTGCCTTTGCCAAGTATTTAATCATACTTTGATGACTTGCCACATAATCCCCGCTAATCTGGTTGGCTACCAGCTTTGAGTCCACCCGGACATCGAGATGGCGAACGTGCATGCTTTCTGCCATTCGTAGGCCCGCTAGTAAGGCTTCGTACTCAGCTTCGTTGTTGGTGCTTTCAAAATCAAGCCGAATGGTGTAGGTAAACTCCATCCCTTCCGGGCTAATCAGTACAAGACCCGCTCCAGAGCCCTTATTGTTGGATGCCGCGTCTGTGTACAAGAGCCACTTCCCTTCTTCCCTCTTTTTTGCGGCTGGTTGTTCGAAATACTTCCCGTTATCTTCTCCAATGGGAGTTTCCGAAATGAAGTCCGTCAACACTTGACCTTTGATCGCATTTCGAGGTTCATACGTGATATTGTAAGCAACCAGCTCCACCGAATACTTAGCCAACTTTCTCGACGCCTCTGGCTTGTTGAGGATCTGCTTGATTGGCTTATCCGTGATGACTTTGATAGGGTGTGCTTCGAAATACCTTCGGAGTCTTCGTGACATGTGTAATAAAGAAAGTGCTAACTTTTCTATTGGAGCGTAGTTCCTTTCTGCCTCGTTGAGTGTCCGACTTACATAGCGGACCGGTAATTGCTTTCCTTTCCTTTCGGTCAACAGGATTGCGCTGACTGCCTCTTCGGAAGCTGCGAGGTACACATACAGTGCTTCTTTCGCCACAGGTGTGGTCAATGAGGGGAGATCCGTTATGAGCTTTTTCATCTCCTGGAAGGCTTTCTCTGCTTCTTCTGTCCATCGGTACTCTTCTTTGTTTTCCTTGGTGATGTTCTTAAGGGTTTCAAAGAAAGGTAAGGATCTTTCGGCAGACCGGGACAAAAAACGATTGAGTGCCGCCAACTTCCCGCTGAGACTCTGCATCTCTTTCAAGGTCTTGGGTGATTGCATGTCCATGATCGCCTTTGTCTTCTTCGGGTTCGCCCGGATTCCTTCCGAGGTCACCATATATCCCAAGAACTTTACTTCCTCCATCCCGAAGGAGCACTTCTTAGGATTCAGCTTCATGTTTATCTTCCGAAGGTTATCGAATGTTTCGGCTATGTCTGCCAACATCCCGTTCTCCTCCTTGCTCTTGATGACCATGTCATCCACATAGGCTTCCAGGTTCCTCCCTATCTGTGACTGGAAAGCAGAGTCTATCATCCGTTGGTAAGTAGCCCCAGCGTTCTTTAGAACAAACGGTATTTTTGTGTAACAGTAAGTCCCTTGTTCTGTGTAAAATGTTGTTTTCTCTTCATCTTCCCTCGCCATCTATACTTAATGATAGCCCTTGTAGGCGTCAAGAAAGCACTTGTATTTGTACCCCACGACTGATTCGATCTTCCAGTCGATCTCCGGTAGAGGGTAGTAGTCCTTAAGGTATGCAGAATTGATGTTTTTTAAGTCGATGCACATGCGCCAACTCCCATCACACTTTTTGACTAAAACAGGGTTGGATATCCAGGTGGGGTATTTTACGGCTCGAACGATGCCAGCCTTAACCCACTCTTCAACCTCTTTCGTGACTGCTTGGCTTCGATCGGCTGCCAACATCCGGCGTTTTTGACATTTCGGATTCACCGTCGGGTTGGCGTTTAACGTATGCTCAATTACTCCTCGGGGAACCCTTGTCATATTCGTCGGTTCCCATGCAAATACATCCAGGTTTCTCTGGAGAATCTCTTTGAGGCGCCTCTTGCATTCAGGGGACAAGGCGCCTCCTATCGTCACGGATTGTTCCGGGAAAGCCGGATTAATCATCACCTCCTCCGTTAAGCCTACCTCATTGGTCTTTCCTTGCTCTTGATGATCGGGCTGTGGCGGAGCGGCCTGTATTCTTTCTAACCTTCTGCATTCCGAGATAACGACTGAACGAGTTACGAGGGTA
This sequence comes from Chrysanthemum lavandulifolium, assembly GCA_022545495.1. Lineage (NCBI taxonomy): Eukaryota > Viridiplantae > Streptophyta > Magnoliopsida > Asterales > Asteraceae > Chrysanthemum > Chrysanthemum lavandulifolium. The sequence goes on along the minus strand of JAHFWF010000091.1, from coordinate 670,026 downwards.
GCAATTCCTTGGGGGGTGGGAAACTTCATCATGGAATGCACTGTGGAGGGTATGGCCCTTAACATCTTCAGTCCTGTCCTTCCCAAGATCACGTTGTAGGGTGATGGAGCACGGATGACAGTAAACTTCATTCTGACCTTCTGATACAACCCTTCGTCTCCAAATGAGACATCTAGCTCGATCTTTCCCAACAGTCTAGTCACTTGCCCAGCAAATCCGAGTAAATTTGTCTGCGTTTTTTTCAGCCGAGACCTTATCTCCGGGCTCAAGTTGTTGAAACAATGTTCGAACATTACCTCAACCGAGGCTCCTTCATCCACGAATACCCTTCTCACCAGATATCCCTCCATGTTTGCTTCGATAATGAGGGGGTCGTCCGATATATCTCCATCGGGGAGGGAAGGAAAGGTTATGGGTACATTCATCCACTCTTCTTCCCGCTCCGTTGATTTTCTCTTTCTCCTCTCCGGCCATGCCCGGATCATGTTAATGACCTTGTCTTTGGTTCCTGTCTCTTTCTTGGGAGGGTCCCGCCTACCCTTCTGTCTGAGATCCCTAATCAAGTGGTTTAACTTTCCTGATTCCAAGGCTAGTTCCAACTGTTTCTTAAGTTGATAGCAGTCATTTGTGTAGTGTCCTTTTTCTCCATGGTAATCACAGTACTTGTCCTGATTTTCCTTCCTGGGCGGGTCACGCATGGACTTCGGGGGAGGTAAGCGTAGCTGGTGCTCAGTAGCCAAGATTTCCTTTGGAGGTTTGATGAGCGAATCTAACGTCAGACGGGAAATGTTTCGACTCAGGTGGTCACCTCGAGCGGGCAAGTAAGGTGTCGACCTGTCTCCGTAACGATGAGAACTTCCGCGATCTCTGCTTGCATACCCATGCCGCCCGTCGCTTCTCTTGTCTCCTCCATAGTGTCCCCTAGCAACCCTTTCATCTTTTCAGAAGGGACCAGTTGAGGCTCTCCTGGTCGTGTCATAACCGCTTGGCTAACTCGGGGCACTTGCATCCGCTCATGAATGAGGAATCCTCATGATCTCTAGCACACCTTGTATAAACCCTGTCTCGATGGTCCATCTTTCTTTAAACTCTGGTAGCGATTCATTAGCCTTCCTCACGATCTTGGTTATTTCCGTCGGGTCCTTGAGGCAAGCCTTGTGCAAGGAGAAGCGAGCTTCGAACTGCTCTCTGAAGTCGGCCCATTCGTCTATGCTACCCGGAGGAAGGCGATCAAACCACCCTCTGGCCTTCCCGTCCAGAGTCTGTTGGAACATGCGGCACCATACCGGCATTGGCCATTCCTCATGTCCTACGGCCCCTGTGAACCTTTAAGATGGTCTTGAGGGTCCGTCGACCCATCATACAGCTTGATGTGGGTGGGCATCTTGTGTTTAGGTGCTGAGAATTTGATGATTCGCCGAGTGAAGGGGGACCTTGAGACTTCCTTGAAGGGTTTCCCTAGATCATCGTCCTTTATTTTACTTCCGGTCACGATCTCCTTCTTCTTGCCCGCCGGCTCGCTTTTGTCAGGGGCTGTTTCGTCTTCAAAGTCCAACCGTATCGGATCAACGGTATCCCTTCGGTTGTTATGTTCTTTTATCATGGACTTGAGTGCAGTTACATACCCTTCCAACTGCTCTCTTGTCACTGGGGGGAGTTGGCTTCCCCTCCTCCAGAAGTTACCGGAGGTGTTGAACCCGTCATCCTATAGCCTTAGTAGATTGAATGCGGGGTCCCACGGATGGCGCCAATGTCGAAGTATTTTTTTGTAAGGTTCTTCAGATATCCCTCAGTCTTGTTAAATAAGCCTTCTGGATACCTGCGAGGATAAAACAACGCGTTAGTCTCGCCCCGGGTGTTATCCCAGGACCAGATTCCGGCGTATCTGGTCCCTGGGCCTGTCGCCAAAGGTACTGTCAGGTCAACGATCCCTTCGGTTACTGGCCTTTTGGTACGTCGTTCGATGCAGTATTAGGTCCTTCGGCCGTCGAGCCGATGGACCATATACGTCGTCATTAGTTGCATCCATCTTAAAAACTCTGATCTAAACTACGTGTGGAGCTTAATTATGGTAGTTGTGGTATATACGGGTCACTTCTCCAATTGCCTTTGTGGTTTGACCTGTTTTTGAGTTATCAACAAAATTCCTTATCCCATTTATCTAGTAAGAAATACAAACTGAATCATGCACAAACAAGTTGTTTAAGTTCCTCATGCTATGTCAAATTCCAACCTTAGGGCATGGTTATTTATGATGTGATAGTGATAATAATTGAGCCTGTGTGTCTTTTTGTACATAATTGAGCACTAAAAGTCCACCTGCATACCTATGTTTATCTCAAAGCAATCACTAAAAGTACTTTTAATGAATGTCCACCTTAGGTATACCAAAGCAAATGTCAACTTTGTGTTTCAACCAATTAAAAGAGATTTTAGTCGGTAAAAATGATACTACTTATTTAATTGGTGAGAGTATGATTAGTGGGAATTCTTAAAAGTTTGTGCAATTTGAAAATGGACATTTATTTTGAGACGGATGGAGTAATGATTAACGAGAATGAACCAACTGGCTTAACTCAGCGGGTCATTTGGGCTCCTTCTGGAGCTTGGGGGAGGTTTTAACCAGGATTCGAGTCTCGCAAGAGACAAAGGTTTTCCTCCTATTGCGATGTCGTGAGTTCTAGGGGTTTCCTTTCGCAGGTCTCTCCTAGTGGTTCGGGTCCCGAGGCCTGTCCGTTTGGATGGTTTAACTCGGGGGTCATATTTCATGTGTGGTGCCGTTCTAAAAAGAAAAACGAGAAGAGAACGACCATTTTGCTTAATAGACCAAGAAGACTTGAGTTACCATGCAACACCTGTTTAATAGTGAAATCCAATATATTCCATCATGACATTTTGTCTTGGTTAGTGGTAAAGCTGCACCTAATTGTCTCATTTTGGTGTGATCTTCATGTAGTCCAGTTTTTGTTCCCCAGCATGAGACTCGTGCATAAAATCTGCAAGATCTTATGAGTGTTCAAAAGATGAAATTAATGAAAGTACCAACATCAATGACATTTACTAAAAACCTGCTCAAGTCATAGCTAAACGAATTCTACCAATGTGCAAGAAAATCTGGCTAATTAACGTTTAGGAATGGGAAGTATCTTTGTTCGAGTTACAGCTTGAGAAAATGTGACAACATAAATATGCTTGATTCATTATACATGAACCAAATTATCTGAAAACAAGTTAAATACATCAATTAGAGCAAATTGAATAAGTTACTACATCAGTTACAGAAAGCTTCAACATCCAACAGAAGACCTGGGTGATACTGATGATGATACAACTGGACTTTGAGCTTTCAAGTAGTCAATTTTAGATTTAAACTCCGTATGGAACGACATGAGTGAGTTTTGGCGAGAAGCGTATGTGATGCTAAACTGTCTGATCTTTTCCTCAAGATCTTTCCTCCTCCGAATTTCACAGGCCAAATCCTGCAAATTCTTCTCATTTTGCTGAGTCAGTGATGCAAGTCTTTTTGATGAATCGAAGGTCGCTAAAAGTAGTTTTTCTCTTTCTTCTGTTAGAAGATGAGACTCCTTTTCTAGCCCCTGAATTCTTTCTTTAGAAGCTTCTAGTAGGTGGTTATTGATATCCGACTCTTGCTCAAGGCTCTCGTGTCTTTCCTTGATTAGTTTGATTTCACCACTCACCTCTGCCTTCCATAAAGCAATTTGTTGTCCCAAAGTGCCGTCCTAAATCACAAACGTAAATTTTATAGAAGCAAAATATAGAGGCCTGCTCTTAAATGCTATGCTTTAGATTTACACCCGATTCGCTTATTAGTATATGCTATTCAAACAAGGAAACCTTGTGATAATTGCCGACAAGGAAACCTTGTGGTAATTGCTGACACTAAAACAAATCAAAAAAAGGAATAAACTGTTGTATCAGTTAACTTAAACAAGGGCTCTAAACTAAATGGGTGTAATTTGGTCTATAAGAGACCATGCAACATGAATCACACTATTGTGTATTGGCAATTTTGAATGCTTATGACATCACCTAGCTCCCATTTTATTAGCAATTATGAACTGTATTTATTGTTTAAGGTTACCAAAATGATATAAAGAAAAAGATTGTATTAAAAATGATATAACATCACCTAGCTCCCATCTTTTTAAGAAAAACTGGAATTTAAGAAAAACATGACTTATGAATATCCATTTATATGAAAAACAAAGGCTCTTTACCAAAAAAAAAAAAAAAAAAAAAAAAACCCAACATGTAGTTGAAGAATGAAAAGTTAAAGTGGGGCCCAAAATTGTTTGTTTCGATCGAAAAATGTATATGGGACATAGGCTAAGCAAAGAATCAGAGTATGTTATACCTGAACTAGAAGAGATAACAACTCAACATTAAGATGATGAATAATATCAAAATGGGCATGTAACTTCTTGATAGTTGTGTCCATGCAGCTACCTTATATGTGTCGCTATATTGTGAATTTCCCCTTGCATCTTTCAGATTCTGTGCCGTTTTATTTTCTTCAACTGGAGAAATTTTACACGTACTTTTAAAGGCATTCATGGCCATAGAAACGTTTGCTTCAAAAGTTGATATAAGATACTTGAAAATTTCGCTTGTGTTAGATAACAGTTTAGCAGTAGGGGACTTCTCATCTGCTGCAAAACTCTGCTCGAGTCAAAAAGAAGTTATTAGGTTAGATACCTCATACAGAGGATTAAGGTTTATATAGAACAAAAGAACATGCAATCTGTACCTGAAAAGTAGAGAATACATCTTCATGTACAACTTTGCAATTTGCCAAGGACTCGTTCAACTTCTGAGGAATTTCCTGGATCAGCAGAGCTTCTTTTTGAAGCTTTGATATCTCTTCCATCAGGTGGTTGTTCATCACTATTTGTTCTTTATGCTGCCTCTGTAGTGTGCTTTGAATCAAAAGCTATAAATCATGTAATGATATAAACTATAGACTATTATCCTTTTTATGCACGAGGGACACAAAAAAGACCAGGGTTACTTCTATTAACCATAAATTTATGAATGAAAGTATGATTTTTTTTTAGTCATTCACTCTTATAAGAGTTCAGGTTGATGTCGACAAAGAAATTCAATATGATATGATAAAATCAAACAAATAAACTAACCTCAAATTTATTTTTTTCATCGATAGCTTCCTGCAATTGCCTTCGAAGACTCTGGACTTCTTTGTCATTGTCAGCTTTACAATCCTGTAAAGACCATCAATTAACCTAACACATACTCTATTATGTTATGCAATTAGATCCGAATATTTGTGATACTAGTCTTGAAAGAACTAATTGTAAGAAAGCTCTAGCTAAGTTTCCTAACTATTTATATGAGTATGAAAAGTTAAACTTACAGAGATTTCATCAACTGATGGAACAGATGAAGCTTGTCTTGCTGGAGTCATTTGGATTGAATCAAGGTCAGCTATGAACCCATTGTTCATTTTGAACCAAGTGTCTTCGTCAGCAACATCACCAAATTCGTCTGGAAGGGGACTATATTCGGATGTTTTAGACTGATAGGATCGTTTAGCTACAAATGCATTTCGTATCGGTTTAAAACTAGGGGTGCTAAAAGCATCACCCTGTTGTGCGCTACACGTGTCACTTGTTTCTTCTTTTGAGTATTGTTTCAAGGATCCGCTGCCCTACAAACATTTTACATATCAGCCATACAAAATAGACAGGAATGACTCAAATAAGGTGGTTTAAGGGTACTCCGCCTATTCACATTCACAATCAGTAAGTTGTTGGGCACTGCTTACCTGGGCTGTAATTCTTTCTCTGTGTGATTTTCTCTCCTCCTCCAATTCCATAGCAAGCTTTTCGTGCTCCAGCTCATACTGATAAATGGAAGGCCGCATTGAAAGGCAATATAATCATTCATTTGCTTTCAAATAAATAACTGATGACCAGACATATATATGAAACTTATATGGTCTATACAGTCTACCTTGAGCATGTCATTTCTCAGATTCAAGATCTCTTGCTCCAGAACCCCCGCATGAGATCCCTATAAAACAAGTTCAGCACCATATCATTTCAATCGAAACCTTACTGACACAAGCTTAAAACATGATAAAGTTCACCTCAAGTTTCTTGCGTAATTCCTCTATCTCAATTTTTTGTCTCTTCAGTAACGCAGCATCTGTCAGAATCTGGAGATAAATGGAAAAGTAATTAGCTCCACCAACTATAATGCATACACAATGAGCAATAAAATCAGCACTATAATCATTGAGAATGATGAGCAAGTATGCCGAAGCACTGATCAATTAACAAGAAGGTGTGTGTTAGCTTCAAGTCCAAATGACAGTCACCAGTAAATGGGCAAAAGCTAAACAGACGTTAGATATGCCAAATACTACAAAACGGAAGGACAATGATATTTGTGCACTCTTTTCTTATATTTCCTTTTTTAATTGGTGCAACAGATACAATTTCCCTGTATATCTTATTAACTACAAAAGTAATAATTTACTTGAAAACCACTCGATCAAACTAACTTGATGGAGATTATTCATTCAAAGTCTGCAAGCGTAACAATCAACCAGTGACCTAATCTATGTTCAACTATGGCCTTAATTTTGCGAAAACAAAAAGAAAGTCTGTGGCAAAAATGGTCGTCTCTTTAAGACAGCCTACACACTACAATATCATATGCTACATGCACCACAACCAAGAAAGATTGTTATAAGAAGCTCATGCTAATATAAGGCATACCTCGTTTACTTGAACACAGTTGGTAATACGTTTAGCTCTACTAGCAAATTGAAGGGTTCCCTTTGATTCCTCGATATGAACCTATGTATATGCCAGTTAAATAAAATTAACAAATGTGCACATCGTTCTTACTTCTTAGTAAATTTAAATTGCAGACGCATATGATATACTACCTCCTCTGGTGCCACGGTACAAATAATTGAAGTTTTGGCATTGCCACCAAGCGCAGGTTGAAGGATACGAGTGAGTTTGCTATCACGATAAGGAATGTGTCCCCTGTATATAGAAATGTAAATCTTTAAGCTCACCGTTTCAGATATATGATCAAGGCAGAAAAATACCTTTGCTTTGCACCATCGCTCAGTTTGTTGATGACGTTTCCAAGTATCATTAAACTCTTATTGATGTATTTTCCTTCCTTCAGTCGAACCCCACCAGCTCCAGTTTTGGCAATTCGTTCAGACCCAGCTAAATCTACCAAATTCTAGAGAAGAAAAACTCATGAAACGGATATAACTTAATTTACGATACCAAATAAAACATTATAAAGATATAAAGGTACATACCAAGACGGAAACACGAATAGCATCATCCAAAGTTGAATAATCATCGTCACTTGCGTCTTTCCTCTTGCTCTCAATCACCTGAGATGTAAAAGATTTATACACCATGTAACAAGTATAATTCTTGTAATATTACTAGCATCATAAATTCAAAATCTTCCACATAAAAGTGAACAACATACCATCCGAAAGATAGTGTGGGATCTACTGCTTCGGACATTCATATTAGTCTCACCAAAGTGTCTGTTAGCTAAGAAAAGCAGATTCAAATATACATACAGTCAGTTATAGATTACCAAGTAGATCTGATGTTTAATCTTTAAAAACACAGGATCAGGTGATTGAAAAAGTTAGAGCAGATTCGAGGCAATCAAAGATTATTTCAACAGCGGGAAGAGCATCACTCATTAACGTGGTAATAAACAGAATTCCTATCTATCATATGACCGAATGTTCCAGTAAATCGAAAAGCAACAGTTGTTAAATTATGAACAGCAGTAGAGAAAGTTGTGTTCATATTTAAGTATGAAAGTTCTGTAGGAGGTATATTAGCACAAAAAAAAGTGGCAGAAATGGCATAAAAGACTGTAAATAATCCGCATGACGTAAGGAAACACGATTGATGTTTAATTACTGTAAAGTAAGTTTATAACCTTTTCTTAGGTTGTTAGTGTTAATTTCAGATAGAGGTGGTAAAATTCGAGCAACAACAGAGGTTGTGAGCTGAGTGTACACAACAAATGGCGTATAGTTAGTCTGTGTTTTTTCGTGGAATGGTTGAAAAATATTACTAGCTTACTAATATTTAAGCAGCAAAAGAAAGCTACAAAGTCATATGGTGCTAATTTTCCTCTAATTTAGGAATTGTGTGTGTGTGTGTTAAGAGCATGGGAAGATCGTCTTTGGGCGGTTAGTTGCTTGTAAATAACTTCTTTTCAAATTTGAGTTCAGCGATAAAATGTACCAAACATTTTATGGAAATTACATATGTAGTCAACTAAAGTAACATAGAAGGTAGACGAAAATGACAAACCTTCGCCCATTTCAATGAGCTTTAGTACTTGGTCAGCACTATTTACAATCTCCTCTCTAAGACCCGCAACAAATATTCCTCGCTGCAAAAAACAAAAAACGTAAATCAGTAAAAAAAGAAAATCGCTATGGTATCTGTTGCAGTGTATTCAGATAGACTCACATCCAAACTTTCATGAATCTGCAGTTTCTGATTCTCAACAGCGAAAAGATCGTTAATTTCTTCATTATAAATCTCCATGTACGAGACTCGAATGAGAAACTCCCTATCAGTTGACTGCAAAGAGCAAATATTGATAAATCTTTCATACACACAGCTTTTGAGTTTATGGTTATGTAAATAAAACAACATACAAGGTTGGTCTTTGCAAAAATATCTTTGACAGCGCGGTGAATAATTCCTGGATCGTTGTCAGACCCATTCATTGTAAACGTTTTCCCACTACTTGTCTGTCCATATGCAAAAGCAGTACCTGCACAGATTCGAAATTAACAATTCAATCGAGTGAGAGAATGTAAAAAACAATTAATGTGTGAGGGGGTGTTTATTTTTTCTGCTTACAAAAGCAGAATCAGTTTTGTGTAATTCCAACTTCTTCTGCTTATTTCGAAGTGCTTATTTATAAGGAGGTGAAAAAATAATGAGAAAGTGAAAGTTAGTTATACCGTTAAATCCGTCAACGACGGCGTGGATAATATCCTTAGTAAGAAGGTCATAGATACTGGAATTGGAAGAAGCTTGATCAAAAACATGATCTACAATAAGAATCACAGTTAGTTTTAAACTTTTAATAGAGGCAACATCAGAGTCAGTGGATAGAGATGAATATGGTTTGTTTAATTACCGAAAGTGTACGAAAGAGCTGGAGGAGCGGGAGTGCCGGAAGGTAGAGATCTATGAAGTGAAATACGGTTTTGTTCGACTTTCCAGGGAGTGTGACTGTCTTCTGATGAGGATTTGACTGGTGGTCGTACTCGCACCGCAACGCATATTTTCTCCATGGAGCTTGATTGATCTGGATCTGGTGATGATGAGGGGTTTTACTTTAACTAGGGATGATGGAGAGGAATATAATTCAAGTGTGTCTAGGCGGGATACTTTTTGTTTCTATTTCATTTCAAAATCTAAAAAGGAGCGTTGTGCATAAAGGTGTAAATATTGTTTTCCCATTTCAATTTTTGCATTGCCAAATGAATCACTTTTTTTTAGATTAGATTTAGCGTCACCTTTTTTTTTTCTCTCCTCTTACTTTCCTTCACTTTCTCTTACACTCAGTTCTCGAGTTACTCCGTATATTTTAACGCTCAGTTCTCGAGTTTTTAAGGAATGGAAATGGAAAAGAATAGGAAAGGGAAAAGAAATGGAAAAGAAAAGTAAGTTTCTTGTTATGTTTCGAGATAGAGAAAGGAAAATGAAAGTAATCATAATCATTCTTGAGTGAGAGGAAAAGGAAAATAAGTTGGTCAAATTACATATATGCCCTTTAATTATTAATGTCAAATGTTTTAAAAGGGTATATTAGTCTTTCACAATATATGATTAGTTTTTTCCTTCCTCCTAAAGTGGGAGGAAGATTTCTTATCAAATCTTTCTCTATTTCATTTCCGTTTCTTCCTCCTTTAAAAAGACTAAAACATTAAAAACTTTCCGTTTCTTTACTTTCCTCTTCCTTTTCAACTCGAGAATGGCGTAAGGGAATGTTTGGTAGAAGGAAATGGAAATAGAGAAATGGAAATGAATCAAATTCCTTTGTTTGGTATGTTAGAGAAATAAAAATGTGGAAAATTGTGGAGAATTGGTAATGTAATTTTGTAACTTTCATTTCCACTACTTTTAGTTGAGAAATAGGATAAATGAGAGTATTTTGTAATTTTTTTTTTAAATAAATATATTTTTAAAAATATATTTTTTTTTATAATAAATTTTTTAAAAATAAGTTTTTTTAAATAATATTTTTTTTTAAATAAGTTTTTTTGAAAAAAAAATTTAAAATAATTATTTTTTTTTAAATAATTTTAAAAAAATTAAAGAAAGTAAATAAAATTTAAAAAAAATATTTTTTTTAAATGATTTTTTTTAAATAAGATTTTAAAAAAATAATTAAAAATAATAATTATTTAAAAAAAATAGAATTGTTATTTATTTAACATATTGGATTTCACAAACACATTAAACCATGATGATAGAGGGGCGTACACTTTGGGTTTTAGAGAGAGAAAGTTTAGAGGTTTAGGGAACTTAGTGAGAGAAAGTAAAAGTATTATTATAAGCTTCAACCATCTACCTTGGGAAGTAGAGGGTATTTATAGTATCATACATAAAACGCCACCTACGGGCTGTGGATCAGGCATACAGTGGGTAAAGACCCGTCCGTCCTCCACGGTGTTACTTAACTAAATACTACCTAACATTAAATAACTACTACTACGAGCTTTCTAACGATTACATATACTTGAGGTGGCCGACACTTTAATAACTGGATTTACTAAATCCTAACAATCTCCCCCTAAGGGAGGTCACCTCAAATTACATTGAATACAAACAGATATTACATTAAGATTGTTCTTGGATTCCTGTTAACGTTCTTTGCTCAGTAGCCCGTAATCTTTGATTCTTCATGTTTTGCATGTTTGGTTAATCCGAGTGGAGGTCTTTAGCTGATCCACGTGATAATTAGTTGTTGAGCCAGATTTGAGATCATCAGCTACCATAAATCTCTGACTCTTCCTTTGTAGTGTTGACATTATGTGATATTGTGACTTTCGGACAGACATGCTCACATTCTGAATCATGATTTCTTCTCATCAGAGTAGCGAAGCTTTAGTTGATTCATGATATTTGCGGCAGTAGCGAAGCATGGAGTGAAAATATCGAGTCGTTGATGCACTTATCATGATTTCTTTAGAAATGAATGTGTTGTGTGAGCATGCGGCTATGGATTGACCTCACCATTCGATCGATTGCAAGCGTCGGTACACGCATACAACGATTAGCAATAAAGCGCACAAAAGTGTCTTTGATCACTTTCGTTGAATTGAGGTACATGGCCCACGGTTCTCCGTTGATCAATTACAAGTTGCCTGTGATCGGTATAATTCAAGAATTTCCTTGAGGGGTTTCGCAATTTGCTCGGCCGTTCTCGGACCGAACGCCTCAAAGAAGACAACACGGAGTGAGTGAATCAGCGAATTTGAGATTCACTGATTGATGAAAAGAAATTTGAAAAACAATCGTGTATTGCTTAATAAAGTGTTTTTGCAATACAACGAAGGTTTTAAGGAAAAATCAATTATCAATCATAAACACCTTTTATTTTTGAAATATTAATACACAGTCGATGTGCTAGAGAGAAGAGTTTTAAGCACAACGACCGGTTTTTCAAAGGTATCCGTCAATCCATAACCTGAACCATGATTGATTCATGATTTTGAATCGCCCCATTGTTTCTGTTCAGTTGTCACATGGTTGATCTATTGGATGGATCTCACATGCCACCTACCAAGAGCTTGTTTGATGTTGGCTCTAGAAGGCTTTCCATATTCATTGTGAATATGTTTGCATATCACTCAGATGTTCTGGCAATACCACAAAGATAGTGCGTAGGACTCATAAGATATATTCTCACTTTCCACATTGAGTGAAACAGTGAGTCTTCATTGATTGTGTCCTTAATGAGATTTATTGATAATCTCGTGGCTCTAGACTCAATTGTGCACATTTGGTTCCTATGTCGGAGACTAGGGAGATGGTCTCCTTCTTCAATATCAACCATCTCTAAGAGAAGGTCGATAGATAATGCAGTTCCCCATGAGAATGAAACAAGTCCTTTTAAGAGAAACTTGAGTAGCTTGGGAAGTTGTAGTGCGGTCGTCCTTTGGATCCATGACATCTTGTCTTCAATACCGGTGTTACCTTGGTAACCACCAAGAGTATATGAATTGAACCCGGTTTACGCCTAAGGTTGAATTAATGGAGGCTATTTATTTTCACCCTTTTCTCATTCAATTCTTTTCATTCTTCAACCCCTTCATTGCTTACCGAGACTTCATAACTAGAACCTTGTTGGGTTTATTCCATTACTAGCTCGACCTCGATCGCACTCTTCCCGTTTCTCACTTTTCTCCTTTTTTCATCATACCTAAGGACTTCTACACTATCTAGTGGATTGTCCCTGGGTAGATCCCTCCGGCTCTGGCGGGATCGTAGGAACGAATGCCTAACCTAACCATCCTTATAACACCATACATAAAGTAAATTTGGTCGATCTTTTTGGCATTGTTCATCTGCCATTGGAACCAATTGAAAACCATTTGAAAAATCAATCCAGATACTTGTGATATATTATCAAAGCATTTTGTACCTGAATTGTTTTTTGATATTTTAGAAAATGAGCTCCCCCTCAACATGTGCATCGTATATTTGAAATCATTTTGACACATGGAGGCAAGAGGAAGAATTTAATTCATTGATTAGCATTTTCTAAGAAATATCTACATCACCTTCCCGATCAAGATTCGTATTTTTCATACTTAGTTAAAGATATTTTTGGGAAAGAATGTGGTTTTCAAAAAATTGCTCCCCCTCAATATGTGCATCGAGATTCGAAAGTGTTTTGCACATATAACGGAAAACCTGCACATTGAAACAAATCAATCACGTTTCAATCCTTTTTGGTTTGAAATAGATGCTCCCCCTCAACATGTGCATGGAAAAATTGAAATCGTTTGGCACATGTAGGGAGGAGAGCTACTAAATCACTATAAAACCATTTATCGAATTATCAGTTTAAATCCAATTTAAATCACAAATTCTCCCCCGATCACAATTTTCAAATCATTTGAGATTTGTGATCTCTATAGATTTAAATTGTTTTTAAAAGATTTTGAGGAGAATTGTGACTTGCTTGTGAAAACATTTAACCGATAAGGATCAAATTTGAGACTTTAACGATTAAACATGCTTGAATATCTTTTGAAAACATGAAGTAAGCCTTGGTCTGAACGAATTGTATGACAAATAACCTTTTGATTTAATTGAAATCATTCTCCCCCTCAATCAATGACGTAAGTTGTTGATTGAGAGATAGAGATTTTGACAAATGTCAAGTCCAGATGATTTTCAAAAATTGAGTCCGAGTTATTTTTCAAAGCTATTAGTTTTCATGAGTTAGTAAATATTTTTCAGAAGAATTTATAGAAGGAAAAATATTTGTGAAGGAAACATTTGTCTTTTTAGTGACAAACATTTGATTTTAGAATCAGAGCATGAAATTTGAATAAATAAGATAAAGCATGGCTCTGTTATTTCTTTTAAAAATGGGTTATAGACAGAAATGACTATAAGCCTTGGTTTTACTTTCTCAAAATTTATTTATTTTTTATTTTTTTATGTACATTCGAACAACATCTAAAGACCCGTGTCACTCTTTGAATGACAACACAAAGACCGTAGATGTTATCGAATCAAGAAAAACATGACAAAACGACAATATTTTTGAAATTTTTCCGAGTTTTTCAAATTTTTATGGATTTTTGAAAGTTTTATAATTTTCTATTTGCTTTTTTTTGTTGGTTTTATAATTTTGTATTTTGCTTTTTGAATAAATATTTACAAGAGATGGATGAAGAAAAACTTTTACTCCTCGTCTTCCTCTTGAAGACGTTTGAGTGTTTCCGGTTGTAGACTCTTTAGACCAAGTCGTGGAAGAATAAACTCAAACGTTCTCTAGGAAGAGCTTTGGTGAAGATGTCTCGCTAATTGGTATTCGGTCCTCACAAAATAAAGTTCCACCACACCGCTCTCCACTTGCTCCCGATAAAATGATGTCGAATGTCGATATTCTTTGCTCTTGAATGTTGAACGTTGTTGCAAGAGAGAGCAATGGCACTTTTGTTTTCACAATACAGAGGATTTTGTTGAATTCAAAGCCATAGTCGATAATTGGGATCTCATCCATAGGATTTGAGCACAACAAGATGACATGGCTATGTATTCACCTCGTAGAGGATATAGAAGTACTCATTTGTTTCTTTGAAGACCAGCTCACAAGCTTATCACCCAAAACCGAGCACCTCCACGCGCTCGACGTGTATCTTGACATCCCGCATGGTCGGCATTTGCATAGGTCGTTAGTCACATATCGGTGTCCTTGGTACTAAAGTCCCATGTTGATGGTTCCTTGTAGATACCGAAAGACCCGTTTAACCGCTTCAAGGTGCTTTTTGTTAGGCTTAGCTCGGTATCTAGCACACATGCATACAATGACGAATGTCGGTCTCGGGAGTAAGGTACATCGGGACCCAATCATACTACGATATTTAGTCCGGTCTACCATGATCCCCGAGTGGTCCTCATCCGCTTTAGTACGCTCTATCATGGGAGTGTCAATAGGTCACAAGAATCAAATCCAAATTTCTTTAAAATCTCATTTGCATATTTAGATTGATTGATAAAAATGCCTCCGGACTTTGTGAAATTTGTAATCCCAAGAAAATGACATTTGTCCCATCATTGACATTTGAAATTTGGAGCCCATCTCCTTAGAAAACGGTCACATTCATTGGGGTCGACGAGGCAAAATAATATCATCAACATAGATTTGAACGTGAATTAAATGTTTGCTCGACTTTCTAGTGAACAATGTCGGATCAATGCTCCTTTGTTTGAATCCAAGAGATAGAAGAAACTTTGATAGCATATCATACCATGCCCTTGGAGCTTGTTTCAAACCATAAAGAGCCTTCTTCAAGCGATAGACATAAGTAGGATTCTCTGGATTCACAAAACCTTCAGTTGGTCGACGATACGACTTCTTTAAGATCTCCGTTAAGAAAAGCCATCTTTACATCCATCGATAGACTACCATATTCTTACTTGCAGCATTAGCCAGGAAGATTCTGATTGCCTCGATATGAGCAACTGGAGCAAATGATTCTTCAAAATCAATACCCTCCTCTTAACGGTATCCTTTTGCAACCAATCGAGCCTTGTTCTTTAATACATCACCATACTCATCAAGTTTTACTTTGAAGATCCACTTTAGAGCAATGATCATAGCACAGTCAGGAGCAAGCACTAATTCCCATACATCTAGTCGATCAAACTCATGAATTTCTTCTTGCATGGCATTGAAACAACTGTCTTCATTCATGGCGCTTTAACGCCTTTGGTTCGATCTTAAAGAGTACGGAGTTGAAGAAGCACCATAAGGCATCGCTTGCAAGTTGTTTACGAGTGGATACTTGGACGAGAGGGTTTCCAATGATGTTGTCTAATGGATGATCATGTGTCCATTTTCTAAGGTGTTCGTGTGGTTGTTGTTGGGGAACCGAAGTAGCGTAGTCGCTTTTCTCCCGATGAAGATGGTTCGATGATGGTTCAGAGCAAATTTGTTCTCAAAGGAGCATCTTCGGGAGTAGCAAAGGATTATCTCCATCATAAGTGCCGTAAACAATTCCATGATGTACACTCGATGATTGAGGATTTGATGATGAGACAGAGTGATCGGCAGCACCGCTTCTTGACTCAATGACATAGAAATTGAAGGGTTATCTACGTTGACGGGATAGGATCACCTCTGATGGATTTGATGATCATTAGCAATTGGCTCATAGTGTTCATCAAACATTGGATCAAACAATTTCTTCAAATCATCTTCAGAAGGTGGTACATATGGAGTTACTGGTGAGGGATTTTGTATAAGAGAAGAGCTAATGGGACTACTTGATGAAGGTTGTGATGCGGGTCCAGAACTTGATTGTCCTAGAGCCATTTGCCCAGACAACTCATCGAACGTGACGTGAATAGTTTCCATGATATCTCGAAATCTTTTGTTGTAGATTCGGTAACCCTTCTTGTTTGATGCATAACCCACAAAAACTCCAATGTCCGCCTTGGCTCTTAATTTACCTAAATCTTGACCGTCATTCGTTGGATAGCACAAAGCACCAAATACACGAAGGTAGGAGAGATCGGGTTTTCGTTTATGAACAAGTTCATATGGAGTTTTTGCATGAGTGGTATGTATGAGGGAACGATTTTGGGTGTAGCAAGCGTGGCAATGGCTTCACCTCAAAGAAACATTGGAACCTTTGAATAAATTAGCATAGTTTTGCGGCTTCAACAAGGGTCCGATTGCCTTTCTAAATACACCATTCTGCTGAGGCGCGTGGAACACTTCTTTGATGATTGATTCCAATGCTTTCATAAAATTGACATAGGTCTTTATTAACAAACTCGGTGCCATTGTCTGCTCGAATAATTCTAATAGTCTTGTTAAGTCGAACTCGAAGTCGCTTGATAAGTTTTATGATAACATCCGGAGTTTCATCCTTTGTCCTCAAAAACTTTACCCAAGTAAATCGAGAGTAGTCATAAAAACGACTAAAATATATTTCTTCCCATTTATCGCTTGCACTCTCATTGGTCCGCACAAATCCATATGAAGGGTATGAAGAACTTTCATAACCGAGTTTGCGGTGTTTGGGTTTGTGGGCATATTTCCTGCTTTTCCCAATTGGCATGCCGAACAAAGATGATCTTTTTCATACTTTAATCTGGGTAAGCCTCTTACAAGGTCCTTTCTGGAAAGATCATTAATGGTGCCGAAGTTCAAGTGATTGAGACGACGATGCCATAACCATGACTTTGTTTTTGAAGCCTTTGACAACAAGCAGATTGGAGAAGACTTCATCATGTCTTCGATAGAGATGGTGCATAGATTTGAACCCCGTGTTCCTCTTAAAAGTTCCACACCATCAAGTTCTCTAACGAAACAAGTATGTTTTCTAAAAGCCACCTCTAGATTGGAATCACGTAATTGACCAACGAAAAGCAAAGTTATGACCAAGACCTTCTAAATAATATACCTGGATATTACACTATCACCAACAACATAGTCTCCATAACCCATAATTGCACCAAAATGGTCGTCCCGAATCTAACAGTCCCGATGAATTTACTCACGAAGTTCATGAGTCATGAGCGATCTCCAAATATATGCTTGGAACACTGAGTCCATGTACCACGTAACGATTTGAACGATCCGCAGCTTGAACACATACAAGAATGGATAATCGATAATTGGGAACCCCATGCAATAATGGGTTCCACTTGGTTAGACAAAGAGATTGGAACAACCACATCAGAAACAGATTCAATAAAATCATTAGTGGTAGATGCCAGGCTAGTAGAAATAGTAAATCTATTCAAAGCATGTTCACTTCTTAAAGGTATAGTTCTACCAGTGGGCATCCATTTCCTAATGGGCATTGACTTAGAAAATTTAGGGTGCAACTCATTAAGATTAAATTTGCGGCCTGTAGGTATCCATTGATAACCTATATTACTAAATTTTCTTCCTGTGGGTTTCCAATGTTTTCTAACCTTCTTCCGCCTTTGCTTTCTAGCCTTCTTAGCTTGATTTTTGGCATTAACAAATTTAACAGGGTATTTAACAGCATTAATCAAATCAATCACACCACATACATGATTAGTAACAGAAACCAAGCAATCATCATTACATGTTTTGTCAAAAGTAGCAGAATTCACATTAATTACAACACGCTTAGAGCTAACACTAGAATCAAAACGATTCGTTTTATTCAAATTCTTCCTAAGGTGATATTCTACTCTCTTTCACTGAACATTCCTAGCTCGTAAGGTCCTATCATTCTTTGTGTTGCCTTGAGGCTTTGACCTGCTCGCTTTGGTGTCACTTTCTACTCCTGTAGAGGGAATGGGAACATTAGTTGGTTTTGCTACTTTTTGCAATTCAGGTTTAGAAGTGCTGGGATCTGAGCTACTTGAAGGCATATTAAAATTCACTTTCTTAATACTGGGCATAGAAGTGGTTGCATACTTAGCACTAGGCATAGAACAAGGTATCACAGCTTGTGATAAAACCCTAAAAAGTTCTCTCCCCTATGGAGATTTCCGGCCGCCACTTCCTATTCAATTTCCGGCCATAAAACCTCATCTACACGTCCTCTCTACCCTCTAATTCGTTATTGGGTATGCAATACGTTGTATTTGATGCGTTTTTTATTTAAAGAAGTGGCGGTGATTTCTTTTCTCATGAATACCTTATGAAATCTCCATATCCGATGGTGGCTTGTCGATCATGATCCTAATCGTTCTTAAATCGTTATACTTCGGTCTTCTTGATCGTATACCCTAATCTAGGGTCGGTTGGTTTAACGATCATGGTTTGATCGATTTTTTGTTTTGTGTGTATTGACGAAACCCTAATTCTAGGGTTTCTTATCTATTATCGGTGGTTGGCCTGATCTTTGATTGCAATTAATTGGTGCTTGATATATGCTTGATGGTGGTGTGTGCTTCAACGATCTAATGGAACCCTAAATTAGGGTTTCGTTATATTTTTTCTGCACGTGATGATTATCTGATCATAACTCTGAAGGTAAACCCATTCTAGGGTTTGTTTTGTTGATTGCAAGTTCTATATCAGATTTAAGTATTATGTACGCGGGTTTTTTGAGAGATAGTGTTATTGGAAGTTAAGTTTTGTTGGGTTCTTATTCAACAACTCAAGAGAACGTTATTGGAAGTTAGGGTTGAATACCCTATTGTTGTATCATGCATTGATATGGTCACCGGAGTTGTGTATGTTAGGGTTTTCGGTAGCCCTATGATTGGTGTCAATTCGATCCACTTTGCTCTACATGGTCGGTCGTTGTTACTATGTTGTGTAGGGGTGATGGTGTTGAATCTGACTTTGATTACGATGCGGCTTATTCTTGTTATGGTTTATCTTTGGTGCCGTAGTGAAACCTGGCTGATTTGCTATCTTCATGGTGTCATTGATGGAAGTTAAGTTTTTGGGGACTCTTGTTCAAAACCCCATGTACACAATCACGGATCAGTTGCACTCTTATTCATCTTGGGGTCTCGTGATTGTATATGCTGGAAGTTAGGGTTTGTAAATCCTATTTTCATACGCTACTGGTCATCATGCTGGTGTTTATGAATTGTGTTCGGTTTAGCATCTAAACATACACCGTTGGAGCAAGTTTGCTTGCTGCTCTATCCGTGGTTTTAGAGTCTTTCACCAACCTTTGTGTGACATTTGTTAACTGAATCTCAAGACTGATGATCCATGTGTGGGCAAGTTGGAGGATTCTTCATGGAAGTTAAGGTGGACCGCCATAGTGATATAGAAGGCTCAAGTGCTTTTCTTGAGTAATATTGTTATTTTTATGTATTTTTGTCATTATTGGTAGGTTCATTTTATTGTAAGTTATAGGAATGGTGTGTCATTCTTATATTTGTGTTTGTAAGTGTCCTTAGGGACTGAGGTGAGGGATATCACCCTCATCCTATGTACCTCAACGTTTTTCGGAGTAATACATTTTACCGGGGTGAATTAACCCTTTTACCCAAAAAAAAAGGTATCACAGCTTTATCTTTCTCACATAAGGATTTAGGACATGTTGCTCTTAAGCATTCTAAAAGTTCCTGAGATAGTTTGGCCTGAATGCAAGCAAACCTAATTTCACTATCAAGTGGCTTATTTATGTAATCCTCTTCTACAATCTCACGAAGACATTCTAGACTATCCTTAAGATGAGAGAAATAATTATGAAACACAAGTTCGTTATTTCTAAGATGAGGAGGAATGTATTTGACAGTCATAGTATATGTAGAGTCTGCAGATGACTTTGATGCAATATTCTCATTAAAGACAAGTGGCATTTTCCCTTTTACCTGACTCCTCAAATTCTCAATTTCCTTTTGTAAAGAAGTTATTTTTTCGTTGTTCTTTTCACGAGTGACTTTCATTGAATCATATAACTCTTTAAAGTGTCATTTAACTTTTTCATTTTCTTCTAGAAAACTCTCATTTTCCTTTTGAGAACACTGAGAATCTAAAGGAGGAGGCATTTGGGAGACAGTCACATTGTTCTTTTCACCATTTAATTGTGAAATTTGGGCTTTCAACTTTCTGATCGTGTTACGTTGAGCTTGAATCGTTCACACGTTTGTTTATTTCAAAAGCGCATCAAACTCGGAACATTTGAGGATGTCTTGATGTTTGAGGTTTTGACATTTTCTTTGAGATGTTGATATTTTAGTTGCAAATCAAAATGTTCAACTTCTAGCTTAGAAAGATGTTTTACCAAATTATCGTGATCATCCTGGTCAATTTTCTCATTTAGTTTTGAGTTTTTGTTTTCAAGCTCAATGACACGATCATGGGAAACTTTCAAAGCAACAGATAATTCATGAAATTGAGAAGCAATAATAGAATGCTTAGTAACAGTATAAAACACATCTTAAGCCACACAACTCAATACTAAGTTCTCATTTAAGATTTGCAGATTCTTCCTTTCAATTTCATTATATTTGAGTTCCCATTCATAATCATTGACCTCAACTATCATTGCATCAAATTCTTTTTCCATTTCTTTAATATCTGATTTAATCCCTTTTTGGAGACTCTCAAATTGACCTTTTAATTGTCTAAAGAAAGGTATGACCTCAGTTAAATAGCATTCTTTAGTTTGCTCAAACCCCTTTCCCTTCGCTATCCCCAGTAGGTGTGATTCTCTTCTTTCACGCCTTCTCAAAATCAACGAATAGTTGATAAACAACATACTGGTGATTAAGATCTTGCTATTAGTGGAAATAGTTCTAGAAACTAAATGCATTGGTGTATTCGGAGGATATACAGAGGTCGCAGCACTTTCCTAAGGGAGTGTTTGTTTCAACAAGTACATTTGCTTTTGCTTATCCATGTCTTTCTTCCAAAAATTTGTTCGGGGTTAATTGAGTTTGAGGCTTAAACATGTTGGGAGATCCAATTTTCTTTGTGTAATCATGGGGTTTGATCGTTATGTTTTTCTTTTTACACTCGTGCTCTTTTAGCTTCTTATCCATTTTCTCCCTAGAGGCATCTTCTAATTTTCTATCCTCTTCCGTGCTTCCAATACATGATGGTGTTTGCCTAGGCTTGAGGATCTCATTACCATCATATACAAATGTATGGAAAGCTTTAGCCTTTTACAATACTCGGATTTGGCTCCTCTACTAGGGAATACTATGCTTATTGCTTAAGACTCGTGCTTAGTGATCATGTGAGCAATCAATGGTATTCCCTTGTACGCATAACTTATTTTCAAGCTTGTTTTTCAAAGTTTTTAGATTGGAAAAGTCATTCAAAAGTTTTGATTCCTTAGCATTAAATTCTTGTTTAAGCACTTTAACATTATCTTGCGCTTCTTGCTTTTGCTTAATGCTTTAGAAAGCTTTTCTTGTAAGGAGTTTAACTCTTGTTTTAACACTTCTTCTCTAAAATTACCTTTTCTAATAATTGTACGCATTTGGTTATCCATTTCGATCACGGTAGTTAACTCAAACTTAGCACGTTGTTCATAAATGGCAACTTGTCCTTTATACGCATTTAGTTCGTAGATAATAGAATCATCGGGGCACATGCGGTGTATTCATCAAAACATAGTCATCATTGATCGCAGAAGATGCATCACTTGGTACAATTTCACTTTCACTTTGTATCACATATTGATCATATGAGACAATATTACTATTTTCCACATTATCAATATCGATTCATAAGTTTCATGAGATTGTACTTTGTTATGTATCTTTTGCTCATCAACTTCATCGTATAGTTTTAATACCTCCAAATGATTGAATCTTTGGATGGACCATCATGTTGTGGTGATGAGACCTTTGGAGAGACCATTGGAGAAATGCTAGCCATGAAGATTATGTCAGGCGATAAGTTCATCATCGACATCGAGTCAAATGCATCACATCAACAACTTGAAAGGCATTTTGATGATTGTGACCTATTTCGTGAATTGGTCGCTCATCCACATCCGCATCATAGGTTTTGGCATTTCCTCAAGAAGAAACATCAACTCTTCTTCATCCAAAACACCCACGATCCCGAGCTTGTACCAACAACATCTTGTCTCGAAATACTGCATTTTGAGGACGTTTTGGAGATGTGCGCCTTGCAATATGTCCATCACCACCACGCTTGTAACACTTGATTGGCTTTGCTTGTCCTTGATTTGCATTCCTTCCACGATTCGATTAGCCACATATCCTCCACCAGCCCAGATTTCCATAACTCGCTCCAATCATCCCTTGTTCATATCGTCTTCCTTGCACATTCGCACCACTACCTTTCCATCTCGGCGGTAGCTTGATTATGTGGGTTGGATGTTGTTCGAGGTTATTGTTGGTGTGGGGTGGAATTGATTTTGACTAACCATGAGAGATAATTGATTGATGAAGTTTTCCATGACCGTGTTTGAGTCCGGAGGCTTATATGTCGGATCGTGAATGAGCTTGTAATTATCATTACCCGTGGGTATGACTTGAGAAGCTTTGGTGGTAATTCCTACATTGGTGTAAAAGGTCGTTGAATCATTTGACTAACTTGATTCTCCTGTTTAGATTTGAATCGCTCAAGAATCATTCGCTCAAACATAGCATGTCTCTCATTCTCAAGCGTGAATGCATACAATTGCTCATAGTTAGTGTTCCTCAAACCCTTAGTTAACTTGATGTATGAAAATTTGTGCCATTCGGGATTCATGTTGTTCACAAACTTTGAATTTAGCTGAATGTTTGGCATAGTCATTTTGATATTTCTCATGTCATTCACAAGCTTGTGGAACCTCATGTAATATTCAGTGACACTTTCCCCTGGCTTCATCTTAAATTGCTCAAAGTCATCATACAGTTGAGATTCTCTGTCTTCTTTAGTTAATTCAGAACCAAAGAGAAGCATCTTAACATTGTCCCAAACTGCCTTGGCTTCAGTGTTGTGGTTGATCAACTTGTAGATGTCTTTTGGAAGACCCTGAAGTATAATGTTTGAAGCCCTGATATCAGCATCGTATCTCTTTTTCTCCTTATCATTGAGCTCATCATATGTCTTTGGTCTATCCAAACCTAAGATCACTGTACCATCCGCAGCAGTTTCAAGTGTGTCTCTTGTAGTCTCAATATGATAAGGTCCTTCATCAATTGATTTGAGAATGTTAACCCCATTTTCTTTACCCAAGCAATACAACCCGATTCGTTGATCCCATGAGTCATAATCGGTTCATCAAGCATAGGTGGATGAGTATCGGATCCAAAGCTTGAACGTCCTCAAGAACGGAAGAGATGATAGTGGGCACGTTGGTAGACATGATTACAAATTCTACGGATTTTAAAACTCTTTAATTAAACCGGAAATAGATTCTTTCACGGATTTTACTAAATCAAGAGAAACCGTAAACGTAATACGAAGAAAACACTAATTTGCTCAAAGAGACAAATCGCTCAAAGTGACAAATCGCAAAAAGTGACAAATCGCTCAAAGTGACAAATCGCTTGATAAGACAAATCGCTTAACCAATCAACTCGCTTCAATAAGCAAGTCGCTTAACCCAACAAACCTCTTAAAATGACAAGTCGCTTAAAATGACAAATCGCGTAAACAATACAAGTCGCTTAAACTCACAACTTGCTTAAATAAGCAAGTCGCTAGAAAATGACAAATCGCTCACCCGAACAAGTTGCACAAGTACAGCCACTACCCAGACAAATCGCTTAAATAAGTGATTTGTATAAGACACAAATCGCTTCCAAATAAGGACAAATCGCTCTTTTGAATACTTTACCGAGACACAAACCGCTACCTTTAAACAAACCAAAATGCCACTTTAAAATCCAAAAACAATCCAACCACAGTGATTCAAGCCTTCCAAATCAAAACCTAAGCACTTATGATGATTCTAAACACAAAAGTACAATCAAAATCCAAACTTTAACACTAGAAATGGTCCAAATGATGCAAAAGCCACTAAACTTTTTCAAACCCAAAAACCATATAAAACCACTAGAAATCCAAGAACATGTAAGAGAGATGATCAAACCATGGCTCTGATATCATTTGTAACATATTGGATTTCAAAAACACATTAAACCATGATGATAGAGGGGCGTACACTTTGGGTTTTAGAGAGAGAAAGTTTAGAGGTTTAGGGAACTTAGTGAGAGAAAGTAAAAGTATTATTATAAGCTCCAACCCTCTACCTTGGGAGGTAGAGGGTATTTATAGTATCATACATAAAACGCCACCTACGGGCTGTGGATCAGGCATACAGTGGGTAAAGACCCGTCCGTCCTCCACGGTGTTACTTAACTAAATACTACCTAACATTAAATAACTACTACTACGAGCTTTCTAACGATTACATATACTTGAGGTGACCGACACTTTAATAACTGGATTTACTAAATCCTAACAATTTAGAAAAAATAATTATTTAAAAAAAAATTAGAATTGTTATTTAGAAAAAATAATTTAAAAAAATCAACAAACAAATACATGTGAGTCTCATATGACAATTTTGTTTTTTTAATTTTTTTTTCATTTATCTGGTCAAGTCTCTGTTGTTACCAAACATTAGAATTGAACAAAATTCTCTACTGATTTCTATTCTCTGCTTCATTTCATTTTTTTGAAATTCTCTCTACCAAACGTGCCCTAAGAGGAAAAGAAAGGAAATGAAAGTTTTTATTTATTTATTTATTTATTTTTTGTCTCTTTTTAGTTTTTTTTAAAAGGGAAAGGGAAGCGAAAAGGAAGACGAGAGGAAGTTTTGTTAAGAAAATATTCCCCTCATTTTTTGGAAGAAAGAGAAATCATATGTTGTGTACACAGTAAAGACTAATATACTTTTTTTTATTTGACATTAACAACTAAAAGGCATACATGTAATTTAAAAAATTTATTTTCCTTTTACTCCCACTCAAGAACATGATTTATTATTACATTTTTTTCCTTTCCTCTATCTCAACAACATATCACTAACACTTCATTTCATTTTCCATTTCCTATTCTTTTCCATTTTCCTTCACTCAAAACTCAAGAACTGAGTGTTAGACCACTATGCATGAGAATGACTTGGTGACCACCAAAGTCACACTGCCACCCTAGGAATGACAAAAAAAGCTGGTACCTAAAAGGGAAATCTGAAATCCGAACTAATTGGGGCGGGGCGGAGCGTGCTTATTGGGTTATGGAGCGGGATTTGGGGTTTAAACGGAGATTTTAATCGGGTTTGGGGCGGGGAGCGAGGAATACCATCTCTGCCCCGCCCCGCCCGAATAATAGATACATTTATACATATATATTTATACTAATATATTTTTTTTTGTATTTACGTAATAAAAAAAATATTTCTAAAAAGAGAAATGCTAAAACATCTGACCATATCAACTTACAAAACTTCTTACCCACTCATTATTGCCTTTTTTGACCCACTTGACCACTCAATATGCATCACCATTATGATTGAGATCGAACTAGAACTTGCACGAATCAATATTTGAGAAATTTTGTTGTTGTTCATGGCTTGTAGTCTTCGTCATACCAATCGAACTCGAATGAACCTCTGTGTTGCTTGTAGTCATTTTCACCCCACTCGAACTCGAACAAATTTGTTTGTTGCTTGTAGTATTTTTCACCCCCATCGAGCTCGAATGAATCTGTGATAAGACAATAGATCACATCATCGTTGAGGTACTATACTAAACATTTAAAACAAGGGATAACAAAATGATTTTTAACAGTACCTTCTTCTTATTTTTCGTTGAAACTTTTTCGATTATGTCTTTCTTTCTCTTATACGGTGGGCGTCCTTTACCACGTACTTTTAAGGGTGGTAACAACCTTCTTCTAGTCGAGCCTAGAACAAGATGAACATTTTCAGATGTTGCATTCATGTTACTAGTAACACCCCAGCTCGAAACATCATTAAGTTTTTCTTTTGCCATATTTATACAATTGATCAGTTACTCGTACTTCTCTTGAGAATTTGCAATATTCGCAGCTTCATAGAAGTTGGCACATAAGTGATCAAACTGTTTAGATTTCTCTCCAATTTTCAAATCATCATAGCAGTTTATCACAAAGTAAGGTCTATGCTTCACATCTTTTCTCCATCGAGACAAAATATACCGTGGATGAATTTCGTTAACATCCTTCTCGATCAATATTTTTACCATATGTCTACAAACTATTCCTCGAAATTCAAACAAGCGACAAGAGCATTTGATATCACTTCCATCCGCGTTATAACACACTGTATATACAACCCTCCTATTGAAATCTCCATATTTTCCTTCTACAACATATGTGACATGAAAAGTGGATATTGTTCCATCTATTTGGAACAATGAAGAATTGCAACACATCATACCTCGTAACTCATCTTGAAACAACTTAAACATGGCGTTAGTGTAGGTATCATGAAACTGTCTTTCAAAATTAAATCGAGTTATCATCATATACGAAGAATTTAATGACTCAAAATCAGCCTTAGTTTCTTTCTCTATCTTGCTTTTTAATGCATTGTCATACTGTTCAATGAATTGTCGTAATGAGGTTTTTGAATTAACATACACGTCAAAAAAAGGAATTCATGCTTTCACTTCTTTGAGTCGTAGACATTATCTTTTACAATGTGGGAACCCAACGCCTTTGATCCTTTTTTTTGGGTAAAAGGGTTAATTCACCCCGGTAAAATTCATTACTCCAAAAAACGTTGAGGTACATAGGATGAGGTGATATCCCTCACCTCAGTCCCTTAGGACACTTACAGACTCGACTATAAGAATGACACACCATTCCTATAACTTACAATAAAATGAACCTACCAATAATGACTAAAGTACATAAAACATGACAATACTACTCAAGAAAAGCACTTGAGCCTTCTAAATCATAATGGCTGTCCACCTTAACTTCTATGAAGAATCCACGTAAAGACATCCAAGCGATCTTCAACATATAATACTCCATGATCATCCGTAAACAAAGTCATCATAGATCTTCTAATCATCTTCCATGAGCTCCAATACCATCGTAACATCAACAAAAGAAACCCAAATGCGCCAAATAAGAATGTGTACCAAGCAACATGGATTGAAATCATGCAAATAGGGAAAAAAAACCTAACTTCCAAACAAACACCCAAACCAATTGTAATGAACATCATCAACAAAAACTTGTAGAAGAAAGTCCATGAATTGATAGCATGCTCATTAACAAACCTAGGGTTCATAATAAACCCTAACTTCCAAAACAACATATTAACGATCTTACAAATAAAACAATCCAATCTTCAAAGTCTAATCGTAATATGAAACACCCAAAAGACAAAGGGATAAACCCTCACTTCGATCACAAAACCAGCACATTATGAATCGAACACAAATCAGTGAAAGAAGTATAGGTTTTTGAACAAGCTTACCTACAAACTTGACTTACATCTCTTTAAACCCACTTCAATCATCCGAACTTCAATAGTAGTACAATCCGTAGCAAACACGACCAGGATAACAAATATATCCACAATCATACCCTTAGTCACAATCAGACCCTTAGTCACGATCAACAATAAATGCACCATCATGATAAATAACCAAAACCAACCAGTTTTGATTTAAGCATTAAGACCATCCCCAACAGATATGATCGACCAAACAATAATCCGTAAGCAAAGATCGATTATACCCAGACCATACCAATGATCAAACCATGAAAAATCACCGATTTGTAACAAATCGTTAAGATAAGAATGAAACATGTCTCGATCCGAAACAGACCAAAGAAAATATATAGCAATGATAGCGCACCGACCCACGATCATTAGTATAAATAAACCAATCAGCGACTTGCCATCAAAGAAGTGAATAAATATGATAACCGACCCACGATTCAGAAGAACAATATAATAGTACCACCCATAAAGAGGGATTAAACAATTAGAATCGAACCTACAAGAATCGTGCCTTCAACGTTAATAGCAAAGCAAAAAATGAATCCAGTAAATATCACACCGACCCACGATGGTTAAAGAACCAATAATCATCAAGAGAATTAAAGGTTTAAGAATCTAAGGAGTGATAATCGATAAGAAAAGGGTTTCGTTTTTTCTTTTTCTTTTCGCCATTAGTCGCTAAACGAGAGAAACCTAAGTTTTTTTTTAATCAACGCCTTTGATCCTTGAACAAAGAACATAACCACTCATTTCTTTCAAGACTATAATCCTCAATCATTTTGGACCATCCGTCCTCAAACTCTTGACATTCCACAGACTCGTACACAAGGGATTTTAGAGTCTTCGATATTGCTTTATATTGTCCAAACCCTCCTAATTTTTCAGGGACCATCCGTCCTCAAACTCTTGACATTCCACAGACTCGTACACAAGGGATTTTAGAGTCTTCGATATTACGTGGGTCGGTTATCATATTTATTCACTTCGATATTGATTTTAGAGTCTTCGATGATGAGATTCAGGGAATATTTGTGCCACCGCTCCTTGAATCAAATGACATTGATATGTTATTATTGTTTTATGAGGATGCCCATTCATGCATTCTAACCATTGCTCAAATAACCATGCATACGTGTCTATATCCTTATGTGATAGTAAACCACATCGAAATAAGATAGATTGTCCATGGTGATTCACTCCAACAAAAGGAGCAAATGGCATACTATATTGGTTAGTAAAATATGTGGTGTCAAACGACACAACATCTCCAAAAGAATCGTACGCTGCCCTTGAACGTGCATCGGCCCAAAATACATTTTTCAGCCGAACAAAATAGTTTTGGACTACGTCTTTGCATACGAACAAAATAGTTTTGAAGCGCTTCAGCATCCCCACTTCCAAGTATTAGTTTTCTCACTTGTGCAATGTAATTTATACAATCTTTCTCACCAAATGACATATTATCATACCCGTTAGCTTCAACTACTATATAATGATTTTTTTGTTTAGTGTTAAGTGTTAACTCAATTCTTCTTTTAGAGTATGAATCCATTTTTTTATGCGATCGGTGAAATCGTTCTTTTTTGGGACTTAGTTCATGATTATGCTCAAGAGAAACCTGGGGATATAGTGCATATTCCATCACCATAGAAAATGACAAAAATCTTTGCCTTACAATTTGTTTTACTTGTTGTTCTGCATACTCTTTTGGTGTTAAGTTTAGGCACATATACACACCATTAGCACATCCAAGAGCGTAGTATGTTGCACTATCGCGTGTTTTTGTACTAGTTTTTCAAATTCCAAAGCCACATTTGTAAGCATATTTTTGATAAAAAAAAAACATAAATTTCCTCTTCCGAATCAAACTTTAATCCAACAGCAGGAATATTCTCTATTGTGTCATGCATTTGTTGGATATGAGCAGGTACTTCATCATCATCAAGATTGACATTTGTATCATCTTGTACAATATTTATATATTCCAAACAAGGATCACACATCCTGTTACAAAAGTATTACCAAAATGAATGAAATATAATGCACCATTTCTAAAAGCTTCTAACCACTACGAGCAGGACCAAAAATATTAGCATTATATACCCACCCCACCATACACAAATACACTTCTAATTTCACTACTAAAGTAAGCACAAACAAACAACCCAATATATCCCAAACTCAAACAATATATATACCTTTTACTTATATACAACAGTCTATGCTTATGCTCATCATTTTAATCCATACAATTATATATACAACCAACTGATAAAGATTGCTCGAAAATGCCAATAAACCCACCAAAAAGAAAATCCAAAACTTACTTTATTTTAGACATACGTTATATGTGCAACAACAATGGTGTAACAATGTAGGTCACTTGATGAAACAAAAATTTGTCAAACAGTGGCACATCGGCGGTTTGAATTCCGGTAGGTGCGGTGAGGTTTGAGAGGAAGAGAATACGGTACGTAATCTTTTATTCTCTTTAACCTTTTTAATATGTTTAAATGATATTAAAGGGCAAAATAGGAAAAACAATGCTAAATGAGAGAGTGTTTTAGATTAGTGGCAAGTGTAGAAAATCAGTGGGTAGGAAGTTTTGTAGGTTGATATGGTCGGATGTTTTAGCATTTCTCTTATAAAAAAAGTATATTTCTCTAATATTGCTATTTATTTATCTTTGAAAGACTGCAAAATTATGATTATAGGAACTTGTTTAATGTCATATTTTTAAGTTTTAAATTTTTGGTGCTGTAATTTATCATTATTTACGTATAATAATATCGTTGAAAACTTAATAAGGCTTGTTTATAATTGAATATTAATAGGTTCTTAATTTTTCAAGATATTACTTACGTTCTGGGTTTAAAACATACGTTTTTAGGGGGTCTGTTAAGCCATAAATCGATACATTTTATATTTTTTACTGCTTAAAATCGTTTCTTTTCGCATTTCAGGTCTTTTGGAAGCAAATTGCTGGAATCAAGCACTTTTGGACGAAAAGGAGCGAAAACATGAAGAAAACGACAAAGTCAAGAAACAAGGCTCTTTTTCATACCGACGGCGCCCCAACCCATAAGGCGACTAATACCAAGTATATATATATATATATATATATATATATATATATATATATATATATATATATATATACTAGATCAAGGCCGCCCGATGGGCGCTAGCTTTAAAAATTTCATTATACTAAAAAATAAACAAAAAGTAAGTATGAACGTGTAGTGAATTTGATGAGAGAAAACGAATAAAATAAATATGACGTATCAATAAATTAATATTGTTAAAAAAAACTAATGTTCAAAAGAATCGAATTACATAAAATTTATAATCTATGTAGAACCTCTTTATAAACAATGTTGGTTGAAGAGTTGGTGTATTTGCCGTCTTTGTCACAACACTAAAACTTTATACGTCTCTTGTTTTTTTGTCTTGAGACGACCACATAAAGTTGTCTTTGTCACAAGATAAAAACTTTAAATCTCTCTTGCTTTTTACTCTTGAGACGACCACATAGAGTTGTAAGTGAAAAAACAGGTCTTTCCAAAAAAAGCCTACATTAGATAACGCTTGGCTTTGACATTTAGATTGTATTAAAATCCACATATAAATTTGAGAGTGTGTATGAACTATAACGCACTCTCTCTGTCCCACTAAGTTGGGAAATCATTCGGTCATTCACTTTGTCAACATGCTTATATGTTGGTGCAATAATTGATCTATCTTGCAAAAAAGATGGATCCCAAAGATTTTCCTTCCAATTGTACATTGTAACACAAAGTAATCAGTTATATGTTGAAAAAGGCCATACATTGTTTCATATTGTTAGGCCCATGGTATGCAAAAAAAGCCCACAACCCAGTTTGAAATATAGTACTCCGTATCTAACTAAACCGATTTATGATTACATGCAACTAAATATTTGGTTGAGTGTAACTTGCACAATACACTCATTACGGAAGAAATATCAGATTTACTACCTAATCAACTTCCCCATTTCAAGGTTAGTAAATCGTTTTTTACACCTAACAACCCTACAATCTATAACTCTGTAAGTGTAAAATTTATAGCGATTCATCATCCGAATATTATGTTGTTTTCAGAATATTGTTTTGCATGTTTGATTTATATTTATTTTTTCTTCAAGTTCTTAAGAACAGTGCTTGATTGTAATGAGCCCTAAAAATCGGTTTGACTGATATAGGCTTGAAAATAACTTAACATACCCTGTTTTAGTTGATAATAGATTGTGATTAATTAAGAATTTGTTATCTAGTGTATTTCATTCGGATTAATGTAAATTTCATAATGTATATTTGGAGTTTTTTTTATAAATCTGTTATTGGACTCTTGCTTAATACTGATATACTGTATTACATACATAGGCCACAAAGTTTCTGATAGGGTAGGATTTAAGAAATGGATGGCTATGATACTGATTAACTACATAAGCATGATACTAAAAAAGTCGATGTTAGGTGCTTTCAATTGAAGTGTTTACATCTATTTATAACATAACTGATTTGTAGTTACTGATTTAGCCCTTGTATGTTGATTTGGTAAAAAAAACATGTTTCATAGTTTTGTAGTAGGATGCCATTTGACATTGATTAAGTACTTAAACATCATCCTAAAATAGTAATATGTTAGGTGCTTCCAAATAGAGTGTTTTGCATATCTTTATAATGAAACTAATTTGTAGTTTTTGATTTAACTATTGTATGTTGATTTTGGGTTAATAAACGGTTCATTGTTTTTGTAGTAAGGTAGCATTTGATATTCATTAAGTAAGTAACCATCATACTAAAATAGTAAATGTTAGGTGATTTACAAAAACCTGTGTTTACA
The DNA here is from genome assembly GCA_022545495.1 of Chrysanthemum lavandulifolium. Taxonomy (NCBI): domain Eukaryota; kingdom Viridiplantae; phylum Streptophyta; class Magnoliopsida; order Asterales; family Asteraceae; genus Chrysanthemum; species Chrysanthemum lavandulifolium. The sequence continues at coordinate 637,472 of JAHFWF010000091.1, read as the reverse complement.
TCTCTTTATAAGGAAAATGATTTGTAATTTATGTTTAACAATTAATGGAAGTTACATACCACCAAGTTTATGATAGTGTAGGATTTGTGAAACGGATGCTTATGATGATGATTAAGTACATAAGCATCATACTAAAATAGTGTGCCATTTGATATGGATTCCATAGAAAAACGTCATACTAAAATATTAGATGTTAGGTGCATTCAAATGAAGTGTTTACATCGATTTATAACTAAACTGATTTGTAATTTCTGATTTGCTGATTGTTAATCTTATTTGGTCTAATAACATGTTTCATTCTTTTTTTAGTAATGTGGCATTTGATATTGATTAAGTACATAACAATCATACTAAAATAGTATGTGTTAGTTTTTATAAAAAAAAGTGTGTTTACATCTATTTACAACGAAACTAATCTGTAGTTACTAATAATAACATGTTTCATTGTTTTTGTAGTAAAGTGACAGTTGATATTGATAAAGTACATAACGATCATACTAAATTAGTAGATGCTAGGTGATTTAAATAAACATGTGTTTAGATCTCTGTATGAAGAAACTGAATTGTAGTTACTGATATGCACATTGTATTCTTTTTTTGTCTAAAAACATGTTTCATTGTTTTTGTAGTAGGATGCCTTTTGAATTTGTTGTTTGGCTTAACCGTAGAACGTATCTGAAATCACAGGTTCTTCTAAACTATGGCATATCTAATTTTGCAATTATAATCTTGTTATAATGGTATAAATTTAGCTTAATATGTTTCAGGATCTACCTGATATCTTTTCGGAGGATGGTTTTAATGGGAACAAACATGTATACTTGATAAACACAAATAGGGTTCATTTGAAGGTTAAAATAGTTAAACCGCACCATCGTCCTTTTGCACTGAAGGGATACAAATGGACTGAATTTGCAAATGAGAGTATCGTACAGCGTGTTAGGTTGCTGCATTTTATCCAAGAAGGAGATGACACATATTATGTGACAGGGTATGATGGTCATGGGGAGGAATTTGGAGGATACGAAGGAATAGAGGGACGTTATTTTCGGTTTCATAGTCGTGTTTGGGCATCATCATTTAGGCCTCGTGTATTACATTTTGTAGTTAAATTAAAATAGCATTACTTTACTATTATGATATCAGACACTACCATTTTGATAATCGGATATATAACACTATTTTGAATTTTAACAAATGTGAGCTTTGTTTTCGGAAATTGCCGGGTTCTTTCTTAACTGGCCTAGGGCAAGCCGAAAATATTGCGATTAATGTTGAAAGTCACAGGTTTATAGTTCCTGTTAGCCGTGTTTAAGTGAATGGAGTTAATGTTGGTAACGAATATGAACTGTTACAACAATCTTGGGATGAAATTCAAACAACTTTGCGTTTGAAAGCTGGAATGCATTTGGTGTTCACAAAATATGTGGACACTGAATTTTGGATGATGGCTTTTAATACTGACCGGAGTCAACATACTGATGTGCATTTCTTTGGAGCAACATGACTTCAGCAAATACAACCTCCAATACCGCCTAAAGATAGAGGTGCAATATATATTTAGTTATAATTGTATTTGTAATTCTTTGCGTTTAAACTTGTGACGATATATTTAGTTATAATGTTATTTGAAATGGTATGACAACAACTAATTTAACACTATGTGACGTAGTATAATTTGTACATTATTGAGAAACATTTATATGGAAAGGGTATTAGTGATTATTAAGAAATTGCTTTTATCTGATGTAACGTGTTTAACAATAACAGATCCTACGGTTTGTTATAATAACCATTGAATATTTTGTATTCAAATACTTAGTCAGTGGATAATAAAGATGATAACCGTTTTTGTAGATGATGAGAGAATGTATCACATGTGTCGCTGGCCAGCTCATACAGATCATTTTGGTGAATACCGTGATGCATTCTATAAGAGGTTTTGTTATATAGTCGTTATGCAACGATTGGTACGTAGTATTATTATATATTAACTTTTACGATTTGCGTGTTTAGATAAGTACTTAGTGTTATATTTTATTCTTAATAATTTGCAGACAATATCGACAGAGTTCTTAGTGCCCCATCTAATGCACACATACTCTCATGCGTTGATGAAACACCAAAATGTTGAATACACGATGAATGTAAAGATGGAGTTTCACAAAGAGGAACCAGAAAGGACAAATCATATTAACATATTCGGTGCATGGAGCGAGTTTGCTGAAGAATGTCGATTTGAGTATGATAAGATGATACGCTTCAAGTACACGTATCTGCTAACATATTTGGATGGAGAAAACGAGGAGCAAATTCCAGTGTTTCATGTGTGTTAAAGTATCCTGTCTTATGAATGTTTGAAGTTTCTTTTGGGCGTTAAGTATGGTATATACTAACACTGAATCTTAGTATACTATGTTATGTGACCATTATGTGGATTGTAAATGATGGTAGAAGGATTGTCAGTTTCACTTTTTTTTGAACTTATGCCTATGAAGGATTCTTAACTAAGTATGTAAGAATATTAGTATATAAGCTAATGCAGTGGATTCTATTATGGTTAACATAAGTTATTGTTGGAAAATTAGTACACTTGTGGGATTAGTTCACACCTGGTAATGGGTCAAGAGGTACGGAGTGTACACCCATAAGGTCCTTGAACACCGACTCTTTTAGTGGAAAGTATCGCTAGTTGAAAGTATCGCTAGTGGAAAGTACCGCTAGTATTATAAAGCATCGCTAGTGGAAAGTATCGCTAGTAGAAAGTACTACTAGTGGAAAGTACTGCTAGTATTATGAAAGTACTGCTAGTGCTATGTAAGTACTGCTAAATGGCAGTTTCAACTGCTTAATGACCATGTTTAATTGGTCATGTAACCACTAACGGCTATAATGGGGATAATTATGAGGCGATTAATGGGCCGATTAATTCTCATATTTCCATTTGACTAGCTAAGAGCAATCTCCTATAAATAGGATATCTGATTATGCATGAATGACACACAAAAAACGATTAACACTTCAACGCAAAAGGGTTATTGATTTGTGCCTAAATCACTAACAAACATTTGGTCTTATCCCAAGTAGATATTCGTGATACCCAGGCATTAGGGTCGAATAGTTTACTTTGGAAAGTGATAACACGATTCCAAGTGATATCCGGTAACCACCTAGTGGTATTGCTACTGACATTGATTATCTTACCCTGTTCTGGGCGAATACACACCAACAATCAAAGTAAACTATTTTTGTGATAATCAATGGCAACTGCTGCAATGAAACACATGGCTTCAAAATTTGCTAAGCTGGATAAGTTTGAAGGGGTGGACTTTAGGAGGTGGCGAAGAAGATGCACTTCTTTGTCAAGCATGAGTGTGGTGTATGTGCTAACCACTCCTATTCCCGATGATGGAGATGATGCTACAGTTGAGCGATCGTGAGGAGGAGCAAATGGGAGAATGATGACTACATATGCAGAGGTCTTATTCTCGAATGGTATGTCCGATTCTTTGTTTGATATTTATCGAACTTTGAATCTTCCAAAGAACCTGGATTCCTTGGATGCTAAATATATGGTCGAGGATGCATCAAGTAAGAAGTTCCTTGTTAGTAATTTCACAAATTACAAAATGACCGATTCAAGACCGCTTATGGAATAATACAATGAAATTCTTGGAATACTTGGAAGGTTTACACAACACAAAATGCACATGGATGAGGCTATTTCAGGTCTCTTGTGTCATTGAAAACTCCTCCTTCTTGAAAGATTTCAAGCATACCTTGAAACATAAGAAGGAGAAATTAACTCGTTGAGTTAGGCGGTCATCTGCGCATCGAGGAATCTCTCAAAGTGCGGGATAATGACAAGCCAAGGAGCAAAGAATGTCTTTGGTGCATCTTTGTCAATATGGTGGATCATAACAACTCCACCATGTACAATGACAACAAAGGCAAACGAAAATATCATGATAACACAAGGCATATCCTAACAAGAAGGCAACACCTACTTGTTGGAAATGTGGCAAACCGGTCACATTAAAAGGGACCAAAGGTGTTAAAGTTGGTGGTAAAGCCAATGGATCGTGCACTAATGGTTCGTGGAGTGGTGGTTCACCAACTCACCGAAAGGTCGAAATATGTTTAATAAGTCTTTTCGATTTATTATGTTACATATGTATCCGAATCTTTTATGTGCGGATAATGATGTTGCGTGGTGGGTTGACTCGTGCAACAGCTTCATGTGTAAAGATAGAAGTTGGTTCAAGACTTATGAGTCATCGAATGATGGTTCTATTCTTCACATGGGAAATGAGTCAACAGCCTTGGTGCATGGTCGTGGTTGTGTAGATCTTAAGTTTAGTTCTGGAAAGATTGTAACTTTGTTTAATGTTATTCATGTTCCTGATATAAGGAAAAACTTGGTTTCAAGTAGTGTTTTGAATAATCATGGATATAAACAAGTTATTGAGTCTGATAAATTTGTCTTGTCTAAATGTGGTGTTTTTATTGGTTTTAGCTATTTATGTAATCAAATGTTCAGGCTTAATATTGCCACTGATAGTGTAAATTCAGCCTTTGTGCCCACTACTGACCTGACTGACTCTACCCTATGGCATGCTAGACTTGGCCATGTACACTATAAAAGGATGCAAGATATGTCTAAGGATGGGTTGATCCCAGCATTTGACATGGACACTGAAAAGTGTAAAACTTGCATGTTGACCAAGATAACCTAGAAACCTTGTCAGGGTGTTAGTTGTGAGACTAAGCTCTTGGAGCTTATACACAGTGACCTGTGTGATTTGCATGCCGATCCCTCTTTGGGGAATAAGAAGTATTTTGTGACATTTATTGATGATGCTTCTAGGTTTTGTTATGTCTATCTATTACACACTAAGGATGAAGCATTAGATAAATTCAAAGTGTTTAAAACTAAGTTGAATTACAACTTGGGTCCCCGATCAAAAGATTAAGGACCGATAGGGAGGTGAGTACATGGATACTCGCTTTTTAGTCCGTTGGTATAATCCATGAAACGATCGCCCTTATACTCCTCAAAGAAATGGTATTTTGAAAGGAAAAATAGGTATCAAGGAGATGGTTAACTCCATGTTGTCCTATTCAGATCGAGTAAAGGGTTCGGGGTGAAGCTATGTTAACAACTTGCTATTTATTGAATAGGGTTCCCAACAAAAGGAACAAGGTTACCCCTTATGAACTCGGACTAAATGGAAACCCAACCCAACTATCTCGTGGTTTGGGGTTGTAGGTCATTGTAAAACTCCCTGATCCAAAGTTGAAAACTTTGGGTGAAAGAGGCATTGACTGCATCTTTGTTGGATATGCTGAGCATTCCAAGGCTTTTAGGTTCTATGTTATTGAACCTAATGAATCAGTTTCAATTAACTCCATAATTGAATCAAGGGATGCAAACTTTGATGAGAATAGATTCTCATCAGTCCCTAGACCAAGTCTGAGGATTCCTAATGGAACTCAAGACACTGGTGTATCAGAGGTCCCTGATGAAGAACCATCAGTGGTCCCTAATGAGGTTGTGGTTCAACAACCTGAACCTATGCTCAGAAAGAGTAAAAGGGTCAGGACTCCAAAGTCATTTGGACATGAGTTTCAACTATACTTAGTTGAAGGAACAAGGGATGAGGTCTCTGACCAATACTCCTATTGCTTCATTGGTGAGAATGATCCCAAGACATTTGAAGAAGCAATGAAGTCCCAGGATATTGCTTTATGGAAAGAAGCAATCAATGATGAGATGGATTCCATCATGGGCAACAACACTTGGGTGTTGGTTGATCTACCACCAGGTTGCAAACCTTTGGGTTGCAAATGGATTTCAAAAGGAAAATGAAGGTAGATGGAACTATTGAAAAGTTCAAGGCTAGACTAGTCATTCGTGGCTTTCAACAAAAGTCGAATAGACTATTTTGATACTTATGCCCCGCTGGTCAGTATCCGTATTCGTAAGACCGATTGCTTTGGCATCAATTCACAACTGATTATTCATCGATGGATGTGAAGACGACTTTCTTGAATGGTGAATTGGAAGAGGAGGTTTATATGAACCAACCTCGTGGCTTCATCATGCTCGGCAATGAAAACAAGGTGTAAACCGATTAAGTCTCTTTATAGACCGAAACAGCACCTAAGCAATGGCATCAAAATTTGATGAAGTGGTTTTGTCTAGTGGTTATGTTCTTAACCAAGTCGACAAATGTGTATATAGCAAATTTGATGAATCTGTAAAGGAGTCATCATTTGTCTATATGTTGATGACATGTTGATCTTTGGCACCGACCAAAATCAGTTGACTCGACAAAGGAATTTTTGTCATCAAGGTTCTCCATGAAGGACATGGGGAGGTTGATGTTATCCTTGGTATAAGGATTAAACATGAAAGTAAAAGAATTTCTATCTCTCGCCTCATTATATTGAGAAGGTGTTGAGGAAATTCAATTACTTTGATTGTACTCCGATGAGTACACCTATGGATACTGTGAGAAGATAATGCCTAATAATGGCAAGGCAGATCTCAACTTGAGTATTCTAGGTAATTGGTCGCTCGATGTATGCCATGACTTGTACAAGGCCCGATATTGGTTTTGCAAAGGGAAAATTGAGCGTATACTAGTAATCCTAGTGCTCATCATCGCAAGCGCCCAGAGGGTATCAAGTATTTGAAGAGAACTATGGATTATAGTCTCTCATATCGGGTTATCCATCGTTGTTGGAAGGATACACCGATGCAAGTTGATCGAGAACATCAAGACAATTCGCTACCAATGGTCGGGTATTCCTACTTGGTGGAGGTGCAATTTCTTAGGCATCCAAGAAGCAAACTTGCATCACCGCTCAACAATGGAATATGAATTTGTGGCTTTAGCAACCGGTAAAAAGTCGAATGGTTGAAAACTTGCTTCTGAGATTCCATTATGACCTAAACCTATAGCACCTATTTCTATCCGTTGTATAGTGCATCTACATTGGCTAAGGCTTATAGCCAAATGTACAATGGTAAGTCTAGACACTTAGGTGTCGACATAGCATGATTCGTGAGCTTATCATGAATGGGTGGTATCTATAGAGTTTGTTAGATCTCAACAAAACTTAGCCGATCACTGACGAAGGGTCCGCTAGAGACTTGGTTATAAAGTCCGCTAAAGGGATGGGTTTAAGTCCAACTTAGTCATCGAATGCTAGGACATCCAACTCCTCCCGAGGAAACTTAGGAGCCGAGTTCAATGTGGAAAGTCAACATTCGCCGGACTGGAGCACATGTTTTATTTACATCCCAAGGTTGTGCTTAGAACTCACGAAAGGAGGATGAAGTCTTTACTTCTTAATGGTTAATTTTCTTTGAAAGAGTGCTTGGCGGGAGCATGAATAAAGAGGAACCACCTATGTAAATGTTGAAGTTTTGCCGCTCGTGAAGCTTTTGGACTTTAGCTTTTACAACATTTATGAATTTGGATATGGACACATGGCTTGTATAGTGTCGAGCTTTTAAGTGTTTGAAAACTTATGTGTATTTTATCTTCGTATTCAAATGGGTTGAAGGGTTCAATTCTTAGAACACCCTGATTCTCGAATATTTGAACGTGTAATGTACTAAGATGGAAATTCAATCCTCATGATATTTTCGTTTATGCACATGTTTTGTTTAATGTTTGTTTTTCATGCAAAGGAAGTGAACTAAATTTGGGGAGGACTGTTGGAAAATTTAGTACACTTGTGGGATTAGTTCACACCTGGTAATGGGTCAGGAGGTACGGAGTGTACACCCATAAGGTCCCTGAACACCCTGACTCTTTTAGTGGAAAGTGCTGCTAGTGGAAAGTACTGCTAGTATTATAAAGTACTGCTAGTGGAAAGTAGTGCTAGTAGAAAGTACCGCTAGTGGAAAGTACTACTAGTATTATTGTAAGATATAGGATTTCACAAACACACTAAACCATAATCACAAGAGGCGTTCAAGTAGTTTAGAGAGAGAAAGTTTTAGAGAGAGAAAGGGAAGAGAGTTGGGAACTATGTGAAACAAAGAAAAATGGTATTGAAGCTCCAACCCTCTACCTTGGGAGGTAGAGGTATTTATAGTTTCACAAACAAACTCCACCTACGGGTGTGGATCGTGCCTACAGTGGTAAAGACCCGTCTGTCCTCCACGGTGTTACATAACAAACTACTTAATAATATAACTTGACTACGACTACGAGCTTTCTAACGAATCCATATACTTGAGGTGACCGACTCTTTAACGACTGAATTTTGTAATTCCTAACAATCTCCCCCTAAGGGAGGTCACCTCAATTTACAATGAATACAAACATATATTACATTAAATTGTTCTAGGATTCTTGATTAAGTCCTTTGCTTAGTAGCTCGTAGTCTTTGATTCTTCATGTTTTGCATGTTTGGATAATTCAAGTGGAGGTCTTTAACCGATCCACGTGATGATGAGTTTTGAGTCGACATTGAGATCATCACCAACATAAATCTTTGACTCTTCCATTGTGGTGTTGGTATTATGTGATGTTGTGACATTTGGACCGGCATGCTCACATTCGGATCATGATGTATTCGCATCGCAGGCGCGAAAGCTTTCTTGGTTCATGATATTTGCGCAAGATAAGCGTAAGCATGGAGTGAAAGTATCGTAGTCGTTGAAGCACTTATCATGATTTCTTTAGAGATGAATGTGTATTGTGAGCATGCGGCTATGGATTGACCGCTTCATTCGATCACCACAAATGTCGGGCGACTGCATACAACAGCTTAGCAATAAAGTACATGAAAGTGTCTTTGATCACTTTTGTTGAATTGAGGTACACGACCCACGGTTCCCGCTGATCAAGACATGTACCGCCTATGATCGTATAATTTCAAGAATTTCCTTGATGTGGTTTCGCGGTGCTCTAGTCGTTCTCAAACCGAACGTCTCAAAGAAGACAACACGGAGTGAGTGAACCAATAATTAAGATTCACCGATTGATAAAAAGAGATTTGATAAACAATCATGTATTGCTCAATAGAAATTGTTTTTGCAATACAACGAAGGTTTTAATGAAAATCAATTATCAATCATAAACACCTTTATTTTGAAATATTTGTACACGATCGATGTGCTAAAGAAAAGAGTTTTTAAGCACAACGACCGGTTTTCAAAGGTATCCGTCAATCCATATCTCGAACTGTGATTGATTCAAAAGATTGAATCGCCCATTGTTTCGCTCGGTTGTCACATGGTTGATTTATTGAATAGATCTCACATGCCACCTACCAGAGCTTGTTTGATGTTGGCTCCGTAAGGCTTTCCATCTTCATTGTGAATATGTTTACATATTACTCGGATGTTCGGCAATACCACAAGGATAATGCATAGGACTCAAGATATAATCTCTTTCCACATTGTGTGAAACAGAGAGTCTTCATTGAAAGTGTTCTAATGAGATTTATTGATGATCTCGTGGCTCTAGACTCAATTTGTGCATATTTGGTTCCTATTTCGGAGACTAGGAGAGGGCCTCCTTCTTCAATATCAACAATCTCTAAGAGAGTCGATAGATAATGTCGGTTCCCGTGAGAATGAAACAAGTCCTTTAAGAGGAACTTGAGTGGTTTGGGAAGTTGAAGTGCGATGCGTCATTTGGGTCCATGACGCCTTGTCTTCAATACCGATGTTACCTTGGTAACCACCGTAGCATATGAATTGAACCCGGTATCGCCCTAAGGTTGAATAATTGGAGGGCTATTTGTTTTCACCCTTTCTCATTCAATTCTTTTCATTCTTCAACCCTTCGATGCTTACCGAGACTTCATAACTAGAACCTTGTTGGGTTTATTCCAAGATTAGCTCGGTCTCACCGCACTCTTCCCATATCTCATTTTCTCTTTTTTTTCAATATACGTAAGGACTTCTACACTATCTAGTGGATTGTCCCTGGGTAGATCCCTCCGGTTCTGGCGGATCATGGGAACAAATACCTAACCTTATCATCCTTATATCACCATACATAAAGTAAAGTTGGTCGGTCTATTTGGTATTGTTCATCTGCCATTGGAACCAATTGAAAACCATTTGAAGATCAATCCAGATACTTGTGATATATTATCAAAGCATTTTGTACCTGAATTGTTTTTGATATTTTTAGAACAAGAGCTCCCCCTCAACATGTGCTTCATGTATTTGAAATCTTTTGGCACACGGAGGCAAGAGGAAGAATTAACTTCTTTGATTTCCATTTTCTAAAAGATATCAACATCACTTCCCTAGTCAAATCAAGTAGATAAAGCATTTTGGGAAAGGATGAGATTTTCAAAATTTTGCTCCCCCACAATATGTGCCTCGAGGTTAGAAAGAGTTTTGCACATACTAGAGAGAAAAGACTGCACATTGAAATAAAATGATCACGTTTCAGATATTTGTGGTTTAAGATAGATGCTCCCCCTCAACATGTGCATGGAAAATTTGAAATCGTTTGGCACATGTGGGAAAGGAGAGCTTGTACATCCTTATAGAACCATTTACCGAATTATCAGTTTTAATCCAATTTAAATCACAAATTCTCCCCCGACCACAATTATCAAATCATTTGAGATTTGTGGTCTCTGTAGATTTACATTGATTTTGAAAGCTTTTTCAGGAGAATTGTGACTTGATTATGAAAACGTTTTAACTGATAAGGATAGGATTTTGAGACTTTAAACTCCATTGATTAAACATACATGATTGTCTTTCGAAAACATAATATTAGCAAAGGTTTTGAATCAATTGTATAAAACATAATTCCTTTTGATTTTAACAATAAACCTTGCTCATTTACGTGCCAATTGTTTAAAAAATAACCTTTTTAATTTGAATAAAATCATTCTCCCCCTCAATCAATGACACAAGTTGTTGATTGAGAGATAGAGATTTTGACAGATGATAAGCACAAATGATTTACACGAGTAGTAGAGTACGAGGTATTTTCAAAGCAATTTAGTTTTCATTAGACGGAAAAATATTTGGAAGGATAAGCATTTGTCTTTTCGATGACAAACCTTTGTTTTAAGAATCAGAGTATGAGATTTGAAAAATAAGATAAAGCATGGCTCTGTTCTTTACTTTTAAAACGGGTTACTGCCTGAAATGACAATAAACCACCATTTTTCTCCGCCTCATTTTTTTTTATTTTTAGCAAAACTATGTGCATTCAAGAACATCTAAAAACCCGTGACATTCTTTGAATGTCAACACAAAGTCCGTAGATGATATCGAATAAGGAAAAACATGACAAAATAACAATATTTTTGGATTTTTTCAAGATTTTCTAATTTTTTATGGATTTTGAGAATTTTATATTTTTATATTTTCTTTTTGAGGGTTTTTCAAGTTTTGTATTTTGTTTTTATATTTTATATATACAAGAGATAGATGAATAAAGACCTTTACTCCTCGTCTTCCTCTTGAAGACGCTTGAGTGTTTCCGGTTGTAAACTCTTTAGACCAAGACGTGAAAGGATACACTCAAAACGTTCTCTAGGAAGAGCTTTGGTGAAGATATCTGCTAATTGGTATTCAGTCCTTACAAAGTAGAGTTCCACCACACCTTTTTCCACTTGTTCCCTGATGAAATGATGTCGAATGTCGATATGCTTTGCTCTTGAGTGCTGAACGTTGTTGCATGAGAGAGCAATAACACTTTTATTATCACAGTACTGAGGGATTTTGTTGAATACAAAACCATAGTCAGTTAATTGAGATCTCATCCATAGGATTTGAGCACAACAGGATGACATGGCTATGTATTCACCTCTCAGAGGAAATAGAAGTACTCATTTGCTTCTTTGACGACCGACTCACAAGCTTATCACCCAAAACGAGCACCTCGCACGTGCTTGACGAGTATCTTGACACCACATGATCTCGTGATCTGCATATCTTTGTTAGTGACATATCGGTGTCTTCGGTACCAAAGTCCCATGTTGATGGTTCCTTGGAGGTACCGAAAGACCCGTTTAACCGCTTCAAGGTTTTTTGTAGGCTTAGCTGGTATCTAGCACACATGCATACAACAAAGCAGAATATCGGGTCTCTCGGTGTGAGGTACATCGTGATCCAATCATACTACGATATTTCGTTTGGTCTACCATGATCCCCGAGTGGTCCTCATCCGCTTTAGTACGCTCAATCATGGGAGTGTCAACAGGTCACTAGAATCAAATCCAAATTTCATTAAAATCTCATTTGCATATTTAGATTGATTTATAAAAATGCCTCCGGGACTTTGTGAAATTTGTAATCCCAAGAAAAATGACATTTGTCCCATCATTGACATTTGAAATTTGGAAACCATTTCATTTGAAAACGATCACATTCATTGGGGTCGATCGAGGCAAATATGATATCATCAACATATATTTGAGCGTGAATTAAATGTTTGCACGACTTCACAGTGAACAATGTCGGATCAACTGCTCCTTTGCAAAATCCAGATAGAAGAAACTTTGATAGTGTATCATACCATGCCCTTGGAGCTTGCTTCAAGCCGTAAAGAGACTTCTTCAAGTGATAGACATGAGTAGGATGCTCGGATTCACAAAACCTTCCGGTTGGGTGACGTATACGACTACTTTAAGATCTTCGTTAAGAAAAGCCGTCTTTACATCCATCGATGACAATCATATTCTTACTTACAAAGATTAGCCAAGAAGATTACGATCATCTCGATCGTGCCACAGGAGCAAATGATTCTTCAAAGTCAATACCTTCTTCCCGATGGTATCCTTTTGCAACCAATCTAGCCTTGTTCTTTAATACATCGCCATGCTAATCAAGCTTCACTTTGAAGATCCACTTTAGAGCAATGATCATAGCATAATCGGGCGGTACTAATTCCCATACATCAAGTCGATCAAACTCATGAATTTCTTCTTGCATGGCATTGAACCAGCTGTCTTCATTCATGGCAGTTTTAACATCTTTTGGTTCGACTTTAGAGAGTACGGAGTTGAAGAAGCACCATAAGGCATCGGTTGCAGGTTGTTTTCGTGTTGACACTGGATGAGAGGGGTTTCCAATGATTTTTTCTAATGGATGATCATGAGTCCATTTCCTATGGTGTTCATGTTGTTGTTGTTGAGGAACGGAAGTAGCCGAGTCGATTTCTCCTAATGAAGATGGTTCTGATGATGATTCAGGAGCAAATATATTTTCAAACGGAGCATCTTCAAGAGTAGCAAAGGGATTAACTTCATCATTGATGCCAGAAACAATTCCATGATGTAAATTCAAAGATTGATGATTTGTTGATGAGATAGAGTGATCAGCAGCAGGCGCTTCTTGACTTAATGATATTTAGACTGAAGGGTTGACTTCATTCACAGGGATAGGAACAACCTCTGTTGATGGATTTGACATTTCATCAGCATTTGGTTCATAGTGTTCATCATACATTGGATCGAACAATTTCCTTAAATCATCTTCTGATGGAGGTACATATGGAGTCTTTGGAGAGGATTTGGTACAAGGATGAACCAATGGGACTGTTTTGAAGTCGGGTCCAGGCTGGATTGTCCAGAGCCATTGGACGGTCGACTCATCAAACGTAACGTGAATTGTTTCCATGATATTTCGGGTTCTTTTGTTGTAGATTCGGTATCCCTTTTGTTTGGTGCATATCCTACAAATACTCCAATGTCCGCTTTAGCTTTAAGTTTGCCTAAGTCTTGGCCCTCATTAGTTGGATAACACAATGCACCAAACACACGAAGGAATGAGAGATTAGGTTTTCTTGTGGACAAGTTCATATGGAGTTTTTCCATGAGAAGTGTGAATCGAGGATCAATTTTGTGTGTAGCATGCGGTGGCAATGGCTTGACCCAGAGAAACATTGGAACCTTTGAGTAAATCAAGATTTTCTTGCGGCTTCCACAAGAGTTTGATTTCGTCTTTCAACTACACCGTTCATTGAGGAGTTCGTGGAACACTTCTTTGATGACCGATTCCAACACTTTCATAAAACTCACTAAGTTGTTTGTTAACAAACTCGGCTCCATTGTCTGCTCGATGATTCTCGATTTTTGTTAAGTCGAACTGCATTTGTTTGATGAGTTTGATGATGATATCCGGAGTTTCATCCTTTGTCCTTAAGAATTTGACCCGTGTGAATCTAGAGTAATCATCAACCACAACTAACACATATTTCTTCCCAAAGATATTCTCGCACTCTCATTGGTCCACATAAATCCATATGAATTGTATGAAGAACTTTTGTAATTGAGTTTGTAGGTTTGGGTTTATGGGCATACTTCTTGCTTTTTCCCAATTGGCATCTTTGAACAAAGATGATCCTTTTCATACTTAAGTCTAGGTAAACCTACAACTAAGTCCTTTCGGAGAGATCATTGATGGTGCCAAGTTCAAGTGATTGAGACAGCGATGCCATAACCATGACTTTGTTTTTGAAGCCTTTGACAACAAGCAAATTGGAGAAGACTTCATCATATCTTCGATAGAGATGGTGTATAGATTAGAACCACGTGTTCCTCTTAAAAGTTCCTTACCATCAAGTTCTCTAACGAAACAAGTATGTTTTCGAAGACCACTTCTAGATCGAGTCACGTAATTGATGACGGAAAATAAGTTATGACCAAGACCTTCTACGTAATATGCCCTAGAGATAACACTATCACCGACAACATAATCTCCATAACCCATAATTGCACGAAATGATCGTTCCCGAATCTAAGCGTCCGATGAATTTACTCACGAAGTTCATGAGCCGCGACCGGTCTCTAGTCATATGCTTGGAACAACTGAGTCCGGTACCACGTAACGATTTGAACGATCCGCAGTTGAACATAGACAAGAATGGATAATCGGATAATTGGGAACCCCATGCAATAATGGGTTCCACTTGGTTAGTAACATTGATTGAAACACCCATATCGAAATAGAAGCATTCATATCGTAAATAGAAGCAATGGAATCATTAGGAATAGATGCGGTCTTGGTGTCCGTATTTGACCTATTCAAAGTATGCTCACTTCTTAAAGGAATAGTTCTACCAAGAGGCATCCACTTTCTAGTGGGCATTGTCTTAACATTGAGGACAAAAGCGATTCGTCTTATGACCAAAAGGTATCCATTGATAACCTATCTTACTAAATGTTCTTCCCGTGGGTTTCCACTGTTTTCTAACTTTCTTTCGTCTTTGCCTTTTAGCCTTCTTAGTATGATTTCTAGCATTAACAATTTTAACTGGGCAATTGACAAAGATTAGATAAAACATTCACACCACATTCATGATTAGCGGAAATTCAAGCGACATCATTACATGGTTTGCGAGATAGTATCGAAATTCAATTAATTACGATGCGCATATGGCTAATACTAGAATCAACACGATTCATTTTATTCAACATGACTTAAAGTTCCTAGGTTGGTCTTCTACTCTTCTAATGCACATTCTTAGCTTGCGAGGTCCTATCTTGCTTGGTATTGCCTGGAGGCTTTGACCCGCTTGCTTTAGTGTCACTGATTACTCCTGTAGAGGGAATTATGGGAACATTAGTTGGTTGATCTACTTTTTGCATTCCTGAACTAGATGTGCAAGGATCTGAACTACTAGAAGGCACATTAGTGTTCACTCTCTTAAAACTAGGCATGGAATGGTTTGTATGCTTGGCACTAGGCATAGAACAGGGCATCACAGCTTTACCTTTTGCACCTAAGGATTTAGGACATGTTGCAATTAAACATTCTAGCAGCTCCTGAGATCGTTTGGCACAAATGCAAGCAAACCTAATTTCTCTATCAAGAGGCTTATTTATGAAGTCCTCTTCCACAATCTCACGGAGACATTCTAGACTATCCTTAAGGTGAGCACGATGGTTATTAAACACAAGTTCATTATTCCTAAGATGAGGATGAATGTATTTAATAATCACAAGATATTTGGCAATCGAGGATGACTTTGAAGCAACATTCTCGTTAAAACAAGTGGCGCTTCCTTTTCCCGACCCCTCGATTCTCAATTTCCTTTTGTAAAGAAGTTATTTTTCGTTTTTTGTCACGAGTGACTTTCATTGAATCATATAACTCTTTAAAGTGACGTTTAACTTTTATTTTCTTCTAGAAAGCTTTCGTTTTCCTTTGTAAAGCATTTACTAAGTTTTGAAGATGAAAAGTTTGAGAATCTTGAGAATCTAAAGAAGGAGGCATTTGAGATCCATCACATTGTTCTTTTCACCCTTTAATTGAGATATTTGGGCTTTCAACTTTCGATCGTGCAAAGAATGAGCTTGAATCTGTTCGTCACGTTTATTTATCTGAAAAACTGCATCAAACTCTGGAACATCTGAGGATGTCTTGATATTTGAGGTTTTAACATTTTCTTTAAGATGTTGATATTTTAGTTGTAAGTCAAAATGTTCAACTTCTAGTTTAGAAAGATGTTTCACCAAATTATCGTGATCATCTCGATCAATTTTATCACTAAGTTCTGAGTTTTTGTTTTCAAGCTCAATGACACGATCATGGGAAACTTTCAATGCAATAGATAACTCATGAAATTGTGAAGCAGTAATGGAGTGATTCGTAGCAGTGTAAAACACATCTTGAGTAATACATTCAGAAATAAGATTCTCATTTAATGTATGGCAAGTTCTTCCTCTCAATCTCATTATATTTTAATTCATGCTCTTAGTCACTAACCTCAACTATCATTGCATCAAATTCCTTTTCTATTTCTTTAATATCTGAATCCATCCCCTTTTTAAGACTCTCAAATTGATCTTTTAGTTGTTTAAAGAAAGGCATGACCTCAGTTAAATAGCATTCGTTAGTTTGCTCAAAACCCTTTCCCTTGATTATCCCGATGGGTGTGATCATTTTCTTACAAGTTTTCTCAAAATCAACAAATAGTTGATAGATAACATATTGACTGATTAAGGTCTTGCTTTTAGTGGCAATAGTTCTAGGAACTAAATGCATTGGTGTATTTGGAGGATACACAATAGCTGAAGGCATTTTTCTAAAGGTGGGGTTTGTAACAACAAGATTCTCTGCTTTTTGCTTGTCTAAATCCTTTTTCCAGAACACTTGTTCGGGAGTCAACAATGTTTGAGGCTTAAACTTGTTCAAGGAAATCCAATTTTCCTTTTTGTAATCATGAGGTTTGATAGTTATGTTTTTCTATTTACATGTAGGGTTGTTGAGTTTCTTATTCATTCTCTCCCTAGTGACTTCATCTGATTTCTTATCTTCCTCAGTGCACTGAGCGCTTTCTGCCTAGGCTTAAGGATTTCATTACCATCGTAAATAACCTTATGAGCAGTTCTAGCCTTTTTAATGACCCCTGGATTTGGTTCCTCAACAAGGGAATGCTATGCTTATCGCTTAAGACTCTATGCTTAGTGATCAAGTGAGCAGTCTGAATGGTGTTCCCTTGTATGTACAACTTGTTTTCGAGTTTGTTTTTCAAAGTTTTTAGATTGGAAAAATCATTCAAAAGTTTTGATTCCTTAGCATTGAATTCTTGCTTAAGCATTTTCACATTTTCTTGAAGTTCTTGTTTTTGCTAGCGCTTTAGAAAGCTTTTCTTGTAAGGAGTTTAACTCTTGTTTTAATACTTCTTCTAAAGTTACTTTCTCTAATAATTGTACGCATTTGGTCATCCATTTCCTGCTCACGGGTGGTCAACTCAAATTTAGCACGTTGTTCATAAATAGCAACACGTTCTTTATAGGCATGAAGTTCAGAGACACCAGAATCATCAGGGGTACATGCAGTGTAATTATCAAAAACATAGTCATTATTAACTGCAGAAGATGCATTACTTGGTACAACCTCACTTTCACTTTGCTTCACATATTGATCATATGGGACAATATTGCTATTACCCTCATAATCAATATCTGATTCATAAGTCTCAAGAGTTTGTACTTCATTATGCATCTTTCGCTCATCAACATCATCATATAGTTTTAATACCTCAGAAATGATTGATTCTTTGGATCGACTAGCTTGCGTGGTGAGGGACCTTTGGAGAGACCATTGGAGAAATGCTAGCCATGAAAATTGTTTGTGCGATAGGTTCATCATCGACGCCGAGTCGTATGCATCACGATCGCAACTTGAAAGGCATTCGATGATTATGACCTATCTCCCGAATTGGTTGCTCATCCACATCTCGCATCATATGTCTTGGTATTGCCCTCGAAGAAACAACACTCCTCTTCATCCAACACAGCTCCATTATCCCGAGCTTGCACAAGTAACATCTTGTCTTTGAAGTACTCTGCATTTTGAGGCGTTTTGGAGAAGTGCGGTTCCTTGCTATGTGTCCATCACCACCATAGTTGTAGCACTTAATTGGCTTGGCTTGTCCTTGATTTCCATTCCTTCCCTATACCGATTTTCCACATACTCTCCTCCTACTCCACCTCTTCTTTGTTCATATTGTCTTCCTTGAGTCTGGTTGCACCGTAACCTTTCCATCTCGACCAAAGCATGATTGTGTAGATTGGATGCGATCCGATTTCATTGTTAGTGTGAAGTCATTAGTATGTGGAGTGAAGGTTAAGTTTTGTTTAACCATAAGAGCCGCTTTATTGATAAAGTGTTCCATGACCGCATTGGCATCGGGTTGTTTGAAACTTGGATCCGGAATGACTTGAGATGCTTTGGTAGTAGTTCCATCATTGGTGTAGAAGGTCGTTGAATCATTTGATGAGCTTGTCTCTCCACGGTTGGTTTTGAACCGATCAAGAATCCTTTTTCAAACATAGCATGCCTCTCATTCGAAGAAGGAATGCATAAAGTTTCATAGTTAGTATTCTTCAATCCTTTTGTTAGCTTCACATAGGTGACAAACTTGTGCCATTCGTGATTCATGTTGTTCACAAACTTTGAGTTCAAATTTGAATGTTTGGCATGGTCATTTTGATGTTCCTCATGTCATTTACAAGCTTATGGAATCTCACGTAGTATTCATAGACACTCTCATTTGGTTTCATCTTGAAGTGTTCAAATTCATCATACAGATTGTGATTCTCTGTCTTATAGTTAATTCGAACACGAGAGAAGCATCTTAACATTATCCCAAACCGCCTTGGCTTCAGTGTTGTAATTGATCGACTTGTAGATGTCTTTTGGAAGACCACAGTAGTATGATGTTTGAGGCCACGATATCGACATCGAACCTCTTTTCTCCTTATCATTGAGCTCATCATACGCCTTTGGTCTATCTATTCCATAGATCATTGTTCCATCTGCAGCTTGTATCAATTAAGTCTCTTGTAGTCTCAATGATAAGGTCCTTCATCAATAGACTTGAGAATGTTGACTCCGTTTTCCTTTCCAAGACAAGACAATCGGATTCGTTGAGCCTATGAGTCATAATCGCCTACATCGAGCATAGGTGGATCGAGTATCGACCTACCGCTTGAACGTCCTCATTCACGGAAGAAACAATAGTAGGAGCGATGTTTGCCATGATTACAAGTTCTACGGGATTTTACTATTCTTTGATTAAACCGGGAAATTGATTCTTTCACGGGATTTTACTAAACCAAAAGAACAACCGTAAGAATGTATCACGAAGAAGTAACAAGTCTAAATAGACAAGTAGCTAAACACTCAACTCGCTTAGTTATCAACTCACTAAACAACCAACTCGCTCAAAGAATTAAATCGCTTAAGGAATCAACTCGCTAAATAGCCAAGTCGCATTAGTATCAACTCGCAACACAATCAACTCGCTTAATGAAACAAGTCGCTAAATAGCCAACTCGCCTTAGTATCAACTCGCAACACAATCAACTCGCTTAATGAAACAAGTCGCTTTAATAATCAACTCGCTTAATAGCAAGTCGCAAACAGACACAACTCGCTTAACCACCAAGTCGCTTAAAAGCTTAACTCGCTAAATAGCCAAGTCGCATATATCAACTCGCATCCAGTAACAAAGCAACTCGCTTTGAAGAAATAAATATCCGAGACTCAACTCGCTTTGTACAAAGTTCAAAAATAACCACTTTATCAATCAAAAACAACCAAACCACAATGATTTAAGCCTTCCAATTCAAAACATAAACACATATGATGATCCTAAACACAAAAGTACAAGCAAAATTCAAACTTTAACACTAGAATTTGTCCAAATGAATCAAACTCTTCTAAACACTTAATACCCCAAAAACCTTATGAAATAGACCAAAACAAAGAGCATGGAAGATGAGTGATCAAACCATGGCTCTTGATACCAATTGTAAGATATAGGATTTCACAAACACACTAAACCATAATCACAAGAGGCGTTCAAGTAGTTTAGAGAGAAAGTTTTAGAGAGAAAGGGAAGAGAGTTGGGAACTATGTGAAACAAAGAAAATGGTATTGAGCTCCAACCCTCTACCTTGGGAGGTAGAGGGTATTTATAGTTTCTTACAAACAAACGCCACCTACGGGCTTTCTAACGAACTACTTAATAATATAACTTGACTACGACTACGAGCTTTCTAACGAATACATATACTTGAGGTGACCGACTCTTTAACGACTGAATTTTTTAATTCCTAACAATTATGAAAGTACTGCTAGTGCTATGTAAGTACTGCTAAATGGCAGTTTCAACTGCTTAATGACCATGTTTAATTGGTCATGTAACCACTAACGGCTATAATGGGGATAATTATGAGGCGATTAATGGGTCGATTAATTCTCATAATTCCATTTGACTAGCTAAGAGTAATCTCCTATAAATAGGATATCAGATTATGCATGAATGACACACAGAAAATGATTAACACTTCTAAGCAAAAGGGTTATTGATTTGTGCCTAAATCACTAACAAACATTTGGTCTTATCCCAAGTAGATATTCGTGATACCCAGGCATTAGGGTCGAATAGTTTACTGTGGAAAGTGATAACACGATTCCAAGTGATATCCGGTAACCACCTAGTGGTATTGCTACTGACATTGATTATCTTACCCTGTTCTGGGCGAATACACACCAACAGTTTTATTAAGAATATATATGCTTTAGTTTGACATATTTTTAATGTTGCTTATAGTTGGTCTGTAACCAAAACAATAAGGATTAATTATATAATTACAATGTAAAAATTCGTAAACGACAAACGTTAAAACTTCATTCATATTGATTACCAAAAATTATAAGTTTTAGAAACTGAGAATATAAAACAAAACCAATAACTGAAAAGAACTTGTGAATGAAGTATCAATCACTTATCGACACAAACTTCAACATCAACACTCTTGTGAATAGAGATCGATTTGTCCTGGTCATAATCATGATCAAGAGTGTGACAACTGGCAATTTAGGGAGTCTATTTTAGGTAATCGCATTACGTTAAACTGAACCGAGCATTGCCTTTAACACTATTTTTATAAACCATGACTTGATTTTATATCATCTATTGGTTTTTATGATTTATTTCATTATTAAATGAGTTATCGTATGAGTTTTAACTCTATTTGGTAGGAACTATTCTATTCGGCACTAGAAAAGCCTAAAACAAGAATTATTGTAACTTTTAGACCGTAACTCGAAAATTGACAAATAAATAGTCAAAACTCGTGGAAAAACGTAAATAACGATGTTGGAAAGTTGAATAAATGTTGTGGGACACTCGGGGGACAATATGTGAGCTCGGGATTAGGTAAACGGGATAATTACGAAAAATTACAACCCGAACCCTCCCCTTTTCTCTTGAAGCCGGCGCCCCCTCCTCCCAAATAATTATTTTTGAGGTCCCTAGTGGCCTAGTATAAATACCCACCCAAACCCTCATTTCACCTCATTTGTTTCTTTCTCTAAAAACACACATATCACCATTTCTCTCTCTACCTTCTCACTCTAAAAACCCTAAACCACCACCTTGTGGCCGCCGCCACTGTTCCGGCCATTTTCCGGCCACCACCGGCGCGTCACCCAACACCTCCACCACCAAAAGAAAGATCTCTTTCTCCTCTTTCCAACCATATATCATACGCACCATTTGGACTTCAATAACACCTTCAAATCGTTGAATCAAGAATCGTACTTTTAGGATTTCAAAGGGCTTTTGCAATTAGTGATTAGATAGGGTAAAGGGAACATATTTTGAGCTTGATTGGGCAATAAAAACCCACAAATTGAAAATTAGGGTTTCGACCTAATTATAATTTTTGGGGCTTTTGGGTGGAACATGAAATTAAAGCTAATTAGTGACTTAATAAACAAGTAATTAGTGTTTGGTACATGTGTGGTGTATTAATTTAATGGGTTTGTGCATTTAGGGTTTAGTTGCATGTTTTTGATTAAGAATAGTTGATGGGTTTTGTGTTTGGTTAGTGTTTGGAGCTTGAATGATTGGATTGGGATGTTGTGGAAGTGATTTGGATGTGTTTGGATTGGTTTGGGATGGCGTACGAACCACCATGGTCACGTATGTGACCCATGGGTTGGTGTACGTGGCCTACTTGGGTCATGGGTCCGAGTTGGGTCGATTTGGTAGCTTGTTGATTGGTATTGTTGAGGTTTGGATGAGATGCGTGGAGCCAAAAAGCTTCTAGAGCTTGTTTGGTTCACGTGGTCTTGACAGCGACCGTGTCATGACCATTAGGGTCATAACATTGGTTTCAAGTACTTTTGGTTGATTGATTGGTTGGCGAGATTGTTTTGAGTTGGTTTGGGATTGCATTGCGATATTGTGACATTTAATTTGGACTTGATATATATAATTGTCAACTTTAAGCTACGTCGGCGTTACTTTGACTTTTTAGTCAATAGTTGACTCCGACAAAGCCGTAACATGGACTTTAGTATAATTTGGACTATTCATTGATTAAAAGCCGAGAAGTTATTACTCGTGCTTGTGGACTCGAAACGAATAACGATATGAGGTTAATAATGGAATTTGATGAAATATATATATATATATATATATATATATATATATATATATATATATATATATATATATAAAATGAAAATGCTAATAAACTATGAAATGGGAATAGTAAATGGGCTTTTGTACCAAAATTGTCGATAACAAGTCTTATCTTGTTATTTACTATTTTAAACGAAACTAACGACTAAATTGGAAATGTTTTGCAATAAATAAGTAATTAATGTTTGAGTACACGTTTATCAATAAATGTCAATTGTGGACATTTAATATTGGTTTAAGTATTTAATTGCTTACGTTGTGTGCATGGGTTACGGATAACCTAACATTAATAGTGTTGATCCACGTGGGTAGCGGACTTATTAGGTTGATTTAATCCAATAAGAACCCGCTAGGTACGTTGGATAACCTTATTAATGGGTGACTTATCCTTATGACTCGTTAGGATGCGACCGGTTTATGGAATAATAAGCGATACGAATGAATAATTGAGTTTATCGAGTTGACGAATTCGATAAGGTCTACTGTTTATTCCGAAACTTATTGGACTATGGAGCCTATCGCTTAGACGTCTCAATGTGTCGCATTGAGTCACATATTGTGTTGAATGGAGTTGCATATTGTGTTGCGAAGCGTAATATATTGGTTGTTTGAGTGCATTCATGGCATCATATTGAGTCGATACACCCACATGAGGAATACCAAACACTAGGATTAAATGGTGAAACGAGGCATTTTGGAAATAGCGAAACGGAATACATTGGGGTAGATAACGTTGATTTTGAGGAATGTATATATTAAGTTTTGTCTACATTAATAGGTTGTGCCAAGTCGATAGTTGTTGTGCTGTGATATCGTTATCTTCTGCTAGTGTTTATTTGTGCGTCGATTGCTTGAGGTGAGTTTCATAGCCCCACTTTTATCTACGTTTTAACTACGTTTTGAACTATTTTGGGGTGAGAATCATGCTACTGCTTTTTGGACCGTGAAAACTATTTGGATTTGCTTATGTGCTTGACTGTATAGATAGTTGTGCTGTAGTTGTTGCCTTAGTCTAGGTTTAACCGTGCCTAGCTGAGAATAGACTTCTACATCGACCTAGTCCGGGGTTGGAAATTGTTCTAGATTTTGCTACGACAGTGCTGGACTAGAGTCGCAGGGGCTCGAGTAATCCCTGGATGCGGGATTTGATTGGAGATCCGGGTAGGATCATGTGTGATTGGTATTTATCTATCTTAGGTCTTGCATAGCAAATCAATCTTACAGGTCCACTATGATTTTGTTGAACTTAAACCTATGAACTCACCAGCATAAGCTGACCTTTTAGCATGATTTCTTAGGTAATTGAAAGATGTTTGGATTACTTGATCAGTGGAAGCTTGGCATGGAGGCGTGGTTTAAGGATCATTTTCCGACTCTGATAAACTATGGGGACCTATCTTAATAAATCATGTTTTGGGCCTAATATTTATATTTTGGATTAAATGTTTTGAATACTTAAATTTGGGATTGGTTTTGAATATTAAATGACTATCTTTTGGCTATACTTGTGTGCGATACCAATCCAAAAGTAACGCCCCGAAAACTTGATTAAGTCTTCCGCTGTACCAAGATTTGGGGGTGTTACAGATTGGTATCAGAGCTCAAGGTTATAGAGAATTAGGTATTTTATAAACCCTAAACTATAACCACTTTTGAGAAAAATTGATCCTCGACCGACGACGCCTTGGTTTGCAAGCAAGCTTCTTATTTGATTATGGTATGAACTTCGAATTGAATTATGAGATGATATGTTAAGGGATATTGTGAACTGATTATGGAAACGTTATTATATGGAGATATGATTATTGATTTCAGAAACGATATACGATTATTGATTTTGGAAACGATATACGATTATTGATTTTGGAAATGAGATACGATCATTGATTTTGGAAATGAGATACGATTATTGGTTTTGGAAAATGAGATATGATTATTGGTTTTGGAAAATGAGATGTGATTATCGAGATATTACGGAATTTGATTTGAGTAAACGGTATATTATGATTTTGGAGTTTTAACTCGATTGATTTGACATGTGATTATGTGATGGAACGAAACTTATGATTTTGAACTCGATTGATTTGACATGTGATTATGTGATGGAACGGAACTTATGTGTTTTATTTAAAGGCATGTTTTGAGTAATGCGGTACCTCTACTTTTAAAGCTTTCATTATGTGATATATGTTTTAGGTTAAGTTGATGCGCTTGTTAGAACTGGTTGTTTCGAACACTTATACCTACCCTATGCCATTGTCACAGACTATGCCTTCACTAGCTTTTGATGTGTCTAAGGAGGTCCTTCTCGTAGCTAGTTCGCCACATTGACTCTCATGACGGTTCTTGAGGTGATCCTTATGAGATTGCCGTCACACTAGTTCATCATCATCGGATCGTCCTAGTTCGTCCGGCACTCACTTTACATCAAGTTTTAGCGCGAGCACAGACTCCTAGGCTTGCTTATAGCATTGCTGCATGTCCGTGATACCACCATCATCACTATCCGTTTAGCGACCCCACTCTCCTCTGTCATCACCACCAAGATCATCATGTCTTAGGAGGCCTAGATCTCCTAGTGTACCACCTCGAGTTTACCTACAGAGACTCGACTCATGGACTCTCCCCTATGGATGAGGCGAGGAGGAGCATGAGGTCGAGGAGGAGGATGAGATTGAGGAGCGATATGTTGATGAGGATGAGGATCCTCGGGAGGAGGATGATGAGGATATCCCGGAAGGGTACTCCTCCATTGCAGAGTCTGCACATTATCCAGGACCAGGTTCTCCTTTGCATGAGCACAGGTCCCTGGACGACCTTTAGACATCGACTCACCAACTTACTCACCCTATATAGGTAGCCCGTTAGGATCTGAGATACCATCAGAGATTTTTTCTGAGCCCGAGGAGTATGGAGGTACGGGTCTGATCTGGAGGAGGATTATATCCCAGAATATTAGACTCAATAGGTTGTCAGATCGATTAGATGGAGTGACAAGGACTGGTGTAGAGGATTTAAGGATAGATTTGACCAAGGTAGAGAAGAAGTCGATGGCCTTAAGAGAAGGTCTGTCGGGACTCTTTGAGCAGGTTAGAGACCGGCATAGAGAGTGCTTGACAGCCTTGGAGGCAGACCAAGCGCTTCAGCGCAAGGTCGATGGTTTGGAGAAGGAGGTCGTGAATATTAGGAAGGATTGCGACTCTCAGCGTCTGGGGATTTTGTCACTATGGAGAGTGATGGATGATGTTTGGAAATCATTTAGGAGTGCTCGTAATCGTGGCTAGATCGTATTAGATTCATGGTTTTGTACCATCTTGAAACTGAGTAGTACTTGGTTCGAGATGTAGGATTATCCTAGTTGTCTTATTGGTATCGTTATTTAGTGATCATTGGAACCCAACTCTATTTTTAGAGCGTGAACTGTGAACTTATGAAACTGTTCTTCTTGCCTATAGAATGGTGGCAACAAGACGAAACTTGCTTAGGAACAACCGAGCATCTCCTGCTGCTGTTGTTGCCTCTGGTCGTCGAGGTCGTCGTCCGACCCCGACCACACCACATGTTGAGAACCCTAACACTGATAACCCAGCTGTAGAAAACCCGAATGTGAATGACTGTGTTGAGAATGGTCCTGTTCCACAAAACCCTCCACCTATGAATCCAGCTTACATTGACCAACTAGTGTCGCAGCGTGTCGCTGAATTGCTAGCTGAGGCTAATCTCTCTAACACTTCTAGTGGAACCCCAATGCTGAATCGAACTCGAGGTTGTACCTACAAAGAGTTCCGATTACATGGTCCCATTGAGTTCGGAGGAACCGAGGGAGTAGTTTACGACTAGGTGGTTGGAGAAAAGCGAATCATGTTTCTTTGTGAGTAAGCTGTAATGAGGACCTGTAAGGTTAAGTATGCAACCTTCACTTTGAAGGACGGCGTTGACCGGTGGAATAACTACCACGGATCGGTGAGTATTGATGTAGCTTATAGTATGACTTGGACTCGGTTTAAGGCTCTCCGATTAAGACTTCTTGTCCTAGGAATGAAGTTAAGTTAGAGTGAGTTCTGGAACCATAAGGTTAAGGAAACTGACATGGAGACTTATACTCGTCGTTTCCAAGAGTTATCGTTGCTTTGCCTTGAAATGGTTCGCACTGAAGAACTTAAGATTGAGAGGTGTACTGATGGATTGCCTTTAGCTACTCGAAATGATGTCATCGCTGCCAAGCCAGTTAATTTGCAAGAGGCAATTGCTGTAGCTCAGAGTTTGATGGACTCTTGTGTTCCAGAATTAGGAGACAAGGGTAAGAGTGATAGGAGTGATAAGAGGAAGAGGAACGAAGTTGCAAAAGGGAATGGCAACAAACAGCAAGAGACAGCTAGGGTGTTCGCCATAGGAAATGGAGATAAGAAGGGTTATGAAGGTAGTAAGCATGTGTGTGGTCGTTGTAACCGACACCACCATGGACCATGCCCGAATGTGTGTAGGAAGTGCTCTAAGGTAGGACACTTGGCCAAAGATCGAGGGTCTCGTCCACTTGCTGCACTCAAACTGCACAAGGAGAGGACTGGAAAGCCTCATCACTGTTTTGGATGTGGAAAGAAGGGACATTTTAAGAATGAGTGCCGAGAGCCGTGTATGAGAGGAAATCACATGTTAATGTAGGAGGATTTGCTAATCGAGGTGTAGGAGGTAATGGCTTAGACCACGTGAGCGTGAGGTTGTGGAAAACCGGGAAACCATGGTGCTAGGAATCGTGAGAGAGACATGGGAGCAGTGGCGTGTTTACGCTTATTGGAAAGGAAGTGGTGAGGACCTAATGTAGTTAAGTGCGTTCCTTCTCAATAATCGCTATGCTTCCATACTGTTTGATACCGGTGCGGATATGAGTTTCGTATCCACCAAATTTATGCCATTACTAGGAATCTCCCAAACACCTCTAGGGTTTAGTTACGATGTGGAACTAGCGAATGGGAATAGAGAGAAGATAGACACCGTAGTTCGAGGTTGTACCTTAAGTTTCCTAGACCGCCCGTTTAGTATAGACTTATTGCCGGTTACCTTAGGAAGTTTTGACGTCATTATCGGAATGGATTGGTTATCGAAGAACGGTGCACACATCATCTGTGATGAGAAGGTTGTGCGTTTACCGTATGGCGAAAAAGTTCTGAGCATACAAGGAGATCGGAGCGACTGTGGAAGTCCTTCCCGGTTGAGCATCATCTCTTGTATTAAGGCCTAGAAGTACATCGATAGAGGAGGTTGTCTTTTCTTGGCTCGAATTTCTGAAAAGAAAAGTGAGGAGAATAGTGAAAGAAACCTCAACGATGTACCCGTCGTTAGAGAATTTCCGGATGTGTTTCCCGACGATCGCGTGGATTCCACCGTCCGACAAGTGGAATTCCAAATAGAGTTGATACCGGTGCGGCACCGTAGCCGGCACCACATCAATGCTCAAAAGAATTGGAGGAACTATCTAAACAGTTGGCAGAATTGTCAGAGAAGGGATTCATTCGACCAAGTTCGTCACCGTGGGGAACACCAGTATTGTTTGTGAAGAAGAAGGATGGATCGTTTCGGATGTGTATAGATTATAGGGAGTTGAATAAGTTAACAGTGAAGAACCGATATCCGTTACCTAGAATAGATGATCTATTTGACCAACTCCAAGGAGCTAGTGTCTTTTCTAAGATCGATTTACGATCTGGTTATCACCAGCTTAGAGTTCGAGAGGACGATATCCCTAAGACTGTGTTTAGAACTCGTTATGGACACTATGAATTCCATGTGATGTCGTTTGGTTTGACCAACGCACCAGCGGTTTTCATGGATCTCATGAATCGAGTGTGTAAGCCATACCTAGATAAGTTTGTGATAGTATTCATAGACGACATCTTGATATACTCTAAGAGTAGTGAGGTGCACGAAGAGCATTTGAGGCTCATTTTAGGATTCTTTGAGAGAGAGAAGTCAGTATGCCAAATTCTCTAAGTGTGAATTTTGGATTCCGTCCTTGCAATTCTTAGGTCATGTGATAGATAGTCGAGGTGTTCATGTTGACCCAGCTAAGATTAAGGCCATTAAGGAATGGGCACTCCTAAGAACCCATCAATCCGGCGGTTTCTAGGGTTAGCGAGGCTATTATAGGAGATTCATTGAGGATTTTCCAAGATAGCTAAGATCTTGACCAAACTAACTCGGAAGGATGTTAAGTATGAATGGGAGAAAAGGAAGAAGAAGCATTCCAACTTCGAAGGAGAAGTTGTGTAGTGCGCCATCCTAGCTTTACTGAAGAAGCGAAGATTTTGTCGTGTCTTTGCGATGCTTCACATAAAGGCTTAGGTGCTGTTTTGATGCAACGTGAGAAGGTGATTGCTTATGCATCCCAACAACTTAAGAAGCATGAGAAAACTACACCACCCATGACCTTGAGTTAGGTGCTATAGTGTTTGCTCTTAGGATCTGGAGACATTATCATATGGAACCAAGTGTGTAGTATTACCGACCATAAGAGTTTGAAGCATATCTTAGATCGAAGGAATCGAACATGAGACCACGTCGTTGGTTGGAATTGCTTAGTGATTATGTTGTGAGATTCGTTATCATCTGGTAAGGCTAACGTTGTGGTGATGCACTTAGTCATAAAGAGGACATTCCACCCTACTTGTTTGATCATTAGGAATGACCATTGTTTCGCCTTACCACCGAAAGTGTCGTTCTCCGCTTGTTGGGCTGAAGTTGGCGAGAGTCAACTTACGTGTCCCGAACTTGTCTTAGAAACCACCGAGAAGATAGTGCAGATTAAGTAATCGGTTGCAAACCGCTCGTGATAGACAAAGAGTTATGCCGATAAGAGGCGTAAACCTTTAGAATTTCAGGTTGGAGATCGTGTTATGTTGAAAGTTTCTCCTTGGAAAGGAGTGGTTCGTTTTGGTAAACGTGGAAAACTCAATCCCCGATATATTGGTTCCTTTCCAATCCTGGAAAGAATCGGACCGGTAGCATACCGCCTGGAGCTACCATCGGAACTGAGTAGTGTACACAATGTCTTTCATGTTAGTTATCTTAAGAAATGTCTTTCGGAGGAAAACATAGTGGTGCCTTTAAGAGATATTCGTATTGATGAGAAATTGAATTTTGTTGAGGAACCGATTTAGATTATGGATCGTGAGGTTAAGAGGCTGAAGAATAGCCGTATTGCGATTGTTAAAGTTCGTTGGAACTCCCGGCATGGACCGGAGTTCACTTGGGAACGTGAGGACGTTTTCTGTAGGAAGTATCCTAAACTGTTTATGACACCAAGCAACTCTGAGTGAAACCCGGGACGGGTTTCTTCTGAGGCTGGGAGGCTGTGACAACTAGCAATTTAGGGAGTCTATTTTAGGTAACCGCATCACATTAAACTGAACCGAGCCTTGCCTTTAACACTATTTTTATAAACCATGACTTGATTTTATATCGTCTATTGGTTTTTATGATTTATTTCATTATTAAATGAGTTATCGTATGAGTTTTAACTCTATTTGGTAGGCACTATTCGATTCGGCACTAGAAAAGCTTAAAACAAGAGTTATTGTAACATTTAGACCGTAACTCGACAATTGACAAATAAATAGTCAAAACTCGTGGAAAAACATAAATAACGATGTTGGAAAGTTGAATAAATGTTGTGGGACACTCGGGGGACAATATGTGAGCTCGGGATTAGGTAAACGGGATAGTTACGAAAAATTACAACCCGACCCCTCCCCTTTTCTCTTGAAGCCGGCGCCCCCTCCTCCCAAATAATTATTTTTGAGGTCCCTAGTGGCCTAGTATAAATACCCACCCAAACCCTCATTTCACCTCATTTGTTTCTCTCTCTAAAAACACACATATCACCATTTCTCTCTCAACCTGCTAACTCTAAAAACCCTAAACCACCACCTTGTGGCCGCCGCCACTGTTCTGGCCATTTTCCGGCCACCACCGGCGCGTCAACACCTCCACCACCAAAAGAAAGATCTCTTTCTCCTCTTTCCAACCATATATCATACGCACCATTTGGACATCGATAACACCTTCAAATCGTTGAATCAAGAATCGTACTTTTAGGGTTTCAAAGGGCTTTAGCAATTGGTGATTAGATAAGGTAAAGGGAGCATGTTTTGAGCTTGATTGGGTAATAAAAACCCACGAATTGAAAATTAGGGTTTCGACCTAATTATAATTTTTGGGGCTTTTGGGTGGAACATGAAATTAAAGCTAATTAGTGACTTAATAAATAAGTAATTAGTGTTTGGTACATGTGTGGTGTATTAATTTAATGGGTTTGTGCATTTAGGGTTTAGTTGCATGTTTTTGATTAAGAATAGTTGATGGGTTTTGTGTTTGGTTAGTGTTTGGAGCTTGAATGATTGGATTGGGATGTTGTGGAAGTGATTTGGATGTGTTTGGATTGGTTTGGGATGGCGTACGAACCACCATGGTCACGTACGTGACCCATGGGTTGGTGTACGTGGCCTACTTGGGTCATGGGTCCGAGTTGGGTCGATTTGGTAGCTTGTTGATTGGTATTGTTGAGGTTTGGATGAGACGCGTGGAGCCGAAAAGCTTCTAGAGCATGTTTGGTTCACGTGGTCTTGACCGTGACCGTGTCATGACCATTAGGGTCATAACATTGGTTTCGAGTACTTTTGGTTGATTGATTGGTTGGCGAGATTGTTTTGAGTTGGTTTGGGATTGAATTGCGATATTGTGACATTTAATTTGGACTTGATATATATAATTGTCAACTTTAAGCTACGTCGGCGTTACTTTGACTTTTTAGTCAATAGTTGACTCTGACAAAGCCGTAACATGGACTTTAGTATAATTTGGACTATTGATTGATTAAAAGCCGAGAAGTTATGACTCGTGCTTGTGGACTCGAAACGAATAACGATATGAGGTTAATAATGGAATTTGACGAAATATATATATATATATATATATATATATATATATATATATATATATATATATATATATATATATATATATATATATATGCTAATAAACTATGAAATGGGAATAATAAATGGGCTTTTGTACCAAAATTGTCGATAACAAGTCTTATCTTGTTATTTACTATTTTTAAACGGAAACTAACGACTAAATTGGAAATGTTTTGCAATAAATAAGTAATTAATGTTTCGAGTACACGTTTATCAATAAATTTCAATTGTGGACATTTAATATTGGTTTAAGTATTTACATGCTTACGTTGTGTGCATGGGTTACGGATAACCTAACATTAATAGTGTTGATCCGCATGGGTAGCGGACTTATTAGGTTGACGAATCCAATAAGAACCCGCTAGGTACGTTGGATAACCTTATTAATGGGTGACTTATCCTTATGACTCGTTAGGATGCGATTGGTTTATGGAATAATAAGCGATACGAATGAATAATTGAGTTTATCGAGTTGACGAATTCGATAAGGTCTACTGTTTATTCCAAAACTTATTGGACTATGGAGTCTATCGCTTAGACGTCTCATTGTGTCGCATTGAGTCACATATTGTGTTGAATGGAGTTGCATATTGTGTTGCGAAGCGTAATATATTGGTTGTTTGAGTGCATTCATGGCATCATATTGAGTCGATACACCCACATGAGGAATACCAAACACAAGGATTAAATGGTGAAACGAGGCATTTTGGAAATAACGAAACGGAATACATTGGGGGTAGATAACGTTGATTTTGAGGAATGTATACATTAAGTTTGGTCTACATTAATAGGTTGTGCCGAGTCGATAGTTGTTGTGCTGTGATATCGTTATCTTCTGCTAGTGTTTATTTGTGCGTCGATTGCTTGAGGTGAGTTTCATAGCCCCACTTTTATCTACGTTTTAACTACGTTTTGAACTATTTTGGGGTGGGAATCATACTCTTGCTTTTGGACCGTGAAAACTATTTGGATTTGCTTATGTGCTTGAATGTATAGATAGTTGTGCTGTAGTTTTTGCCTTAGTCTAGGTTTAACCGTGCCTAGCTGAGAATAGACTTCTACATCGACCTAGTCCGGGGTTGGAAATTGTTCTAGATTTTGCTACGACAGTGCTGGACTAGAGTCGCAGGGGCCCGAGTAATCCCTGGATGCGGGATTTGATTGGAGATCCGGGTAGGATCATGTGTGAACGGTATTTATCTATCTTAGGTCTTGCATAGCAAATCAACTCTTACAGGTCCACTATGATTTTGTTGAACTTAAACCTATGAACTCACCAGCGTGGTGACCTTTTAACATGATTTCTCGGTGTAATGAGAGATGTTTGGATTACTTGATCGGTGGAAGCTTGGCATGGGCGTGGTTCAAGGATCATTTTCCGACTACGATAAACTATGGGGACCTATCTTAATAAATCATGTTTTGGGCCTAATATTTATATTTTGGATTAAATGTTTTGAATACTTAAATTTGAGATTTGTTTTGAATATTAAATGACTATCTTTTGGCTATACTTGTGTGCGATACCAATCCAAAAGTAACGCCCCGAAAACTTGATTAAGTCTTCCGCTGTACCGAGATTTGGGGGTGTTACAAAGAGTATGGTTTTGGTGTTCATATTCTTGGTTGATACACATCCATATATCATTTTGATCATCTTCAACAACATCATCAACATACTTTTTTAATAAAATGTTTTCTTCGTTGTGAACATGGTATTTACAATATCGGATGATACAAATCCATTCCTCCTCCTCATCATCATAATGTACATTACTATTAACAGATTCGGTTGCTTTTGTAACTATTCGCATTTTATTTTTTGGAAGACAATCCTATAATGAAAAAGAAAAAGAAGAAAGGGATAGACGATATAAGTGAGTTAGTAATATTTTGTTATAAGTAATGTAAGTCATACCAATTCATCATCTGAAATTATTATGATAGGTGGCTCTTGCATCCAAAAATCATTTGCAACCTTAGAGTCAACTTCTTGTTGGTTATAATAAAACATACGAATGTTAAAACGATGTATTTCCATCTACATTTAAGTTCACAATAAAAATCATGAAAAATATATAAACTAAAATACAAAAGTATATTCACCTTTGTTGCATTACGTTGATGATGATCCATGTGATATTGTTCTTCACAATAGTTTGACAAAATACTTATAAATTTTACTTTTTAGATGATAGTATATATAGGCATGTAAAAGAAACTAAATTTAGGAAACGATATGCATATAAAAAATATATTTAAAAAGTAAGACCTTGAATATTAAAGTTTTTAAAAATTAAGAACAATAACAGTGTAAATTTGGAAGTTGTTAGTATGTATTTTCGTTTCTTATTACATTTATTAACTATTATATTTTATTTCTTAAAACAACATATGTAAATGTCTATGAGTTTTTATATATTTAAGTATTAACAATTAATGTTGTTTACTCCTGCCACCAATTATATATTATGTAACAAAAATTAAACGATTCTTCTATTTATTGAAATGATTTGATATATATTGTCCAAAAGATTATTCTTATGCCATGAATTATTGTAGTTAGGTTTAGTATTCATAATTGTTAATGTTATTTGGAAAAAAGTGAAAGTTTAGTAAAGTAATTGTTGTTTTAGACGTGTTACTAAAAAAATATGCATATTCAAATTTATATTTAACTAACAATAAAAGGAAAACAATTTATACAACAATTTATAAGACGATGTAAAAGATGATGTAAAGGAAAAACATGAATATTCTTCATATTGATTAAAGCTGATAATGAATAAAATTAGACAAATTAAAGGAAAACCATTAACTTGTATATTTTGGAATTCAATTTTTTGCAAAAAGCACATTTGTACACAAATTTTTTAAATGGAATAAAAGAAGAGAAGAGTTAAAAATATGCATAAACTAAGAGGAGATGAATGAAATTGAACCTTTTTATATCATGTTTCCGAGTAATGAGAGAAAAGATGAAATAACAGATGATTTGACAATTATACCATTGGGAGAAGAAAAAAGTTATGGTTTATATTAGGTCATTTAAGTATCTTTATCTATTTATAGCTTCATAATATAACTTCAATGCAAATCATCCCACTTTTGGAGAGAAAGTTTTAGAGAGAAGTTTAGCCAAATTTACTCTCCTATTTTATTTTCTTCTCTCTTTAAAGAAACTCAGAAACACAAATTTATTTTGTTTTCTACCCACCGCTTATTATATGTTAAAAATAAAACTCGGGAGCATGATTGGAGAAGCTCTTATCACACCATAAACTTATATCCAATAACATAATCATATTCAATACATAAACACATGTCATATAAATAATTTTTTATCTCATTGTTTAGTTGATATATTAATGGAACATGTTTACTTTCTTCGTTTTATTTTTTATCTCATTTTGGTATTCGTTGAAAAATAACTACTTCAATGATCAGCAAAATGTGATGATACAAAACTTATAAAGATGAGATTCGCAGTATTTTACGAATTTATTTGTAACATAGTGTATTTTATTATTAGATTACCATCATTTTGTAAGCTACAAAATACTTATTTTAAAAGTTGTATTTGTGGTATTAGTGTATGTTTTAAAACAATGGTAGATAATAACAAAAGCCAAATATATTTGTTCTATCAATGCATATCATCATTGCTAAAAGAAATTGATATTCGTGTATAGAGAGATTATAGTTATGATTTAAGTCTCCATTATAGACCCAAAGACTTTTCATTTACTACTATCCATCTAATCAGGTTCTCCTTCTTCTCGAATACTCTATCTCAATAACAGGTTTGGTGTGTGTGTGTGTTTTTTTTTTTTTTTTGTTTTGTTGTTGTTGTTGGTAAGTTTGTTACTCTGTTACACCTATTTGAACGATTATCTCATTGTTAGAATAAAGATAAAGTTGATCTTAAAACTGACCAAATGATGTGTCGATTTAGAATGCATGTATAGTAGAGTTGTAGAGTTAAAAACGTTGGTTATGATATTGCAGGCTTCGATCATATGAAATAGGGTTTTTAGTAAAGGTAGGCATGATCAATTTATAAGTTAACATAATCGCTTAAATGTATATGAATGGTTAATTTAGTAATATGAGTAATCATATTCTGGTTGATCTTAGGATTTTTTTTAGAAAAACTTGTTTATTGGACTATATAATTTTAGTTTATGCATATAAGATATTTTGAAGGATACTCACTTTGTGGCGATATTACATTTCTTATTAGTATCATCTGTTAATGATACATGTTTCATGAATATCGGATTATGGTAATGGTCTTAGATGTTTCATATGGTAATTGTGAAGTAAAAGTAATGTTTATTCTTAGTTAGTTTTTTTTTTAATGAAACTGAGTAGCTCATTGGATGATATAAGTTAGAATAAGATTTCATATACTTATTTGTAAAGGTAAAAGGTCAGTCGTATTGCGTTAATACAATGAAAGAAATATAGATAAAGTATAATACGATGTCAGAATATAGATTTCGTAAACCACATTGGAGTATGATAACGGTTCGAAACTTCTATGGCAGAATAATACTTGTGTTAGTAGTCATTTTTTGTGAATGAATAGGAAAATGGTTATTTAGATTAAAAGGGAAATATTTGGTAATAACATTGTAGCTTAACATAACTTATTAAAACAAACATGTAGGTATGCTAAGTTTTTTAAAATATATAAGTTATTTCTCATACACATTTCCTTTTTTTATTAAATAGAATGATGACTCAATTTATCGTGGAGGCAAACACACGAAACTTTAGAACATTGCAGGTAATTTGCAACCCTTGTTACCTACAATAGATTTGATACTAAATTTCCAAACATGGATATCACAAAACTGAAAAGTAATTCTTTATGTCGTTTTAATGCAGATCCTTCCGGATGTGTTTACTGGATGAGCTCTGAGAGGCGAAAAATGGTTATATTTAATTCATAACAGACGAACAATGCACAAAGTATGGCTTAAGAAAGTAAGTGGTAACCGTTATGCCCTGCACTCAGAAGAATGGAAGGATTTTGTTGATAACAGCAATTACCGGAATGTGGCAATTCTACATTTTATTCGTCAAGGAGAAGACATGTACTACGTCACTGCCTATGACAATGCTAGTGCAGAAATTGGTGGATATTTAAATGCTGATATAGGACCTCGTCAAAGAAGATGCTTTGGTAATTTGGGAAACCTTGACCAATCTGATGTAAGTACTTCATCATTAATCTATCGATGGTCATAGTTTAATGAAAATTGCATATACTATGATTAACACGTACTAACAAATATCAACATTATATTTACTCATTACACAGCTCCTTCCTCATCAACTTCTGCCAGAAATTGAAAGAGTGCGAGTTATGGTTGGTGGCCGGCTGACTGCGACAGTGACACATCGTCGCATTGCTCTTCCAGGTAACACGCACGGCCATGTTTTTAATGGAACTGGATGGAATTTACTGGTTTTTTTGGAAGGCCTAAAGGTTGGATCGCGTATGGTGTTCACTGAAATTGAGGAAGGTACTGTCTCG